>CM034301.1:41562059-41912650 GCA_019925795.1 Dendrobium chrysotoxum
AAACTCGTTAACTTTAACTGAAGGACGAAAATCTCCAACTCTAGTGTGCTTGCAAAATAAATCAAATGATTAAGACACTTAAATGTTAAAAGAATAATCTATAATCAAGTAAATGCATAAAGGTTGTTCACATTAGTGGCTAGATGATTTTGACTGAAGTTATCAAATTGTCATTTTAGAAAATTATAAATAAACTCACTTTCATACAGACTTTGACCTTGAGTAGAATTCAGATAGATCTTAAAGATGTGAAGAGCTTTAGAGCCATATAACGTAATTAACCAACAACCCATCATTGCCTGATCATCACCGCCAACGATTATCGCTCGACGATCATTGTATGATCGTTGCATGTCTATCATTATCCAATTATCGTCACTAGAACAACATTATTTTAGTGAGTTCGACTATCATAACTCTCCATATTTTTCAGCAACCTCTACAACAACCACTGAAGACTAAGCTACTGTATTTTTGGCAACAACTTTGTAATATCATCTTCTTCAATTAAGTAGAAGAACAAAGTTTTGTAATTCACATAAAGGGCTATCTCAATTGGGCCAGGCTATGTATATTTTTTTCTTTTTGCATTTTTTCACGTACAAACTATATTGTCTTATGTGAACCTCTATTATTTGTGTTTGTGTGAATCTCTTTATAATGCTAAATTGATAAAATTTCTCTCCACCGTCTAAACTTTTGAACATACAATAATATTTGATCAAAAATTTTTGAATTAAAATTTTTGCAGTTAAAAGATACTTTAAAAAGCAGTAAAAAAATATTAGGGATGGAAGTAAACCACATGATGAAAACAAACATGAAAGTAAAAGCAATGAAAAATAATGGACACTAGGATTTAACGTGAAAAAATCAGAAATTGGGAAAAAGCAAGGAAGCCACACCACATCAAGAAATACATCATGAAAATTGAGAGAAATAAGTACAACTCTCACTTCTCTCTCACTCTCTCATTGCTTCTCTTCTCTCTTACACAGTTCTCACACTATTCACTTTCAAATAGCACAAGAAAAAAGTAATAACTATATACCAAGGGATGTCACCCTTAAGAAAAAATGAGAAAGAAAACTGTCTAGCCTGCCTCGAAGAGTTGCAACGCTCAAGCCGCTATCATCATGATGCAGTGGCGCTTAAACCCATAGCGCTCCAACGTCACATAGCACTACGGTGCCGAATCTAGAGTGATGCGGCGCTTTGCCTCTCTGTCGATTAACATTGGCCGCGCTTGAGAACACAACACTGGGGCCCTCTGGTACACATCACCAAGGCACTATATAGAAAAAATAATTGGGGTACAAATCACCCGAACCCAAGCATGGGGTACCCCCAGCGAGCATGATAATTTAAACAGATGTCCGAGGCAACATAACAATTCGATTGATCAACACAATCAAATTGCACACAAAACTAACAAAAAAATTGTCTCAAACGAAGCCTTAAGCACATACACTTATTATTATACATAAATGGTTTTAGAAGTTTAAATAAAAACTAACAATTGAGTAAACAAGATTTATGTTATTTCTTGAAGTTCAAATATATCAATTTTTTAAACTTCTATTCAATAAGCGAATATAAATCATACATGAACAGCCCTAGCTACTCCTCATCCACTAATTAAAACGCACGATGGACGACAAGACGAGTCGTCGCCGTTGACCGCACCGCGCCAACTCCCTTGGCTACCAAATGCTTCTGAGACCGCATTTCCGGTCTCCTACTTCTCCCAACTATTATTGGATGGAGGAGAACCATACAATATCGTCAATCAAAACCGTTGGAATCCGTCCATCTCATACTCAACGGTCTGATTTTAAAACTTCATAGTCTACGTGGAGAAGCAACTTCATACGATTATTTCTTTTCAATCCCATCTGGCGCATGGCCCACGAGCCCACGGACCCCGTTCAAATCTGGAGAGCTCATTGCTTACGGCATCATCACGTGCCCACCAGAGGACCAAGAAGCTTTGGGTCAGCATAAGCCAAGTTTCTTACCAATGAAAACCCTCCATATTGGTCAAAACTACAATACAAACCATAGTGGTTCTTTCGTAGATATGTAGCAACCAAGGGTTTATACTAAAAGAAGAAATAACAGTCACGGTTTCGTTAATTTATAACGGTATAAAATAGATATAAGCCTAAAGCTCAACACTGAAAGCTTAACAGAGCGACATCGAGACGGAAAAAAAAAAAAAAAGAAAGAGACGTTGAAGAATGGCTTTCTCCCGCCAACAAACTTCAGCCAATCCTTCCCAATTTCTCCCACTCAACGAAAATGACTCGCAGGATATGATCCTCTTACAGGTCCTCACAGAGGCCTCCACCATGGCCGTTGCTTCTCCCATGTCTCCACCGACATCCAAAAGGGGAGCTGAATCGGCCGGCGAATTGGCCACAAGGCATTATCGGGGCGTGCGGCGACGGCCATGGGGCAAATTCGCTGCGGAGATTCGAGATTCGTCGCGCCACGGGGCGCGAGTATGGCTCGGAACTTTCGATACGGCGGAGGAGGCGGCGGTGGCTTATGACCGCGCGGCTTTTCGAATGCGCGGAGCGAAGGCCTTGCTCAATTTTCCGCCTGGGTTCGTTCTCAGTGACGGCAAAGTGAAGAAGGAAGGGGAGGAGTTTGTGGAGAGAGGAGGGTAGAGCAGAGAGCTGGACTTTCAGGACTTGTGGACTGATTACTTGGAGAAGTTGAGGAGGGCCTGCGGCCTTCTGAAAGCACTTAGGATGTAATAAAAATAAGCTGATTGTTGGTGTACTGTGGATAGAGATAGAGAGGGTTTTATGCAAATTTAGAAGTTCTAAACTTTTGGGAATTAGAATTCTGTGCTGAAAATATAATGATTTGATTCTCATTCGTCTTGTTGTGATAAATCTATGGCATTTCACTTTTTTTTCCCCCTTGAAGTGCTGATCATAAGATCTAAGCTAAATATTTTTTAGAAAATTTTTTCAACGTAAGGGTATAAATTCTCTTAATTATAAGCATATCTCTCGATTAATTTTTCACCATTTGAGAAAATAGACATATTGATCTCCTAACTTTTTTGAAAGATCAAATAGTCTCCGATATATAAAAGTATCAATTTGATCCCTAACTTCTTAAATAGAGATCAAATTAGTCTTTTCGTGAGATCATTTATGTACCTAATCACCTATTTAAAGTGCCAAAAGATTAAAACATAGATTTTTAATATTTATAGAGAGTCAGAGATCATTTTAATATTTTTCCCTTCACTATTTCTATAATATCCAAAACCGTTACATTGATGACGGAGATAATGATCAGTCATTAAATTGCCGAGTATAGAAAAAACCAAGTTCTATTTGAGGGTTTTTCTTCCCCTCGTAAAGAACAGTTGAAATTATTTGAAGTTGGTTGGCCTTTGATGGTTACGGTTCAAAGAATGATTCATTGATTCCCTACTAAGGATGGAATATGAATGCTTCTAGAAAAGAACACAGAAGATAAGTGTCATGGAAAAATATGTTCGATTTTTTTATGACTTTTGGGTCAGAAATTGTCAGCTTCTGCAAATAATTGTGGTCTGTACATGCAAGAGAATATTTAGAGAGTGATGATATACTTCCCAATTCATGGCTCAAAAGGTTTGTTGATGTGCTAGCAATTGAGAAGACCAAAAAATATTGAAAGTAATATCCATTCACATGAAGCTTCTAATCTTTTTCTCTCTTCGCCTCTCTCTCTCTCTCTCTCTCTCTCTCTCTCTCTCTCTCTTCCTCTCTATCTTCCTCTATTTCTTTACCTCTCTCAGTATCAGCCCATCAAAACTTTATTTAAATCATTGGTGGAGAAGGATACTATATTTAAACATGAGAATATATAAACTTCAGAAAAAAGCAATACAAAGTATAATCAATAATGATGTTATTGTATATCCAAACAAAAAAAAAGATTGGGTTTAAGTCAAGGAGGTCCGATTCAAGTAAGTCGACCCGATTCAAATCAAACTAATTTAGACTACTCGATTTTCAGTGCAAAAGAGACTTGCTAGTTTACAAGAAAACTTACCTCAAGCAGACAACTATGATATAAAGATTCGTCCAAATTATATCAATACGGCCTATTAGTTAGCCCTGGGGAGTACGATCTACGAAGTCAGGCCTAGTGACTACTCAACGAATGATGATTTCCTAAAGGAAAATATTATTCATGTCAGGATCTTGGATAAGGAATAGGATTCTTAGATGAGAGAGAGAGGCAAGGAAGAGGGGAGAGAGCAACTGTTTAAAAGAAGAGAATATGAACTAAATCTTATTGCTAGGCTTAGTGCCCTTATTACAAACTATCACACCTATTTATAGACACCAAAGGTAAAACAAAGTTACACAAAAATCTAAAAAAATACAATAAAAAAACTAACTAAAATCTGGACCAAATCCTAACAATCTCCACCTTGGTCCAGATTTTACAAAACATCTGAATCAATCCAACCATCTCCCAAATCTGCCGCCACTGTCAAGCTGGCATCTTCTTTTAGTCCAGCTCCTTGCAGTTTCAACAAAATCGGACAATTTTTCTTGAAGTGCCCCTCTTTATGGCAATAGAAACTCCTCTGAACTCTGGTCTTCCTTTTGCAATCAAAATATTGCTAATATTTTCTTTGAATATCCTTTGATATCAAGACAGATTTTACCTCTGTCATTGTCAATGTTTGCTTCCGATACAACATAGTGTCAACTATGTGTTCATATGTCTTGGCAAAGAGCTGAGGAGTATAATTCCTCGATCTTCTTCATCTATTATCACATCGACATTCATGAGATCAAGAATTAGCTTATTAAAATCATCCATATATTTTCTAAGATCTTTGGACTCCTCCATTTGAAGTGTGTACAATTTTTTTAAGTACAATCGATTTGCAATGGATTTCTTTAGATATAGATATTCTAATTTTTTCCATACCTCTAGAGATGAACCTTTTTCAGCAATCTCTCTCAACACTTCATCACCAAGAGAAAGTGGATAGTGTTGTGTGCCTTCAGCTATATCTCTCTTGCCCTTATTCTGTCAGTAACTGCAGCAAGATTTTCCTCAAAAATGGCATCGACAAGGCCTTGATGAATCGGTAAAGCCTTTATCTTAATCCGCCATAGGCTGAAATCGTTCTCCCCATTGAACTTATAGATTTCAAACCTTTGTATCCCCATGATCAAGAAAACAAAACTTGATTTGCGCCCCAACGGTACCAGCCCACCCTGTGCACAAGATCTCACCAGAAATAACCAAGAAAATCTCCTTACTACTTGTGTTTGACCCCAACACTACACAAGAATGGAACCAACTGCTCCAAGCTCCCGATCGCAAAACCAAACCGTGTCTGTCGCTCCCACTTGCGGTCTTGGCCCACTTGGCCTTCTCGTGCAGCCTCCCTCTCCCTATGGCCGTCCGACTTGCCTGATTGAGTCTTCCGCAAACACAACCATCAGCATGTTTGCCTTCGTCCACATGCAGCTCATGTGTGACTCGCGGCATTAAGCCTTCTACACCTAATCCACACAGGTGGAACCAGCCTTAATTTTTCCGGGGGGGGGGGGGGGGGGGGGGGGGGGGGGGCAAACTTATAAGTAACTGTTGGTATTGCCTCGAATTTGGCTCGATCGTTCACTATAAGAAAATGGGTCAATAGCGGATTTGTCGGGGCTCCAAGGGGGCAGCGCCCCCTGGCGGGGTTCGACCTGCCCGGTCACGTTGCGGGCATTTTTTGGAATTTTGGTTTTAAGGATATTTTTGGAATTCAAATTAATAAATAAAATGATGAATTCTCTTTAGCAATTTTCTTTTTATTTGGTTCTTCGTTCCCTAACAATAGCACCTCTATACAATGTGTTTAATTCTATTAGAAGGCAATCGCCTAAAGAACATACTATTTTAATTTTTTTAGGGGGGGCAATTGCCTAAAGACTCCTATAACAAAGAGTAAAAAAAGACCGTGGGGGACAAATTACCTAAAGATCTATACAATAAATTTTTTTTTAATTTTTTGATAGGGGGGGGGGGGGGGGGGGCAATTGCCCCTGGGCACTAACACTAAAGGGATCCGTCCTTGTCCACCCGAGTGATCGCGCGTCTTGCGTGGTTCGTCCCGATCAAATACGTATAACAGCCCTTGCACGCCCCATGAGCGATCTTCCAGAGCACGCTCGTCTGCCTGCGCTTGCGACCCATGTTCTCTACTCAGACCAAATAGCCCAAGCTCTGCGCGCGCCTGCCTGCACCCTTCCTTTGGCCTGCTTCCGCAGAGTGCAGCGCCCGGTCCCGCATTTCCAACCCGAGGCTACCCGTCCGGCCTGCTTCGCTTGTCCGCCCCCTAACGCCTTGCGCACACAACTTCTGCCTGTGCAATTAGCCCGATAGCAGACCCACGCAACTGCCTCCGCTCCTTTGATTCTTTAGACAAGAACCTTCCTCCACCTCAGCTCTGAGACCACTTGTTAGGATCTTTGATGAGGAAGAAGATTCTAGGATGAGAGAGAGAGAGGCAGGGAAGAGGGGAGAAAGCAACTGTTTAAAAGAAGGGAATAGAAACTAAATCTTATTGCTTGGTTTAATGCCCTTATTACAGACTATTGCACATATTTATAGACATCAAAGACAAACCAAAGTTACACAAGAACCTAAAGAAAGTACAATGAAAAAAAACTAACTAAAATCTGGACCAAATCCTAACACTTCAACTACTCAACTATTCGATCATCAATTCAACATTTTGAAGATCAAATTATATATTTTAAGTTATTTTCTAAGAAATTATTATCAAGCTCAGTGCATTATTGAACTCGCCTAACAAGCATATTTGACATATGATTAAATTCAACATTACAGTGAATTCATCTCTTCCAATATCTCATCATTATTCAATCATCATATCTTATTCTCTCAATATATCCCTTGGAGTATAGGTCAAGTCTTATAATTCGACTCCCTCATTTACGATAAGATCCACATCGAGTAGTATATGAAAGCTCATTCTAGCAAGCTAGTTTAAAGGATTACCACTATGAAGACCAAATTCTGGCATAAGGTGATGCATATTAAGGCAACAACTTTGTTTTTGGTATACATTAAAGAGAGATTTAGAGTTAGTAATACTTGAAATTTTATAAGGATACCTTAATATTTTAGCATAACAACTAAATAATCTAGATATCTACTGACTATTCAATATTCATCCTTTCAAAACAAAGAAAATATATTAAGTATTCTTTAAATTCATCATTAATGAAATATTCGACATTCAACATTTGATGTTCATATATATTGTCAATGACGACATTGAATATTTGACAGTTGGTAGTCGATATTCATCATATCAACGATGATACTCAATAATTGATATTCATCTTATGAATGATGATATTTAGAATTCATTATTAGTCTTTTCAATCATAATCTTTAGCATTCAATTTTCATCTCATGTTTATATTTAACATTTAGTATTCATCTAATTAGTAATGATGTTATTCGTTATTAATTTGGTATTTGTCTTATTTATGGACTATACTCAACACTCATTATTTATTCTCTTAAATAAAAAAAAATATTCAATCTTCGGTATTCGATCTTAGATGTTTGGTATTTGATATTTGTACATAAAGAAGAATTCAACTGAAACAGAAATAAGATAAGAATTTTGACAAATAAAATTAAAACAAGTAAAAAATTCTTATTACTTCAAATTTTGTACAAGTACAAACCTATACAGAAGGAAAAGAAAAGTACAAATGAAATACTAGTGATGCTTTTTTATTCAAAAACAAGGCTTTCTTTACTACTTTAGGTGAAGTCGGTATCTCATCACTTACTTTTGTGTAGAACTTTAGTAATTTTATTGGAGGGTGTGCATTGATTCCTTTCACCTATGGAGACTTGGATTGTTGTGTAACAGGGGATTGTTGAAGAGAGCTGGTCTCAATAGGAGGAATGTCTTCTCTAGAGGCAGAGTTGGTTAACTCTTCATACTTGGCTAGAGACTCAATCATTTCAACTTCAGAATCTTCTTCTTCATTCTTACTAAAGTTTATTGGGGACTTAGTTGCCATTTTCTTTTAACTATGGAGACATCATCCTCTTCCTCCTCATCTTCTTCGGCTGCCTCCTCAAGGAATTGGCCGACTTAAGGCTCTAAAGGAGAGACTTCATCAATAAAGGCTATAATAATAGTAGTAATAATAATAATAATAAATAAATAAAATAAATTCTCATGAAAATCTACATACATAATTCATTTGGCCTAATTGTGTAAGTGAGTCAAGCCATCTTAAGCGTCGGCTCGAGCTCATCTTGATAAATGGCTCATGAGACGAACTCGATGAGCTAACGAGCCAATCATGAGCTAGCCCTGACTTGACTCGTTAGTTTGTGAACCGACTCATTTAAAAAAATATTAATATAAAATGCATTTAAAATATATTAACATTTATAGTTTCAAGAACAAAATTGTGTAAAATATTTAAAAAATATATCTTATTTTCTTATATTAAGCAATTCTTTATTTTTTTTCTTTTAATTTCTTATTCCTTTTTACAATTTTAATATAATAGCTGTTTGAATCATAATTATTTTTTCTCTTTCATAATAAACGAGCTGGCTCGTAAGTCGGCTCAAACTCATAAATAAAGCTCTCGAGCTCAAACTCAATTAATTTATTAAGCTCAAGCGAAAATCAGCATACTACAAGTGAAAATCTCTTTTGAAAGGCTTACATGAAATATCCTCTCAGCTAGAGTTTCGTGAACAACTGCATGAAGCAACCATGCCCTCTGGACAATAATTTCATAAACTGCCAGCATGAATATAGCTGTCTCTTAGTTGGATTTTCTTCGCATGACATATACATGTAGGTTAGTAGATTGTAGTAACTATAAGCAACACCAAATAGAATTCCGACTGCAAATATCATTATCTTAGGCTTGGTTTGAGGCAACTTTCTTGCTGCTTTCTAAAATAGCTTTTTAGTACAAAATTTTTTAGCTTTCTAGCTTTCCATTGCAAGGCATTTCATTGGATCATTTGATTTGATTAAAAAGTTAAAAACTCTATGATCAGAGTAAAATGTCAAGCCAACCTTGGACTTTGGAGTTAAATTCTGAACGAGAGTTGGTTTTTTTCTTTTTGAAGGAATTGAACTTCAGATCTCTCTTTTTAAGCTTAATGTTATTTCATGAAGCTGATTTTACTTCTAAATTCTAGCGCGCAACTCATCTTTGCGCCTTCAAACTCTTTTCTATTGATCTTTTCATATAAATACTTATCACACTTAAATTGAAAAATTCTGCAGTTCTTTCACTCTATTCTTCAGAAGAAAAGCCGGTCACGATTTTCCTAGCATGCGTTAGCAATTTACCCTTCAAACAATCCACTGTTCACTCACGTGATCTTCTTTGGCAAATGAAGACAATTTGCAATTGATGCTCATAGTACTCATAGAGCTGCCCGTGAGTTTTGCTTTGTCTCCGTCTAGAAATCATACAAAGTTACCCTGAATCAAATGCCATGATTTCTCTGCATGTTTTTCTGTAATTATTTCTGTTTATACGTGATTAAGGTTCAATGCTGAGTCCACTTTTTTTTTATAGAGATACTTCCAAAGAATGTTCAAAATTAGATGCTTTGTTTTATGATTATTTCAGATGATATAGTTCTAATTTGAAAGACAATTAAAAAAGAATTAACATAACAAATGTTTTTGTACATGTTATTAATTTTATTAATGATATGACGTTAATAATAATCTTTCAATATTAATGATATGATGTACATGTTATTTAAAAAGCAATAAAAAAGCCGTCCCAAACGAAGTCTTAAACTCATGGACAGCAGGATTAAAGTTTAGTAACGAAGTAGAAATATTTGATTAGGAGGATTCAATCCGAGGACTACAGGACTAAAATATTTGGCACTCAAATATCCGAATAAAAGCATTTGCATCGACTATATAAACGAAAACGAGTAACATGAAAGCAAGAAATCGAGACAGGAAAGAAGAAAAAGAAGACGAGCGGAACAGGAAATAAGGAATTCATTACACCTTCAATACAGGTATACAAGAGTATTAAATAGAAAACAGAAACTAAGTATATCCAGTAGGATAGAGCCACATGTCAGTAATATACAAGAAATAAAGAAGACTTATTACATATATCTTAACATGCCCCCTCAAACTGTTGCGTCGGAAGAGGTAACCAGTTTGCTTGATAACAGCTGAAATCTGGGAGCTGCAAGAGGCTTGGTAAGAAGATCGGCGAGCTGATCTTTGGTTGATATATGATGAATCTGAATTGTCTTATCTTTAATGTAGTTTCTGATGAAGTGACAATCCACCTCAATATGTTTAGTGCGAGCATGGAAGACTGGATTGTTGGCCAAAGCAATAGCAGAAGTGTTGTCACAAAGTAGAGAGGTAGCTGTTTGCTGAGGACAATTGAGTTCTTGAAGTAGACGTCGGAGCCATGTGACTTCGGCAGCGGCTGAAGCAATTGCCCGGTATTCGGCTTCAGTAGATGAGCGAGCAACTGCGTTCTGTTTCTTTACACTCCAGGATATAATAGATGATCCTAAAAAAGTGCAATAACCGGTGGTGGATTTACGATCGATGGAGTCTCCAGCCCAGTCAGAGTCCACATAGGCGATCAGATTGAGTGTGGAATTTGCAAAAAGAGAGATACCAAAATGTAAGGTGCCTTGAATATAACGTAAAAGCCATTTAAGAGCATCAAAATGAATAATTAAAGGGTTTTGCATATGTTGACAAACCTTGTTAACAGCAAATGCGATATCTGGGCGAGTCAAGGTAAGATATTGAAGCGATCCAGCTAATTGACGATATAAAGTAGGATTGGAAAACGCTGCAGAGTTGAGTTGCGTGGAAGAAGTTTTAAGTTGAGACGGAGTAGAGATACTTTTGCAGTTGGTCATGCCGGCTCGGGATAGAATAGTTTGAGCGAACCTAGTTTGATTTAGATGTAAACCATATGAAGTATGGACGGCTTGAAGACCTAAAAATTGAGAGATGGGGCCAAGATTGCGGATAGTGAATTTGGATTTGAGATTTTGAAGAAGATTTTGAATAGATTTGGTGCAATTACCGGTTAAGAGAATATCATCAACATAAACCAAAAAATACATAGAGACATCGTTTTTGTTGTAGATAAGAAGAGAAGGATCAGAAGAACTAAAAGTAAATCCTAGTGACTGTAGGTAGCTTGACAGAGTTGAATACCATTCGCGTGGGGATTGTTTAAGGCCATAAAGAGCCTTTTTGAGACGACAGACATAGTTTGGATGAATAGTATCTTTGAATCAAGTAGGTTGTTTCATATAGACGTGATGATTTAGGTTGCCATGAAGGAAGGCATTAGAGACGTCGAGTTGATGAAGGGGCCATTTGTGATGGAGAGAGACAACAAGAAGAACTCTAACGGTTGGGATTTTAGCAACAGGACTAAAAGTTTCTGAGTATTCCAACCCGTATTCTTGATTGAATCCCTGAGCCACTAGTCTAGCTTTGTAACGAGAGATGGTACCATCGGCAAGATATTTAGTGCGAAAGATCCATTTGGAGCCAAGAATGTTTTGATTTGGTTGAGGGGGAACAAGATCCCAAGTACCTTGAGTTTGGAGAGCTTGAAATTCCTGAGACATGGCATCACGCCAATGTTGTTCTTTAGCTGCTTCAGCATAGGTAGAGGGATCTTCAGGAAGAGTTTGATGAAAAAGATTCAAAATAGACTTGGGTTTAAGGTTGCCCGTTTTGAACCGAGTCTGCATAGGATGAGTAGAATGAAATGGTGTATTTGACGGGATGGGAGGCTGATTAGAATTAGACAAAGAATTGGATGCGGGAGAAGTCTGCTGAGGTGAAGAAGTGGCTTGCACGGATGAATTAGAATCCGGAATAATAGGCTGAACGAAACTGGGCGGAGATACAGGTTGAGTAGGATTAAAATTGGGTTTGTGAGAAAGAGTAGATGTGGGAACAAGAGTAAGAGGAGGAATAAAAGGTTGGGAGGAGTTCGGTTGAGTAACAGGAGATCCCGAGAGATAGGGAAAAATAGATTCATTAAAGATAACGTGGCGAGATGTATAAACTTGGCCAGTTTTGGCATTAAAACAAAGATACCCTTTTGAGAAGAAGCATAACCAATGAAGATGCAAGGTGTTGAAAGAGGGGAAAGTTTGCTTGCTGAGTAAGGTTTGAGCCAAGGATAACACAAACAACCGAAAATTTTGAGATGAGTATATGAAGGTTGTTTGTGATAGAGCATATAATATGGGCTAGAATTGTGCAAAACAGGAGTAGGTAACCGATTAATGAGATAAACAGATGTATGAAGAGCGTCATCCCAGAATGATTGTGGAAGATTGGCTTCGATAAGGAGAGTACGAACCGTCTCGATTATGTGTCTATTCTTACGTTCAGCTACTCCATTTTGAGACGGAGTATACGGGCAAGTATATTGGTGAATTATACCTTGTTGTTTGCAAAATAATTGAAAGTGATGATTGATAAATTCGCCTCCACCATCGGATCTTAGAATTTTAATGTTGGTGTTAAATTGACGAGTTATCATTTTGCTAAATTCAACAAATTTGTTAATCACCTCAGATTTTTGAATGAGAGGATACACCCAACAAAACTTGGAAAAATCATCAATAAACGAGACGTAGTATTTAAAACCATTTGTTGAAAAAGTTGGAGAGGGTCCCCAGACATCAGAATGAACAATTTCAAAGCAAGAACGAGTAGAATGAGTCGATCTATTAAATGGTAAACGATGGCTTTTGGCCAATTGACAAGAATTACAGTTTGAACTATAAGCAGTGTTACATAAAGAAGAAATGTGTTTAGAAAGATTCTTTAAAGTAATAGCTGCTGGATGGCCAAGACGTTTGTGCCAAAGATGAGGTACAGCTTGAGCGGATAACAGAGCAAGATGTTGCTTTGGAACGGATGACCGGACTGGATAAAGACCATTAAGACAGGGTCCCTTGAGTAGAAGACGACCTGTCATCGAATCCTGTATATGAAATTCATGAGGAAAGAATTTAACGGTACAATTATTGTCAAACGTGAGGCGATGTATAGAGATGAGATTAAAAGATAAATTCGGAATGTGATAAAGATTATGAAGATTAAGATTACCTTGCGGAGTTGGAAGCACGCCTTTACCTGAGTGTTGAATCGGAACTTGATATCCGTTACCTAGAGTGACTTGATGTTGGCCGAAATAAGGTTGTATGGACTGAATTTGTGAGACGTCTGATGTAAGATGAGTAGAGGCTCCACTGTCGAGGTACCAGTCAGCAGCACTATTGGATTCCAAAGGAGAGAACAGAGCTGTTTTCTGCGAGTGAGATTCCTCGGTGTAAGAAGGGTCATGACGATACCAGCACTTGAGTGCTGAGTGACCGAATTTAGAACAGATTTGACATTGGATCGAGTTAGACACACTTTTGTCTGGACGGCGAGAATTAGAGCGAGAAGAACTATTGAAAGAAGATGGACGCCCGCGGTTTGAATTACCGCGACCGCGACCACGCCCACGAGACGTAAACAAGGCGACGGACTGATCGAAAATCTGAAGATTTTGCAGGTCTTTAGTCGCTTCCTGGGCCAGATTCTGTTCCTCGCTACAAAGAAGAGTATAGAGAGTATCGATGCTAATAGGTTGAAGGTTAGTGCGAATAGCCGTTTTAAAAGCTTGATACTGAGCGGGAAGACCATTTAAGGTATAGAAAATCACTTCTTCCGAATTAAGGGGAGATCCAGTGGCAGCTATAGCATCAACTTTGGTTTTGACAGTAAGCAAATATTGAGACATAGTCTCGTTCTTCATGGATAAGAAGTTGAGTTCATTACGCAATTGGATTGTGCGAGATCGAGATGAAGACTGGAGCCGATGATCTAAGGTGTCCCAAATCTCCAAACAGTGATCGAGAGAGAGGACATACGGAAGAATGCTATGAGAAATAACCGAATACAAGGCAGCAGCTAAATTTTGGTCAATAAGGTTCCAAGAAGAAAAAGAAAGAGATGCAGAGGAAGAAATTTCATCGGAAGAGGGACAATGCGAAGAACAATCAAGAAATCCTTCAAATCCATTTGCTTTAAAAATCTTGAAAACTTGAGAGCGCCACATAGGATAATTTTCGACAGTGAGAGGAAGAGAGATGATCGATTTGATATTACCTAGAAGAAATTTGAGTTGAGGTGGGATGGGAGGGTAAGCCGAGATAGCAGATCCATGAGCTTCTTCCGGTGCTTCGGTTGTGGACAATGCAGCAGACGCTGCCATAGCTAACGCTAGAAGAACAAGAAAGACGAAAAAGATGCAATCCCTAGAAAGACTGCTCTGATACCATGAAAGCAAGAAATCGAGACAGGAAAGAAGAAAAAGAAGACGAGCGGAACAGGAAATAAGGAATTCATTACACCTTCAATACAAGTATACAAGAGTATTAAATAGAAAACAGAAACTAAGTATATCCAGTAGGATAGAGCCACGTGTCAGTAACATACAAGAAATAAAGAAGACTTATTACATATATCTTAACATAACAATGGTTGTTTATGTATTACATGTCATGTGACATGATATTGAAATTGTCACTTTGTTGAAAGCTGACAAAAACAATGCTTTTTTAAATTTCAGGCAAGGAGTCATGATGAGGAACTTTTTATCTCTACACGCAGCCATGGCTTTCAAGCTTTCCAAACTTGTCCAGCAACAACTCCTCATGTTCATCCTCTCTTCCACCTTAGCCAAATCTCAGGTTTTAAATGGCAGCCCGGAGAGCCCAGTTTCAGCCATCTTTGCCTTCGGTGACTCGACTGTTGACACAGGCAACAATAACTACATTGCAACTCCAGTGAAGAGCAACTTCCCACCCTATGGAAGGGATTTCTTCACTCATATTCCAACAGGGAGGTTCACCAATGGAAAACTCATTACTGATTTTGTGGGTAAGTTGAGCTTCCAGTTTATACAGATAAGTATATGTAAGAATAATCTTTTTTGCTTTGATGAGTTGATACATTTGCACCAGCAGCTTCCTACTTAGGCATCAAAGAAGAGCTTCCCCCTTACTTAGACTGGACTCTTGGGGTAGATGAGCTAATGACTGGTGTCAGTTTTGGATCAGCTGGATCTGGACTTGATCTAATAACTGCTAAAATAAGTGTAAATTCTGTTCTTCTTATGTTTGTTTTTGTGTTGAGAGACTAATACTACTTCTTCTATTGATGAAATTTGATTTCTAGTTAAGCTAAAGTTCTACAACATGATTAAATATTTGAGATTAAAGTACTTAAAGTAAGCTTAAATTCTTCATACATAAATGCTGAATTTATAAAAAGAAAATCATCTCAAGCTGTGGCATTAACGTTTAACATAACTCTCAGGCTGTAATTCCAGTTCTAGACCAACTGGATTATTTCAGAAACTATATGGACAGGCTTGATCAAATGATTGGAATGAAGAAAAGAGAAGATCTCATAAAAAGAGCCGTCTTTGTTCTTAGTGCTGGCACAAATGACTTCATTTCTTATTCAACTGTTCCCCTTACAAGGGAAGTATTCTCTGTAGAAGGTTATCAAGGTTTCCTTCTTGATAAAGTTAAGGAATTTATCCAGGTTTGTTTCTCTATTTTCCTTATGAAACTGACATTCTGTTTTTTTTTTACTAGTTTTTTAGTGTGAAAAAAGGATACAAAAAGAATTGGAATTGCAAAAACATTTAATTTAGTTCATTTTTTCATTAACACATGATAACTCTGAAGAACATAGTATCCACAATTATGGTCTAGATCAACAATTTTTATAAATACTGGCACTAATTTTTGACTCTGAAGAAAAACAGGTTTGATTTTTGAAACAAAGTTCTATTTATTTCAATATATTTCAGCTTGCTTATAGCTTTAATATTCTAGTTATCAGATCTGATTGTAAAAAGTTCATTTTTATCATAGTTTTTTCTGAAGAAAAAAAATTATAGCCAAATATATTGGAAGATTTATAAAATTTAAACCAGATTAATGCATAAGCATGGGAATGAAATGATTCATTGTTACTAATATTACAGGTTTTATACAATTTAGGGGCAAATAGAATTGTGGTTTCCGGGCTTCCACCAATGGGCTGTCTTCCCATTGTTATCACTCTCAAATCCAGAGATGGAATCCATGACAGAGGATGCATAGCTTCTTTCAATTCCATAGCTCTTGACTATAACCTGAAGCTTCAAGCCACCCTGCTGGAATATTCTTCTTCAACTGAGCTTCAGTTATTTTATATGGATTCATACAAACCTCTCATTGACATTATAACAAGCCCAGCTTCATATGGTAATTCCTTATCTTCTTCTCACTTGTTATGATAATTATTTAGCTTTCAAGAATGCTTTCTCGATTTTTTTTGAATATATTAAATGGTATGAATTATTAAGTGTTATCTAGGAAATCTTCTAAGGGCTTATTTGGTTGCTTAAAAAATGATGAGTTATTATATTTAGCCATTCGGTTGGATGTAATAAAAATAATAATATTGAGTTTTTAAGCTATACAAACACTTTCAAAAGCCATCAAATAAAGTGATTGTTTACTTTTCATCTAAAGTATAGAGCTAAATTTATAACATTTACCTTGCCATATTCAGTTCCATTGATCTAAGCAAATTAACTTCTTGTCATCTCTTGTTCTACATACAAAACCTCATTTATGCTCTTTCATAAAAATTATACTTGTTCTTCCTCATTATAATCTTCATGACCTTTTCAAATAAGGAAAAATTACGTTAGAATATTCTATATATAATATTTATCTCAGTATAAATCTGAGGGCAATTAGGCCTGTCACAATATAAATTATGTCAGGATATTCTTATGTAATTTTTTTTTCTTTTAAACAATATAAACTAGGATTCATGATGTCATCCGAAGGATGTTGCGGAACCGGATTAGTCGAAGCAGCAATGCTCTGCAATCAGAAATGTCTTGTATGTCTTGATGCTTCAAAATATATCTTCTGGGACTCTATTCATCCTACAGAGAAGGCTTACTTCATCATCTTTAATAGCTTCAAGCCAGTGATAGAACATGTACTCAAGAGCTATTAGTATTTTTTTTGCTGTTTCACTTGTAACTTTCCAGAATTTCAATATTCAATATGTTCACTGTACTACCAAAGAATCTGGTCCCGGAAATTTTGTTCAAGTGATACACTTTCAAGATCATCTTATTATAAATTATATCAGAACATACTCATCTAATAATTAGGCTCCAATTGGAAAATTTTATGTCTTGACTTTCTAATACAAATTGTATCAAGATGGGATTAAAAATTCATTGGGTTTTCTTGAGTCTAGTGCTGTATATAATGAATTTTTAAACCCATTTGATGCAATTTTGATTCCTGAACTTTTGAAGCAAGTCAGTGTACTATTTGAAGAAGACTTAACAAGATAAAGATCAGTGAAATAAGCATGATAGCAAGGTGTACCCTCTGATGAAGTGAATGCAGCAGAAGGTAGAAGCAGATTGGAAATAGATGAGTAGAGATATAAGGGATAATATAGAACCATAAATGCAGAGATAGAAGATAGTTTGAGAAACCAGTGGAATTCAGATATTGTTGACTTCTATAATATAAAACAAAAAAGGAGACAAAAAAAATGCTCAAAATCATTACCTGCCGCTGCCCACGCCTTTGCTACAGGACCCATCCCGATCCTCTGCGGGAAATCCTATCGCAGCTCTGCAACGGCGCCGAAACGTCGCTTCTCCCGCGTGCGTAGCCTGCCTCGATCGAACCTCAGGAGCGTCGTTAAATACCCGCTCGAATGAAGCATTCGACACAACTTTGCTCTCTACGATCTCTTCCTCCCGCGAGTCCCGATCTCCTCCCATTCCCGTCCAATCTACCTCCTCGAGCCGTAGGAAGATCCCTCTTCAGGCGGTATCCAACGAACTCCACCTTCCCTATAGTTGCCGGAACCTTCCCGCCTCTGTTCGCAACCCGACGGCCCACAGACGGAGAGAAAGAGAAAGAGAAAGAGAGAGAGGGAGAGGAACCGACCTTCTGCCCTAGTCTTGACGTGCGACCGACCCCCGCTCTTCCCTCCGCCTCCCTTGACGACGTTCCCTTCTCGTAGGATCGGAAGTTACAACATTTTGATCGGAAGCCGACGGGAGCTCGCGACCGTGAAGTAACTTTCTCCCTCACGCGTGTTTCCTCGGCTTCGTGGCCGTCCGACCGTCTCCGCCTCCCCGTGGCTGTCCGACTTTGCTCCTGAGCCGACTTTCCCTTCCTATCAGACGGAAGTTACGACATTTTGAACGGGAGCGACTGCGGGAGCCGCTTGCTGTGAAGGTAATTTATCCCTATCGCGTGCTGCTTCGGCCAAGTCCAGTAAACCCATTCGGCAGAGGAGAACAAAATTTAATCAGGATTAATTTTAATTAATTAGTTATGATTAATTATGGATAATTGTAATTATCCTAATTAATTATAATTATTAATTATTATTAATTTTATTGATTAATTGTAATTAGTTTTAATTAAAGATAATTTTAATTAATATAATTAATTTTAATTAACTGTAATTACTTGTTTAATTATAATTAATTATAAGTGATTATAATTAATTTTAGGTAATTAATTATAATTCATTTTAATTAGTTATGATTAATCTTAATTAATTTAATTTTAATTAATTATGATTTATTATTATTATATTTAATTAGGGATAATTAACATTAATTATTTATGATTAATTAAGGTCATTTATAGTTAATTAACTATAATTACCTATAATTAATTGTAACTAATAAAAAAAAAAAAAAAGAGAAATACTCTTCTCTCTCGCCTCGATCCACGTGCCAACCCCGACGCTTGCAAAGGTATAATTTTCTAACTCAGATTCTCGCTCTCGAAGTTCGCGGCGGACCGGAAAACCGCCTATACACGCTTTCATAAGCGTGGTGGGATGGGACCCCGGTGCGACACCTACAATGAGGCGAGTAATCACCTCAAAATCCTATCCTCGGCGTTCGTGTCGAGCCGGCAAACCGCCTATACACGCTTTCATAAGCGTGGTGGGAAGGGAACCCGGTGCGACACCTACGGCGAGGCGGGTAGGCCCTATACACGCTTTTCTTAGCGTGGTGGGGACAATTTTAAGTACCCGTATGCGGCTCTGTACCTGCGGGGAAACAAATGTTTTGCTTTTTCAGGTACGTCGAAGACCCATACACGCTTTCTTAAGCGTGGTGGGGGATTGAAGACTTTACACGGCCGCGGTGTCCTCGAAAGAGGGCATCTACCATACACGCTTTCTTAAGCGTGGTGGGAAAGGCCCAGTTTTCCGTTATTTCCCCTAAACGGGGGAGATGCCGGAATGCTGCCGAAATTTCGGGTGATCATATGACTGGACTTGAACTCGAATGAACTCAAATGAACCTAATTTCAATCTGAACTCAAACTTAAATTTGGATAGAACTTGAACTCAATATAATTTGAATTCAGATGAGCAACAACAAGGAAACTTCAGTCGGACTTGAATAAATTGAACAGGAGACTTGAACTCGAACTCAAGTGAAGAACAAGGAACTTTGATTTGAACCAAATGGCAAGAAGATTTGAACATTTGCAGAAGTCCTAGACTTGAATCAAATGACGAATACTTGGACAAGAACTTGAACGCTTGGACAATAAAGAACTTGCAGAATTTGAACCTAAGCGAATGACAAACTCGAGCTGAATTCAAAACAATTTGAAACTTGGTTTGAATCAGATGACCAAAGGGGTTGAATTCAAACTTGACTTGAACAAATATAGAAGTTCAAATCCAAAATGGCCAAGTGTAGTGAACATAAACACAAGCAAAGGACTTGCGCTTTGAACTCAAGTGAACTAGTTGAGGACCTGAGCTTGAACTTAAATGAACAACAGGCGACTACACTTAAGCTCATTTCTAACATTGAACAAGAACTTGAACTCATGTTTTGAACTTGGACATCAACAATCAAATAAAAGACTTGTGGATTTCAACATAACTTGCAACACATCTGCAAGCAAGACTCAAGTGAAACATAGCAGACTTGATTTCGAAGGAGGACTTCTGAACATGATGATTGACTTGTAATGCTGAACATGCCTCGTCCTCAAATAATGAATAGTATCAATCATCACCCCAATCGAATGGCTACTATACAAGACTCCTAATAGATGTTTCAATTGACTCATGAAGACTACGACAGCAGAAATGCAAGTTTCCAATGAACAAAAACTAGCTCGTAGATGAATACAATAGGTGTCTATGAACGCCGAGAGTCAACATACAATGAACCGGATGGTTTACCAACTGTTGCACACAAGGAATACAGTGTCCTCTCTTTCATCAACAATAATTCAATTCCAAGAAGACACAACGACGAAGGAGATCAAATGCAAATGAATGTCAACAACCAAATAAAAGACTCTTGGTGGAATTCTCAAAGCATAATCAATAGATTGGATTGTGCAAACAAAGATCAATGAAGGGAGGGAGAA
The DNA here is from genome assembly GCA_019925795.1 of Dendrobium chrysotoxum. NCBI lineage: Eukaryota > Viridiplantae > Streptophyta > Magnoliopsida > Asparagales > Orchidaceae > Dendrobium > Dendrobium chrysotoxum. Next base: position 41,582,658 of record CM034301.1, read on the forward strand.
CTCATGGCAAGGCTTTGGCATGTATGATTTGTTGTTTCACAAGCACTAGCCAACATGAATGTGATGAATGAAGGAGAGCTGAAATATGCAAGTTTCATATACACGAGCTGATACATCAGAATATCATAAGCATGATTGAAGCCCATTTGCGACCAAAGGCAAATGACATACAGGAAATATGACATATTCATAAGTAAAAGTCAAGTGAAAAGTGCAATGACATGCCTACATCCAATAGCAAGGAATTCTAAGGATGTCCACTGATTTCAAAGTATAAGACATCTTTGGGAAAGCGGACGTCCAAGGTTGAAGCGGCTGATTCCTTATTTAAGCCAATAACAAAATAATGAAGATGGCATAATTAGGAAGTTGCCTATTAGTTTCTATGCGAGATCTGGGGAGAGAAAACCAGGTCAAATCAGTGGTTTCAGGGATAAAGTGAATGAGTCTCAATTCAACCAAGTTTTGAATGTCCAATGCCCAGTAGATCTGCAATACACACAAGTCTCCTACAAATACGGAGGTGTGCATCACACGACACCTATGGGTAGATACAAAAAGACTTCAGTAAATGCAGTATCCTGAAGTTGATTTAAATCTGTGAATAGATACATCTACAAGTAACTAATAATGAATGTATTGTGGGGACCAAAACTACAACAAAATGCATGAGGAATGCAGTGAATGCAAGCTTCTACGAGCTTCTATCTAAAGCAGGAGATTCGTTAGTGCACTACAATCTACATGAATAAATCATGCAAGTAGTGCACGACAATCTACATGTACAAGGCAGCAAACAACTCAGTTCATAAGCCGCTGCGTTACGCCATCGGATCCGCAACATTCATGCAAGCGGACAGAAGGCGTTTAGAAATGTTCCAAAAGTACCCCCGCACATGCACCATAATATGTATACACATAGGTACACATAAGGGGATGTACTGAACACCCGCATGGGCCCCGGCGAGCGTGTTATTGGTACACACGTGACGTCTAGGGATGCTACGCGGGTCAATAGATTTGAACCCGATCCTCCTAGAGCAAGTAAATAGGAGTCGACAAGGTTCAGTAAATAATTATAAAATGCCCCCCAAACACCCGCATGGGCCCCGGCGAGCGTGTTATTGGTACACACGCAACGTCTAGGGATGCTGCGCGGGTCAACGAGTGAATTCAGGTTCGAACCCGATCCTTCTATAAAGGTCAATAGGAGTCGACAGGGTTCGAACCATCAAACAAATATACAGTTGTGACAACTTATATATTTGTTTTAATGCATTCATATTAGGCCCTTAAGGCCTATAATTATGAAAATTCATTAACAAAGGCATAAAACCTACGAAACCCGATCCTCTGTCAATCACTAGACAGAGTCGACAAGGTTCAAATCAATAAAATATAAACGACCCCATACACCCCGATGATGGCCGTGTTGAACGATAATCTCAACCGGAGGGGTTCACAAGCACTTTCAAATGTCAATCCAAAACTCCAAAACTCCACAAAAACTCCCAAAATCCCAAATTCCCTAAGAAATCCAATCTTCTGAAAAATCCCAAAATCCAAAATCTTCCCAACTCCAGATATTTAAAAATTGAAATCCAACTATCAAATCGCTTAAAGCAAAATCCATCCACCCTCCGCAACAGTTTGCCGAGGTGGACAAATTAAAATTTACTTCAGCTCACATAGAGCTAGTGCCTAGTCGAAAATATCACTAGGATCCATTCTCAAACAATCTCCTGTCAGCAAGGACGTGGTACGAGTCCTCCAACCGGCAGTTTCGCCGCCAAATGGCACTGCAGGATAAACGGTTATGATTCGGGGCCCTCTGAACCAGGTGGTCGCCGCCAAATGGCACCATTATATTATGGTTATGGCCAGAGCCCGTATGCTCCCCAATGACATCAAATCCTTGAGATATGAATCAATAGAATATGATTGATAGGGCATAAAGCCCTCTGTTAGCTAAGGTGGATTCAAATTTGTCCCCTTAGACAAACATCCACCCCAGGTCTACAAGGTACCCTTGGACGAAACAACCCATGGCTGCCGACAAGGATCCTTCTGTCAGGTTGGGTCGACTACCTCCTCTGACTAAGTAGACCAGGGACCACGATGGCCCGGGACGACGGAACCATGGGATCTTGATCGGGTCTATCATCCATTCCCCCACCATCCGCTTTAAGTGCAAGATGGTGCAATTTTCAATTTTAAATATTAAATCTCCAAATCTCCCAATTTTCCAAATTCTCAAATCATCAAACTTTCAAACCTTCAACCCATTGCTGCTACTATATGCCAGATGCACGTATCTATACGTATCTGATTGACGACTAGCCTTAATCGAAAGTTCTCTCTCGTTACTGGGAGGGGTAATTAACTATAGGGGCTTGCGCCTATAGGAAACCAGAACTCAGATCATAAAGTCCTCGCAAAATGAGGGCGAAATCTCTGGGTAGTGTCTTATCTACAAACCCGTCTGCCTTCCAAAATTTACCCCGGAACTTAGTTCGTTAAAACTCCCCCCTCGAAAAGCAAAAAGTCGGGCGGAGGCCGGGGCCGAATTTTCGGAGCCCACAGATTTCTGGCGACTCCACTGGGGATTGGTTTCTCTTTCCATCTTTGGCTAGTCACCTCAGTGCTATAGTAGCAGCTATTCTCAACATAGATTCAAAATTTCTGAATTTTCTAAAATGATCATTCAAACAAATTTATCAGGATAACGTATTTAGCAGTATTTTAAATTTATATTATTTGAATTTGCTCGCTAATGTTGTCTATTTTTGTTTTCTATTCTGTGCAAGTCTCTGCATTTTTGAAAGTGTGGGGTGATGTATCAAATTTTGATCACTAACCCTTACCTTTCATTTATGCAGATGGATCTACAGAATACACCAATGACTGTCCAGCTGGGACAAGGAGCCAGGATCCAACTGGCAAATGCTATCATCGAGACAGGGAATACTGGAGCTACCATCCAGTTTGGTAGCATCGACTTCCCTGCTGTTGTTGAAAGGGCCACCGCCATTCCTACGAATGGCAGAAATACTGAAGGGCCCGCTAGGAGGCCACGCTCTGCTGGAACTACCACTCGTCGTGTGCACCTGCCAGCACAACGACATGCTGCTGCTGAAAATCCTCGTGAGAGGATTTCTGTCTTTGAACGGCTGTCGCAGCCAGAAATCCCGGCCACCAAGAGGGTTGTAGCCGGAGGAAGGATCTCCGTGGTGACGACGAACACCACACATCTGCCAACCGGGTTACCCGCACCCGTGAAGAACACTTCTGAGGCTTCCTCATCTGGAGGAAAACTGACCAGGAGACAGAGGAGGAAACTGAATGCTGAGCTCCGGGCTCAGCAACAATTCTCAACTCATCCCTCAAATCTGTCGGCCCAAGAGCTAGAAGCGAACATTCCTACCCGGAATGGGTTCACAAATTTGAAGTGGGTTAAGAGGAACAGCTCAACTGGGGAGCTGAAGAAGTCATTCTGGGACCGACAGCCTGAAGTCCCACCTCCTCAAAAGAAGGAGCCTGAAACTCTCTCAGCTCGAGTCTACAGAGTCCTGAAGATCGTGAAGGAGAGAGGACTGAAAAAGAGAAGGTACCAGCGGCCACTGATGGTCGAAGCAAGAAGAATTCCACCAAGAGAGCGTCTGTCTCTTGCTGTAGAGAGAAAGGAAAGAAAATACACCCCGCACGGTGAACATCGGGGTGTGACACCTGAACCTCGAGTTCAGGGATCCGCCGCCGAAAGGTCCCGGCGGAAAGGAAAACAAATATGGAGGCCAAGGCCTCGCAGAGAAGAAAAGAACGAAAGAAAGACTGATCTGGGCGTGACATCCGGTACTGCTTCCCGGAGATCCGCCCCCAATTACAAACAACGTCAAAAGTGGGTCCAAAATAAGACCCATGATGACACTCCTCTTGACGGTAGACACCTCGGAGAATCCTCCAAGGGATCCCGTCGTTCTCCAACTCCTCCCAATAATGAATCTAACTTCGACCGTAGCCCACGGGTTGAAGAGATCTTCCTGCCTAACCAAGAACCGGAGATCCAGTGGCGCCGCCGCTCGGAGATTCGAGTACTAGAAGAAGGAGAAGAAGATATGGGAGAAGAAAATATTGAAGAATACATGGAAGAAAATCTGGAAGAAAATCTAGAAGAAAATCTGGAAGAATACATTGAAGAAAATTTGGAAGAGGTAAATAACACATTGGACATGGAAGTGGTCTACATGGTGAGACACATCAATGTCGAAGAGGAGGCCTACTACGACGATGATGAAGATGACGATCGTTGGCAACCACCGCCTAGACAAGTATATCGGCGACGCCATGAAGCCGGGTCCACCACTGGCAGAGGTGTCCATTCCCAAGAGGAGCGAGAAGAGGCTGAGGATAATCCCTTTGCTGACGAGAACGTCACGCTCGCAGAAATGCAGAGACAAATGAAACGTCAAATGAGGGCCAAGGATAGGGAAATCTCTCAGTTGCATGAGAAAATGACAGAGATGATGACCCAAATGACGGCAATGATGCAGATCATGCAGAGAAATGCTGCAGTTGGTTCTATGCCCAATCCTCCCCCTGATCCTCCAAACTTCCAAGTGCCGCAAGTCTCAGGAGTACGGGACACTCCTGAAGGTGGCCACGAGGCTCAGAATACCACTCGTCAGCCTACTCCGCAGAATATCGCAAGTACCTCCGAGCCTGTGATTGCTGCACAGCTTGAAGGGATCATTACAGAAAGGATCAGGGCTATTATAGCTATTGATCAGGCAGAGAAGCTAGTGGGTAAAGGTCGCTCGTACCCGGCAGAGTATGATCAGGTGCCATACCTGAAGGGATATTCTGTGCCAAAATTCAATACTTTTGATGGCAACAAAAATCCCAGACAGCACCTGGCGCAGTTCAAAGCCACCTGCGGGAATACTGGAGGGAATGATGCTCTACTCTTCCGACAATTCGTTAGCAGTTTGACAGCAGCTGCTTTCGAATGGTACGCCGAACTACCAAATGACTCTATAAAGACATTTGCAGAGTTAGAGAATATGTTCGTGAAGAGATTTGCCAGTGCGACCGAGAAGATAACGATCGCTGACCTTGCTCTGAATAAGAGAAAGAAGGAAGAATCAGTGACCAAATACATCACTCGCTGGCGCAATCTAAGCATGAAATGCGAGCAACAACTTGAAGAGGAGCATGCCGTACAGTTGTTAATGGGAAACATTGACGATAAAATGCAACCATTCCTGTGCATGGCTACAATCACCACATTTCAGGATTTACTGGATAGAGTGGCAAAGTTCGAGAAATTGAATTTATCAAAATCAGAGAATTATTCTGATAAACCCAAGAAAGCTAAAGCCTCAGGTGCTAGAAGAGGTGAGGCTGACTCTATATTTTTCTCCAGAGCTGATAAGGAGAAACAAGTGATTTACAATGTAGACAAAGGCAAGCAGCCAATGCAATATCAGGAAAAGCCTAAGCAAGTCTACAACCCTAACCCCCAGCCGAAGTTGATACTCGGGGGTAATGATAAACCACGAACTTATCAAGGCGGTGGAGAACGTCCGAGGCAAACAACGGGAACTGGTGATCGAACGTTCCCCTCCCTCAAAGACAAAATGAATAAGGAATATTCATTCAAGAGGGAAAGTGTCGCCAAGTTATTTCGACAAGCATTGAAAGCGGGTTTAGAACTGCCAGAGTGCAAGAGGCCCGAGGAGTCAAAACATAGTGGCGACCCAAACTACTGCCCATATCATCGGGTGATGAGTCATCCAATCGAAGATTGTTATGTCTTTAAAGATTGGCTTGAAAGAAAATATCGAAGGGGAGAGCTCACATTGTCTGACAATGTGCTGACTCATCCCAGAAAAGAATCAACTCGGGTAGTAACGACTTCCTCCGTACCCCCGGTTGAAGAAAGAAAAAATGAAAAGAAGCCAGCTCAGGAAGAACAGTGGGAGACTGCGGTCTCTAAGAAAACTGTGAAAATGCTGAAACAGCTTGAAGGAGTTCCGGGTGTAAAATGGAAATCTCCTACGGAACCAGTGTTAAGTCTGAAGGCATTACCTGTGGCACAAGCTCCTACTTCTAAACAATTTTCCAATTAAGCTGGCCCTTCAAAGTCTGGAAAGAAAAAGTCCTCCAAGAAGAAGACAAAACTGAAGAAGCCCAATGAGAAGAAAACAGCAACCCAAAGGGTTATAGATAGTCTGGATGAATATTACCAGACCGCGAGGCGTCCTATTAAGCTTGCTGACTTTATGTCAGAGCTCAAGATTGACGAAGCAGAAGAGGCTGATGAGGATCCTCTTCCCACAGAAGTCTGTCGGGTCATTTCAGCAACGCCAATAACTCTGACAAAAGAAAAATATGTCAGAGAGATGATCGTTGAAACCTGTCTGGCAACATCGTCAATGGACTACAGCTCAGAGGAGGATCTGTATTTTCCAAAGACAGATGAATCAGATCCCGATATAGCGTCGCAGATAGGACATGTAAATCTGGGAAGTGACTCTGGATCAACGAATGAATCTCTAGACACAATAATGGCTGACTCTGAAGAAGAAATTCCATTGAATGAGTCTGAGCCAGAAAAGATCGCTCAAGTGCAGTTGAGAAGTGGCAAGATACTACCACCTCCGCCAAAGAAAGGAATATCCAATAAGGATAAGGGAAAAGAGATAGTTGTCAACGAAGACATTATCTCCGAGGATCCCAAGAAGAAACATACTCCAGTTAAGGGAATAGATTATAATATCTTATCCCATCTGAGGAAGATCCCTGCCCAGCTCAGCATATACGATGCTCTGGTGATGTCCAAGGATCTTCGGGAGACTTTGATTCAGGCTCTCAAAGACCCCGAAAGATATGAGGCGTACTTCGCTGAGCGTAACCTGACTGAGGTCCTGCAAGCTCGAAATGAACCGTTCATCACTTTTACTGAGGACGACATGATGCTTGGGACGGCAGACCACAATCGACCTCTGTATGTTACTGCAGAGAGTGACGATTTGGTAATCAGTCGAATTCTGATCGACCCTGGATCCTCCATCAACCTTATGAGCTTAAAAGCGCTGAGCTCGTTGTGCCTCAACGTGGAACACCTTGGGCCAGACAAGCTTATGGTACATGGCTTTAACGAGAAAGGGCAGAAGACCCTTGGATCGTTTATGCTCCCTCTTGTATTTGGAGAATTCCATACAGAAGCTAAATTTCATGTAATTGATGCGGACACTTCATTCAAGGCGCTCCTGGGTCGCCCCTGGTTGCATGAGTATGGCATCGTCCCATCAACACTACACCAGTGCATGAAGTACCTTAGGGATGGGGAAGAATTCAGGATCTCTGGTGATATTCAGCCCTTTGCAGTCCATGAAGCGACAGTCTATGAAGACGCGCAGTATTTCATGCCTAAAAAGCCGAGGCTGTCAAACTCTCTAAAGGCTCAAGCATCTAACCCAAAGAGTGCAAAGCAACCTGAACAGAAAGGTGAGAGGAAGCAGGTGGGGAGAAAGAAGACAACGCCGACTCTTCCCAAAGAAGCTACCACTTCCACTTCTAAAGAAAGGAAACGTGTACCTCACCTTGGGAGCGACACAGATGAAGAGGATGTCACCTCTACAAAATCCCAGAAGGTATGCCATTCGATGGACGAATGGAGTAGGGAGGTCGCATATTCAAATGATGATTATGACTACGACTCTATCTACATGAACACGGTGCAAGAGGTATTCTCTAGAAGAATAGATAGCCTGTCAATCTCAGACAGCGTGCTTGTAGTCACTCGCGTTCCCCTACAGTATTTTAAAGAAATAATTCAACGAGATGTGCATAAAGTTGAAGAACTTGTAACCCTTTATCTGCCTCCAATCAGAAAGGGGATCGAGTCAGGGAATATATTCTACTCCGTAGGAAAGGATGAAGAAGTGAATCGTGATTGGGACCATGTCTTCATCGATTCTGAAGAATTACTACCTACGAGGATACCTAGGTTTAATACCAAAGGTATTCAAAGAATGTTGCGAAAGTGGATCAATGTTCCCACCCCCAAACGACAACTTCGTATGTGTTTAAGTCTCTGGTATGGAAGGAATCCACGTCCAATGCGGCGGAAGGAAATGAATGCATACAAAGGTATTGGATTCGTCAGGCGAAAATGCATCCGGAAGGAGACTTGCCGAGCCAACACTTGCAGGGAAGTTGAATCCAATGATGTTCCTGATGAAGAGGTCTATGAAGTTGATGATTACGATGATCAGCCTCTAGAGGCCAAGCCTGCACCAGAAGAGCTTGAAGATGGTGGACAGGCAACCACTATGGACGAACTAAAAGAAGTCAACTTGGGAACCGAGGATGACCCTCGCCCAACATTCATTAGTTCCCTTCTGCCAGAAGATCAAGTGGAAGAGATAAAAGAACTCCTCTGTGAATTCAGGGATTGCTTTGCCTGGACATATGCTGAGATGCCCGGCTTATCCTCTGACGTAGCAGTTCACAGGTTGGCAATCAAACCGGATGTCGCACCCGTCAAACAAGCTCCAAGGAGAATGAGATTGGAGATTGAAGAACAGGTGATTGCAGAAACAAAGAAACTCATAGAGGCGGGCTTCATCCAGGAAGAAAAATACGCCGACTGGATCGCCAATATTGTCCCCGTGAAGAAGAAGAATGGTCAGATACGTATCTGTATCGACTTTTGGGACCTTAACAAGGCGTGCCCAAAAGATGACTTTCCGCTTCCTGTATCCGAACTCCTGGTAGACAACACGTCAAACTATGACATGTTCTCGTTTATGGATGGATCGTCAGGATACAACCAGATTAAGATGGCGCCCGAAGATGAAAAACATACGTCATTCAGAACGCCCATCGGCATTTTCTGCTACACGGTCATGCCCTTCGGCTTGAAAAACGCTGGTGCCACCTACCAACGGGCAATGACCCATATCTTTGATGAATTAATACATCAGAAGGTCGAATGCTATGTAGACGACCTTGTCGTTAAGAGCATAGACCGAAAAGAGCATCTAAATGACTTAAGGATTGTATTTGAGAGAATCAAAAAGTTTGATCTGAAAATGAATCCTCTCAAATGTGCCTTCGGGGTCTCCTCCGACAAATTTCTTGGCTATGTCGTTCGTCATCGAGGCATAGAAGTTGACCCCAATAAAATAAAGGCGATTATAGAGATGCCACCGCCAAGAAGCCTCCGTCAACTCCGTTCCTTGCAAGGGCAACTGGCTTTCATTCGACGATTCATATCGAATCTATCGGGTAGGTGCCAGCCATTTTCAAAATTGATGAAGAAAGACATTCGATTCAAGTGGGATGAAGAATGTCAAGAAGCTTTTGATAGCATCAAAAGATACCTGTTAAATCCGCCCATCCTCGCAGCGCCAATTCCGGGGAAGCCTCTTATACTATATACAGCGGCACTAGAAGAGTCCCTCGGAGCGTTACTGGCTCAGCACAATGAGGAAGGAAAAGAGAATGCACTCTATTACATCAGTCGGAGATTAATCGGAGCAGAGATACGATATTCTCCAATTGAGAAACATTGTCTGGCATTGATCTTTGCAGTCCAGAAACTTCGCCACTACATGTTATCTCATAAAATCACCTTGATATCAAGGATCGATCCGCTGAAGTTCTTGATGACAAGACCAGCGTTGACAGGTCGTTTGGCAAGGTGGGCAGTACTATTACTGCAATTTGATATAGTGTACATGCCACAGAAAGCAGTAAAGGGACAAGCTTTGGCAGATTTCCTCGCCGCACATCCAATCCCAGCTGACTCTCCGCTCAATGATGATTTGCCAGATGAACAAATCATGCAAGTTGATGAAGAAGAAAAGCTACCATTCTGGGAGATGTACTTTGATGGGGCATCGTCTATCAAGTCTCCCAAACCTCCAAATCTTGCAAAGGCCCAAGCTGGCATCGGTCTAGTCTTTATAGAACCCGAGGGAGGCATAATGAGATTCTCGTTCAGTCTAACGGAACCTCGGACCAATAATGAAGCCGAATACGAAGCTCTAATAGCAGGACTGGAGATTGCAATTGATATCCAAATCACAGATCTTCAGATTTTTGGTGATTCTCAACTTGTGATAAATCAAGTCCTGGGCATTTACAAGATTTGCAAGCTTGAATTGGCCCACTATCACCGACGAGCCCTCGAGCTTCTAAAACAAATACCGAATGTCAAGATAACTCAAGTTCCTCGAGGACAGAATGCAAAAGCAGATTGTCTAGCTAAACTGGCCAAGGAGCTTGCATATGAAGATAAGAGGCCACCTATATTCATTGCAGTTGAAAATCGCCGGGTCTTAGAGCCAGCAACCCTACAATTCCCGCAGGCAGAGGGAATACCAGGTTCAAGCCAACAGGATGCAGCCCCGGTTGATCCTCAACCTCCCCAACAAATCACTGTTAAAAATCAACCAGGGGAACGTCCAGCAGTAAAAAGACGAAGAACTGGTAGATTCTCAGAGTCGTGGTTGGATTGCCTAGATGTTGAAGTCGAAGATGATTGGAGGCAACCATTCGTCGACTACTTCAAAGAAAGCAAACTTCCAACAGATAAATCTCTGGCTGCACAAATTAAAAAAAGAGCATTGCGATACGCGTTTGTCAATAATACGCTATATCGGCGAGCTTTTGATCAAATGTGGCTAAGGTGCCTAGGGACCAAAGAAGCTGATAAAGTAGTAACAGAAGTACATGAAGGACTCTGCGGAGCACATCAGTCAGGTCCCAAGATGGCTACTAAAATTAAAAGAATGGGTTATTACTGGCCTACGATGGTGAGAGATTGTATCAACCATGCTAAGAAGTGCCACGAGTGTCAGATTCACGGTGATGTCATTCATCAACCGCCAAATCCTCTACACCCAACGATAGCGTCCTGGCCATTTGAATGTTGGGGCACAGACATAATTGGGCCAATAGATCCGCCGTCATCGGCAGGGCACCGCTTTATACTGGCAGCAACAGACTATTTTTCTAAGTGGGCAGAAGCGGCACCATTCAGGGAAGTTACGTCCGAGCACGTGATCAACTTCTTTACCCACAACGTCGTCTACAGATTTGGTGTACCACGCCGAGTGATCTCAGACAATGGCACAGTATTCAAAAGCACGAAAATCTACAAGTTTGTAGATCGTCACAAGATTGACTGGCGGTACTCGTCTATATACAACCCAAGAGCCAATGGTTTGGCAGAGGCCTTCAACAAGACGCTGGTGAAGTTGTTGAAGAAGATCCTCACCAAGAATAAAAGAGAATGGCATACAAAGATGGCAGAAGCATTGTGGGCGTATCGTACGACCTACAAAACACCGACCAAAGCTACTCCCTATTCACTAGTGTTCGGGGCTGAAGCCTGTTTGATTAAAAAAAATATTGTTTTGGAAAGTGTTTTAATTTTCTTTGGGAAATATTTTAATTTCTGGAATTTAAATTTTATAATCGAACACTTATTATGAATAATATATCACCTCGAAAGGTGAACATATCATTCCCTAATAGGTTCAGATTACAAATCTTTAGATTTATCTAATTATCGTAATCAAACTCAAGGAGAAATAATATTTGATTCCGAAGAATCAAAATAATATTTAATCCATTGTTTGATTATAATAATCAAGATAAAAGATCATTAATTTCATAATCAAAGTTACGATTGTAATTGATATATCTATCCGAAGAAAGAAGATATCAATCATTATCGATGGTTTGAATATGACGATAATGATCGTCAGGTTTGAATTTCCCAAAGATAATCAATTGAAGGTTTTGAAAACTTGATTTTAAAATCTGGTCTGGGTTTCTAAATCTCCTACGAGCGCAAGCCCTCGTAGTTAATTACATCGTAGGAAACCAGAAAATTTCCTACGAATACTCTCGATTAAAATAGCGATACGAATTTCATTTAAGAATTCAAAGATTGATATCAAAGAAGGTAGGGACTGGAATTTTCAACCAGGAATGGTTCAATGTTGAACAGTTCTTTCTGGAGTCAAAGGAAGAAGAGTAGGAGGTGTCTTGAGATTCTGAATTACTTCAGAAACACCTCAACCTGTCCTAAGTGTTGGGCTTGAATTTGATTGAAAGATATTTTAATTTGAGTGATCAATTTTATTAGAAAGTGGGAGTCAGATTCCCAGAAGATTGAGGTCTTAAGTTTGAAGACATGCCTCAGAACCTAAGTTTAAAATTGGGTACTGAAAATCAGTGACCCGAATCCTAACTAATGCAATGCAATCTGGACTTACCCCGGCCTGGATTGGGGAGCCAGCTAAACCACCTAAACGCTTTTAAAACCATGAGTCAAAGTCTTTAAATGTAGAGTGGTTAAGGACATTGATTAAGATTGGTTTAAAGAATTGGGGTCGACATCTAGAGCAGATCCTAGTTGACCCCTTAACATATGTTGGGTTAAATGTCTAAATAAAATGCAATTAAGGTTTAGACTCGATTTTTAATTTGTATCTAATGCAATGCATGCTAGTTGACTCGATGAAATGCTTAAATCAATATGAAGCAGTTTTAAAATAGGCTTAAAAAATAGGTTTTATCCTAGAGATTGCACAACATCCCCTTGGACAGAACTGCACCCTAATAGGTCAGGTGGTCTGCCAGAACCCGCAGGCGGGGATGTGCCTAACAAGGTAGAGAAAAGTTAATATGAATGCATGAAAAACTCCCGGCGAGTCCGGGCTTACTTCTTAAGAGCGTTAGAGTTTCTATCTGAGCTTAAATATTTTAATTTTATTTAAGTAGAAAAGGTTAATGACCGTACCCTCACGAGCCTCCGATCGGGTTCCAGGCTAAATCAAATACGACATGCAATAAGCGCCAAAAAACTACTAAAAGCATGTGGGTCCTTAATCGCAATCAACATCAATTAATCAAATCAACATTTAATTAAATTAATTAAATAAATGCTCAAACTGAAAGTCCATAGGCAAGTGCCCTTAATAATACAACCCAGGGTCTGCAGTAAAGTAAAGTGGCCAGGTACCATTGACTACAACCCGGATTCTACTCCTAAGACTCAAGTGACTTTGAGATTTGAGATTCTTCTCGTTCTTCACTTCTTCATCTCCTTAGAACTCCTTGGATCGTCGGGTCTGGATATCCAAATGAAAAGAAACTCCCCCTGAATAGGGGTGTTATCTTTTCTCTTTGGATACTTGAACTTCATCCTAATTTGGATCTCCAAATGGATAGGAACTCTCCCCTAAGGGATGTTCCTTCCTCTTTGGATTCCAAATTGGATTTTCAATGTCTCAATCTCAAAGTACTTTAAATAATACAACTCAAAATCAAATCAAATTACATTAATGAAAATTAAAACTCTAGACTCAACAACCTGCAAGGTTATCCTAATAATAAGCAGTTTATATTTGACATCCCAAGCAGTTAATATATTTGAAATTTAAATGCTCAAACCAGCCACACTTGGCCATGCTCTTTTTGATTTAAAGGGGGACTTAAGCATGCTTAGCACCTGTGCAATTTAATAATCATGATTTTTGTCCCCTTTAATTTATGCCCTGTATGAGCATGGCCACCTGCATAAGATTGAATTAGTACAAATCGTTCCTAGCCTAGGGGTAGATCTAATCGTACAATCAATCACATCACAGAGTGCATTAAATAAATAAACAATCACATCAATTCTAATACTAGCAAATAGCATGCAGTAAAAGCTCGAAAATCCGGCACACAGCAGAAAAGTAAACACCGGCCTAGCCTAAGACTAGAGTTGGTTGTCCTAGCAAACCATCTAAAGTGTGTGAGATAGGCTGTGTGGCTTTGATATGTCCTAAATAGGCAATTGATTGAAGTTATTTAAAGTTCTGGTTGGTTGAAAGGCTTAAGGGGGATTTGATTTGAATTTAAATGTTAATGACTTGAAGTTGATTTTAAAATTTGATTTTAATTGTTTGTTGGATATCACCTTTGTTTCACACCGAGGCCGTGAAGTTTATTTCACCTTCCTTGGGGCTAATTTAATAGCCTCGTAGGCCTGGGTTACCCAGTGGTACCCGATATAATTAAATGATTTGAGTTCGATTAAGGTTTGAAAGGTGATTAAATTTTAATTAAGATTGGTGGGTTGCTGGTTTTAATGTTGATTTGATGTTTTCTGGAATTTTTAATGATTTATTGAATTTTGGAAATTTTTAGACTATTTTAATCATTTAATTAAAGGGTCAAAAGTTGACTTTTTGATTTAAAGGGTTTTCTGGAAAGTTAATATTTTATTAAAATACTAGACCTTAATACGATCAGTTAGACAGTAAGTACACTGAAATTGGATTTTTCTAGATTTTATTATGAAGGTTTGAAGTTTTGGCTTGAATTTGAACTAAGTTTGACCAAAAGTTGACTTTTTCAAATTTGTTTGATTTCTGGAAACTTAATATTTTTAATAAATATTAGAGCTTAAGATGAGTTGTATGCCTTTGAGTTTGCTCAATTTGGAGTTCATTTGAATTAGTTATGAATTTTTGAATTTTTGAGTATTTAATGAATTATTTAAATTGTTTAATTAGAGACCCTTTTTGTGATTTGAATCCAAATGATCTCCAAACTCTTTGAAATCAACTCCAAAGGTCAGGGATGACCTAAGGAGTGATCTCCAAGTGTTTGGAAATTTTCTGGAATTTTTAATTATTTTTAATTAATTAAATTAATTAAATATTGAATTTTAGTTAAACTCAAATTAAACTTAATTTTGAAGTCCAGTCGAGGGGCTTTTATTTTTCATTGGTTAATGGTTCAATTCTGGTCAGTTTGAGGGGTTGTGTGTAATTTTTGGATTTAAACTTAATTTATTATATTTTCTGGAAGGTTTAAGGGCTTAATTAAGGTTCAAATTTGATTAAGCTAATTAAGGGGCTTAATGATTTCAAAATTCAGTGAAACTTTTCCTTAAGGCTGAGAGTGTCACTAAGTTTAAATGATTTGAGTTTCAAGTCAATAGGAAGTGAATCCTAATTATTGGAATTTTTCTAAGTTCTCTAAACTTAGGTCCTTAATTATTGTCCTTAATGTCACTAGTTTTGAGTGGGTTTGAATCAAAGTTTATACTAACCCTTGATTTAACATATGCATGATAAATATATATACAAACACATTCAATCCTATGTCTAAGAGAGCCTTAAACTAAGTGGTGTGTGTATGTCCTTAAGCATGTAAAGATTTATACCAATTAAATATTCTTAATTAGACTAATGAATGATTATATCATAATCATTCACTAGCACTCCCACATGATTTCTATTCAAGTATGTTGATCTATGTTTAAAATTTCGTAGTAGATCTCTCAACCTAAAATATTTAAGTATTTATGTATATATTTCAAAATAATTTCAAAATATACTTAATCTATTTATAGGATTATATATAGATATAGGTTTTAAATTAAGCATACTTAAGATATGATTAGGGTGATTTTAATATCTAATTGAGAGACCTACTGATCTATTAAGATCATTTGAAAATAAGTTTCTTAATTTTTAAAATAATTGGCTTAATATTTAATTAATATTAAAATAATTAAGTAATTAAAATAAGTTAAAATTAATCAAATTTTGATCTCTGAATTTGATTTCAAATCAAAGTGCTTAATTTTCTGAAAATTTTGATATATTATACTTAATTTTCTGATTTAAAATGAATTTCTTATGAATTTTTGAGGTTTAAACCAATTAAAATAGATTTTTAAATAATTTTAAATTAATTAATGATTAAAATAATTTTAAAATTATTTAATTTAAAACTTAAGAGTTTTCTGAAATTTTTAAATTATTTAAATGTATATACATACATATATATATTAATTTTCAAAAATGTTTAAATCATTAATCATTAATTAAATATTTAATTAATGGAAACATAAGATATAGTTTGAATTGATTTAATTTCAAAATTAGGATAATTTTTAAAATAATTAATTAATGATTTGATATTAATTAATTAAACCATTGAAAATTAATTAATTGTTTATTAAAATATTTAAGATCATTTAAATAATATTAAATAATTTAATATTGATTAAAATTTTAAAATCATTTAATATTTAACTAAAATTGTAAAATATTTAATATTAAATAAAAAAAAATTAAACAATTTAATTATTAATAAAAAAAAAATGAATCATTTAATATTAATTAAAATAATAAACTATTTAATATTAATTTAAATATTAAATAATTTAACATTAATTAATATTTTAAAAAAAAAATCATTTAATATTAAATAATATTATAAAGTATTTAATATTAATTATTAATTAAAGTTGTACATTATTTAAATTAATTAATATTTAATGATAAATATTTAAATAAAATATTTAATATTTAAATGTTAATTGTTAGTTTGTAATAATTAATAATTACTATTAATGTAATTTAAAAAAAAAAATAATTATAAAATTTAAATTAATAATAATTCTAAATTAAAAAATTTAATTTCTGAAATATGTTAGTTTAAAATTAAAATTTAATAAAAAAAAAATAAAAAAACAAATTAAAACAAAATAAAATAAAATAAAATAAAAAAAAATAAAAAAAAAAGGGGGGGCCACGTGGCAGCGGCTGATTAGCCGCTGCAAACTGCGGCCAATCATTGCCTGGCGGCGCAATGATTGCGCCGCCGGCAATGATTGGGGAATAGAGAAACCGCGGACGCGGTTTCACTAATCCACGTCAGCAACGGTTCTAAGCCGTCGGATCGCCCGCGTTAATGAACGGATGGCCGAGATTGAATCCCGCGGTTCTGATTTCGTAGGGAAAATCAGACGGCGGACGCTCGATCCCGCGGTTTGAACGAAGGGCTCAGATGCATCCGAACAAGAGAATTAACCGCGAGATCGAGTCTGCGGTTAATCAATACTACGGTAAGACCAAATCACGCCCGTTGATCAGAAAATCAACGGCCGGGATTCAGCTCAACTCGATCGAACTGCGAACCGAGCCCTAGAAGGCATGTTTGAGCTCGTTCTCTCGATCGGATGGGTCAAAATTCATGAAATTTGAAACCTAGACTTCCTACGTGAACAGAAATCGTGTGGGGATCTTAAAATAGTTAAATACCAACTTAATGAAATACTAATTGAATCTAAGTGTTTAATCTAGGGTTTGAGTTTTAAGAGAAACTAACCGTCGGATTGAAGGGATTTTGGATTCTCTGAAATTGTAGTCTGTCCACGTTTATATTTGATGAAGACCCCGCGAGCTGGTGACGTCTGGATCGAGAGTTAAATGCCTAAGATGGATTTAACTCAAGTTTGCCGGAAAGCACGCCGCCAGCAAGCCTTTGACGGTGGAGTTTTGGTCAGGAAGTATAGGGGAGTCTCTGGAGAGCTCAAGGAAGCAAGGGAGTCGGGCTGGAGAAGCTAAGGGAGTGAGAGAATGTTAGGGTTCGAATGAGGGCTCCTCTTGAGGTTTTGCTCTATTCAATTATTCTCCATCTAGATGGAGGGCTGGGATTGCTTGAATATACTCCTTGATGCTTGACATGTGTCTAGGGAGTAGGTGGGAGACAGGGGAATCAAGGACATAAGGACATTCCACGTGTAAAGGGTCCTTTGTCCTCTAGTGAGCATATAGGTTGAATAGGAACCAATTGATCTTGATCTAAAGGCTGGGGATGCCTCTAGGAAAGTTCTGGAATCCCTCCAAGCAGTTGGAGAGGATTTGGATCAATGGAAGATTAACCTAATAGGGATTTTGACCTATTTTGACCACTCCAAGGCCTTGCTTTGACTATTTGACCAGTCAAAGTTCCTTGGACTGCTGAGGTGGCAGTAAAGGAGACTTGAGGAGCTGGTTGAAATGGGTTTGGAAGTGTTGAAAGTTAAAGGACTGAGGTTTGGACACATTCATATGAATGAATGAAAGTTTGACCAAGTCAAAATAGGTTGACTTGGTTTAATCAAACCTAACTCAATTCATATTAAGCTTAGACACATCCAACCCATAACATGAGATTGGATTAAGGGTTGGAGATGAGTTTGATAAGATTCATGTAATGGTTAGACCAAAACATAGGAGTTTGACCTAATTTAATGATTTGACTAAGTCAAAACTGGATGATTTAACTTATGAAAAAGCTAGGGAATATTCAAAACATCAAATGACATGGATTTGAGGGTTTGAATAGGTTATTTGGGTCAAATCACCTATTTGAATCCTTAATGGGCTTAATGGGTCAACTGGGTTGACTTGGTCAACCAAGTTGACCCAGGGTCAGGGTTTGAACTGGAATGGTTTGAAATGATGAATGGGGTCTAGTGGAGATGGTTTCAGGGTTTAAATGGGTCATCTAGATCAAATGATCTGTTTAGGCCCTTAATGGGCCTAATGGGTCAACTAGGTTGACTTGGTCAACCAGGTTGACCCAGGGTTAGGGAATGGGTCTGACCAGTTCAGAATAACATTCTGAGTCTACTGGTGGTGGTCCCAAAGTCTGGGGAGGTCATTTGATCAAAATAATCTATTTGGGCCCTTAGTGGGCCTTTTAGGTCAACTAGGTTGACTTGGTCAACCAGGTTGACCCAGGGACTGGTTCTAGGTTCAATGGGTTTGGTTTGACATTTGAAACTTGCTGGAAGTGACTGCATTTGATTTGGAGGTCATTTGATCAAAGTGACTATTCACACCCCATAGGGGTATTTTAGTCATTTTGACCCCTGGTCAACTAGGGGTCAAATTGAGTCCAACAAAATGCAGTTTATTACTTAATGGGTCATAATCAAGGGTCTGGAGGTGATTGGAGGCTTTGGAGAAAGCTCCAGGGTCAAAATCCACTGGGTGATAGGTCCAGTGGCATGGACTGTAAATATTTGAAGGTTTTACAGCTTTTGGATTTCAATTCAGTTTCTGGGGTTAGAGATCTCAGAATGAGCTCAAATTTGGAGGGTTACCTCTAGAGACATGTCACATCAGTGTGGAACTGACAGATCTTGAATCAGAGGTCATTTGATAGGGTTTTGAAATATTCAAAAATTTGCTGGAAAAGGCTTTCAGGACTTAGACCTTTGGCCTTGGATTTGAATCTGGAAATCTGGTTTTGAATTGGATTTTGAGCTTGAATGATAGGATTTGAATTAAGTTTATATTGAATTGAAATTTGGATTGATCTAGAAGAATCCTAGGGTTTAGAATAGGTCCTAGGGTCGAAATCAGCTTAAGGGAATCCTGAGGTCTAAGAGGATCACATGATGTAGAATCAGGTAGAATCTTAGGGTCTAGAATAGATCCTAGAGTCTGAAGTCTAGGAGAATCCTAGAATCTAGATTTGTCTTAAATTGCATTGATCTGGGGTCAGGATTGATTTGAATTTGGATTGATCTTAAAGTCTAGATTGATCTAAGATCAGATTGATCCTAGGGTTAAGATTGATCCTAAGGATTGGAAAGATCCTAAGGTGTGGATTGGTCCTACTGAGCTCATACAAAAATGAGGTCAACAAAGCCGTCTTACCACTAGAAGTTGAACTACCGTCTCTTCGGGTCGCTATCCAGAACGAGCTTACTCAAGAGCAGAATGCTCGCCTAAGAATTGAGGAGCTCGATGCACTCGACGAAGTCAGGCTGCAAGCCCAACAGAACTTAGAAATCTACCGAGGAAGGATGGCAAAATCATTTGATCGGATGGTGCGCCCTCGATCCTTTCAAGAAGGGGAATTGGTCCTGGTGCTGAGAAGACCAATCATCCCACACCGAAAAATTGGTGGCAAATTCGTATCCAATTGGGAGGGTCCCTTCGTCATTGAGAAAGTGTATCAAGGAGGAGCCTACCAGCTCATCGATCTGCACGGTCAGAGGCCCATGCCGCCGATCAACGGTCGACATCTGAAGAAGTATCATGCGTAAAATTGCTTAAAGAAATGTTACGTTTTATGTATTGTGTATTCCATGCATGTTTATTAACATATACACTCTACATTTTTGAAATTCTCTTGTGTTCCAAGAATGCATTTCAAAATCTCCCTGCAGGACAGGGGGCATTTTAAATATTTATTTGGGTCGACATCGTGCTACGCGCCGAGATCCCCAAATAAATATTTAAAATCACAAAATTTCAAATTTACTCCATTATGAAATGTCCCTGCGAGACAGGGGGCATTTTAAATATTTATTCAGGTCGACATCGCGCTGCATGCCGAGATCCCCGAATAAATATTTAAAATTACCAATACAAATATTCTTTTATACTGAAGAATACAACAAATTCTTTTCAAAGTATGTGCAGATGGTCTTTCAAAAGATCGAGACATCACCTTCTCCAACGTACAAAAATTCGAAAGTCAAAAAAAGGAGACTTTCGCAACTACACACTCTAACAAATTGAGTCAGAACGACCTGAAGTCTTTCAGCAGCCTGAAGCTTAAGGTTCGAGTGGGTGTAAGAGGTCGGATCCAACACGCCCAAATATGGCCGGATCGCTGGCAGCTCCGTCTACTCAACACGCCATAAGAAAGGCCGTAGTAGCGGAACCCCCACTTCGTCAACTCGTCAGTAGGGACTGTAGGAAGTACGAAGGCAAATCTGACTCGATAAGTTCAAGTGATCGTAGTCTACAAAATTCTCGTAATTGACTGGAGAATCAAAGTTCCAGTGGAAAGGAGGAATCTCGAGCAACTACCAAATTCGCGTAGGCTCTAAATCTTCAACCACGAAGGAAGACTTCAAATCTATCAACTTCAGCAAAATCAGCATTGGGAAGCACATTTCCCCTAGCTCAAGTCTGAAGCCTGAATGGGTGTAAGAGGTCGGATCCAACAAGCTCAAATATGGCCGGATCGCTGGCAGCTCCATCTACTCAACATGCCATAACAAAGGCCGTAGTAGAGGAACCCCCATCTCAGCAACCAGAGGACGAAGAGCTATCAAATTCCAGCTCGCCCAATTTGATGAACTCAAGTGACTCAGATTAAAGTCTCCTCAAGTGGTCAAGGATCAAGATACTACCTATATTTGGTACTATCAATCAAATCTGAAACCTGCAAATCCTTCAAATCCGTAAAGCACAAAGCTAGGATTGAAGGAATTCTTCTTCAACAAGTCCACCAAAGCATAAAGCAAAGGACCGAAGAAATTATCCCAAAGTTCATGAAAAGCCTGAGGCTGAACTGTGAGGATTCCGTCATCAACAAGTCCGTCATGCACAAAGCTCTGGACCGATGACTTCTCGCCAACGACCTAATACGTCTAGGTCACCGGCATCTACTCCTTCATCAAGCCCGCCAAAGCAAGAAGTATAGGGCAGAAGGTACGAATCTTCTGACAAGTCAATGAAGACAAATCAGATAATTCTCCATCAAATGTCCGCAGCACAAAGCACAGGGCAGGAGAAATCAAGATTTTATAGCTCAAGCCAAAGCTATAAAAAGAAGTATCATGAATGACTTCTACAAATGTCCCTAGAGACTGGGGGCATTTTAAATATTTATTTGGGTCGACATCACGCCGCATGCTGAGATCCCCAAATAAATATTTAAAATTTCTTGCCAAAATATAGTTAGAGGAGGGAAGAATAGAAGATCCTCCATAAACTGAATGTGCCATCAGCAAAAAGTATAATCTGAGCAAGATACAATCAATAAAGGTGATAGAAATATCACATCTACACATGATGACAGTAAAAGAAGAAATGCAGGGAGTGGCAATGTTATCTACTGACATCGACCTACAAACTGATGCTCTAGAGACCTAAGTACGAAGTGCTCTGTCACTATCCCACGGATCTCTACTGGACATAGAGCAAATATATCAACTATACTAAAGATTACGAGTGCATCCCAAGATCTACAAGGATGACGAGACAAATTCTTGAAGATCTACAGAATGAAAATTTTAGTGTGACATCCAAGCAAGTTTTGGAGATCCGCTAAAGAAGCCCTCAGCGTGACATCCAAGCAAAATTTTAGAGTTCCACTAAATGACAATTTTAGTGTGACATCCAAGCAATCTTTTGGAGATCCACTAAATGAAGACCTTTATGTGACATCTAGAGCAAATATCTAGAGATCCATAGAGTCAATCAGCATACAACAAACGTGATTCGCTCCAGACGCGAACCACATTTGTTGGGGGGCATTTGTTGACTTCTATAATATAAAACAAAAAAGGAGACAAAAAAAATGCTCAAAATCATTACCTGCCGCTGCCCACGCCTTTGCTACAGGACCCATCCCGATCCTCTGCGGGAAATCCTATCGCAGCTCTGCAACGGCGCCGAAACATCGCTTCTCCCGCGTGCGTAGCCTGCCTCGATCGAACCTCAGGAGCGTCATTAAATACCCGCTCGAATGAAGCATTCGACACAACTTTGCTCTCTACGATCTCTTCCTCCCGCGAGTCCCGATCTCCTCCCATTCCCATCCAATCTACCTCCTCGAGCCGTAGGAAGATCCCTCTTCAGGCGGTATCCAACGAACTCCACCTTCCCTATAGTTGCCGCAACCTTCCCGCCTCTGTTCGCAACCCGACGGCCCACAGACGGAGAGAAAGAGAAAGAGAAAGAGAGAGAGGGAGAGGAACCGACCTTCTGCCCTAGTCTTGACATGCGACCGACCCCCGCTCTTCCCTCCGCCTCCCTTGACGACGTTCCCTTCTCGTAGGATCGGAAGTTACAACATTTTGATCGGAAGCCGACGGGAGCTCGCGACCGTGAAGTAACTTTCTCCCTCACGCGTGTTTCCTCGGCTTCGTGGCCGTCCGACCGTCTCCGCCTCCCCGTGGCTGTCCGACTTTGCTCCTGAGCCGACTTTCCCTTCCTATCAGACGGAAGTTACGACATTTTGAACGGGAGCGACTACGGGAGCCGCTTGCTGTGAAGGTAATTTATCCCTATCGCGTGCTGCTTCGGCCAAGTCCAGTAAACCCATTCGGCAGAGGAGAACAAAATTTAATCAGGATTAATTTTAATTAATTAGTTATGATTAATTATGGATAATTGTAATTATCCTAATTAATTATAATTATTAATTATTATTAATTTATTGATTAATTGTAATTAGTTTTAATTAAAGATAATTTTAATTAATATAATTAATTTTAATTAACTGTAATTACTTGTTTAATTATAATTAATTATAAGTGATTATAATTAATTTTAGGTAATTAATTATAATTCATTTTAATTAGTTATGATTAATCTTAATTAATTTAATTTTAATTAATTATGATTTATTATTATTATATTTAATTAGGGATAATTAACATTAATTATTTATGATTAATTAAGGTCATTTATAGTTAATTAACTATAATTACCTATAATTAATTGTAACTAATAAAAAAAAAAAAAAGAGAGAAATACTCTTCTCTCTCGCCTCGATCCACGTGCCAACCCCGACGCTTGCAAAGGTATAATTTTCTAACTCAAATTCTCGCTCTCGAAGTTCGCGACGGACCGGAAAACCGCCTATACACGCTTTCATAAGCGTGGTGGGATGGGACCCCGGTGCGACACCTACAATGAGGCGAGTAATCACCTCAAAATCCTATCCTCGGCGTTCGTGTCGAGCCGGCAAACCGCCTATACACGCTTTCATAAGCGTGGTGGGAAGGGAACCCGGTGCGACACCTACGGCGAGGCGGGTAGGCCCTATACACGCTTTTCTTAGCGTGGTGGGGACAATTTTAAGTACCCGTATGCGGCTCTGTACCTGCGGGGAAACAAATGTTTTGCTTTTTCAGGTACGTCGAAGACCCATACACGCTTTCTTAAGCGTGGTGGGGGATTGAAGACTTTACACGGCCGCGGTGTCCTCGAAAGAGGGCATCTACCATACACGCTTTCTTAAGCGTGGTGGGAAAGGCCCAGTTTTCCGTTATTTCCCCTAAACGGGGGAGATGCCGGAATGCTGCCGAAATTTCGGGTGATCATATGACTGGACTTGAACTCGAATGAACTCAAATGAACCTAATTTCAATCTGAACTCAAACTTAAATTTGGATAGAACTTGAACTCAATATAATTTGAATTCAGATGAGCAACAACAAGGAAACTTCAGTCGGACTTGAATAAATTGAACAGGAGACTTGAACTCGAACTCAAGTGAAGAACAAGGAACTTTGATTTGAACCAAATGGCAAGAAGATTTGAACATTTGCAGAAGTCCTAGACTTGAATCAAATGACGAATACTTGGACAAGAACTTGAACGCTTGGACAATAAAGAACTTGCAGAATTTGAACCTAAGCGAATGACAAACTCGAGCTGAATTCAAAACAATTTGAAACTTGGTTTGAATCAGATGACCAAAGGGGTTGAATTCAAACTTGACTTGAACAAATATAGAAGTTCAAATCCAAAATGGCCAAGTGTAGTGAACATAAACACAAGCAAAGGACTTGCGCTTTGAACTCAAGTGAACTAGTTGAGGACCTGAGCTTGAACTTAAATGAACAACAGGCGACTACACTTAAGCTCATTTCTAACATTGAACAAGAACTTGAACTCATGTTTTGAACTTGGACATCAACAATCAAATAAAAGACTTGTGGATTTCAACATAACTGGCAACACATCTGCAAGCAAGACTCAAGTGAAACATAGCAGACTTGATTTCGAAGGAGGACTTCTGAACATGATGATTGACTTGTAATGCTGAACATGCCTCGTCCTCAAATAATGAATAGTATCAATCATCACCCCAATCGAATGGCTACTATACAAGACTCCTAATAGATGTTTCAATTGACTCATGAAGACTACGACAGCAGAAATGCAAGTTTCCAATGAACAAAAACTAGCTCGTAGATGAATACAATAGGTGTCTATGAACGCCGAGAGTCAACATACAATGAACCGGATGGTTTACCAACTGTTGCACACAAGGAATACAGTGTCCTCTCTTTCATCAACAATAATTCAATTCCAAGAAGACACAACGACGAAGGAGATCAAATGCAAATGAATGTCAACAACCAAATAAAAGACTCTTGGTGGAATTCTCAAAGCATAATCAATAGATTGGATTGTGCAAACAAAGATCAATGAAGGGAGGGAGAACTCATGGCAAGGCTTTGGCATGTATGATTTGTTGTTTCACAAGCACTAGCCAACATGAATGTGATGAATGAAGGAGAGCTGAAATATGCAAGTTTCATATACACGAGCTGATACATCAGAATATCATAAGCATGATTGAAGCCCATTTGCGACCAAAGGCAAATGACATACAGGAAATATGACATATTCATAAGTAAAAGTCAAGTGAAAAGTGCAATGATATGCCTACATCCAATAGCAAGGAATTCTAAGGATGTCCACTGATTTCAAAGTATAAGACATCTTTGGGAAAGCGGACGTCCAAGGTTGAAGCGGCTGATTCCTTATTTAAGCCAATAACAAAATAATGAAGATGGCATAATTAGGAAGTTGCCTATTAGTTTCTATGC
Source organism: Dendrobium chrysotoxum (assembly GCA_019925795.1). Classification (NCBI taxonomy): domain Eukaryota; kingdom Viridiplantae; phylum Streptophyta; class Magnoliopsida; order Asparagales; family Orchidaceae; genus Dendrobium; species Dendrobium chrysotoxum. Next base: position 41,608,105 of record CM034301.1, read on the forward strand.
GAGATCTGGGGAGAGAAAACCAGGTCAAATCAGTGGTTTCAGGGATAAAGTGAATGAGTCTCAATTCAACCAAGTTTTGAATGTCCAATGCCCAGTAGATCTGCAATACACACAAGTCTCCTACAAATACGGAGGTGTGCATCACACGACACCTATGGGTAGATACAAAAAGACTTCAGTAAATGCAGTATCCTGAAGTTGATTTAAATCTGTGAATAGATACATCTACAAGTAACTAATAATGAATGTATTGTGGGGACCAAAACTGCAACAAAATGCATGAGGAATGCAGTGAATGCAAGCTTCTACGAGCTTCTATCTAAAGCAGGAGATTCGTTAGTGCACTACAATCTACATGAATAAATCATGCAAGTAGTGCACGACAATCTACATGTACAAGGCAGCAAACAACTCAGTTCATAAGCCGCTGCGTTACGCCATCGGATCCGCAACATTCATGCAAGCGGACAGAAGGCGTTTAGAAATGTTCCAAAAGTACCCCCGCACATGCACCATAATATGTATACACATAGGTACACATAAGGGGATGTACTGAACACCCGCATGGGCCCCGGCGAGCGTGTTATTGGTACACACGTGACGTCTAGGGATGCTACGCGGGTCAATAGATTTGAACCCGATCCTCCTAGAGCAAGTAAATAGGAGTCGACAAGGTTCAGTAAATAATTATAAAATGCCCCCCAAACACCCGCATGGGCCCCGGCGAGCGTGTTATTGGTACACACGCAACGTCTAGGGATGCTGCGCGGGTCAACGAGTGAATTCAGGTTCGAACCCGATCCTTCTATAAAGGTCAATAGGAGTCGACAGGGTTCGAACCATCAAACAAATATACAGTTGTGACAACTTATATATTTGTTTTAATGCATTCATATTAGGCCCTTAAGGCCTATAATTATGAAAATTCATTAACAAAGGCATAAAACCTACGAAACCCGATCCTCTGTCAATCACTAGACAGAGTCGACAAGGTTCAAATCAATAAAATATAAACGACCCCATACACCCCGATGATGGCCGTGTTGAACGATAATCTCAACCGGAGGGGTTCACAAGCACTTTCAAATGTCAATCCAAAACTCCAAAACTCCACAAAAACTCCCAAAATCCCAAATTCCCTAAGAAATCCAATCTTCTGAAAAATCCCAAAATCCAAAATCTTCCCAACTCCAGATATTTAAAAATTGAAATCCAACTATCAAATCGCTTAAAGCAAAATCCATCCACCCTCCGCAACAGTTTGCCGAGGTGGACAAATTAAAATTTACTTCAGCTCACATAGAGCTAGTGCCTAGTCGAAAATATCACTAGGATCCATTCTCAAACAATCTCCTGTCAGCAAGGACGTGGTACGAGTCCTCCAACCGGCAGTTTCGCCGCCAAATGGTACTGCAGGATAAACGGTTATGATTCGGGGCCCTCTGAACCAGGTGGTCGCCGCCAAATGGCACCATTATATTATGGTTATGGCCAGAGCCCGTATGCTCCCCAATGACATCAAATCCTTGAGATATGAATCAATAGAATATGATTGATAGGGCATAAAGCCCTCTGTTAGCTAAGGTGGATTCAAATTTGTCCCCTTAGACAAACATCCACCCCAGGTCTACAAGGTACCCTTGGACGAAACAACCCATGGCTGCCGACAAGGATCCTTCTGTCAGGTTGGGTCGACTACCTCCTCTGACTAAGTAGACCAGGGACCACGATGGCCCGGGACGACGGAACCATGGGATCTTGATCGGGTCTATCATCCATTCCCCCACCATCCGCTTTAAGTGCAAGATGGTGCAATTTTCAATTTTAAATATTAAATCTCCAAATCTCCCAATTTTCCAAATTCTCAAATCATCAAACTTTCAAACCTTCAACCCATTGCTGCTACTATATGCCAGATGCACGTATCTATACGTATCTGATTGACGACTAGCCTTAATCGAAAGTTCTCTCTCGTTACTGGGAGGGGTAATTAACTATAGGGGCTTGCGCCTATAGGAAACCAGAACTCAGATCATAAAGTCCTCGCAAAATGAGGGCAAAATCTCTGGGTAGTGTCTTATCTACAAACCCGTCTGCCTTCCAAAATTTACCCCGGAACTTAGTTCGTTAAAACTCCCCCCTCGAAAAGCAAAAAGTCGGGCGGAGGCCGGGGCCGAATTTTCGGAGCCCACAGATATCCTTTTTACAATTCAATACAAAAATACATTGGTTTTTATATATGGAAGATGTGCCAGAGGCAGAATCCTTTTCCTATGAATGGTGATGTTGAAATGGGTTGTTGGGATACATTCGCTGAGCTTGTATTACAAACTAAGGTCTTATTTGGGACAAAGTTCTTATCATTTTGCAATCACAGTTGTCGTTCAATCATGGTTCCTTTTCCTATGGACAGTGGTAATGAAAAGGGTTGTAGGGATCCTGTGTCTGAGCTTGTACTACAGATTGAATGGCTGCTCCACTTGAGATATGCAGCAGTGCTTATGGGAGGCTGGTTTAGGCTTCGTTTGGAACGACTTTCTTACTGCTACTTAAACAATTTTATAGTACAAAAATTAAAAATTTTTAACTAAAAAACTGCTTTAATAAGCAGTAAGAAAGCCGTCCAAACGAGGCCTTAAATTGATTATCAACCACAACATCAAATTACTCATGGGTGAAAATGTAATATGTAACAATTAGGGGAAGGGTTCGATTAAGATTTTGATGATGCCCAACTTACTGGAAAATAGAGTGATGTTGTACGTTCCGAGTACTACAGTGGTGAAGGTATGCATTAATGTACTTCCAAGTTCCAATCAAATGACTTTTGAAATTCTTGATGACCTATTGAGTGTTAGCACAATCAGCAAAGGAACGGATCAAGGCATTCAGTTACAAACCAACTCCATCATCTTTGCGGTTGAAACAGATCACCGCATACACTCCTCCACTTCTCTGTAACCGATTCACCACTACCTTTGTAACCAATTGAACTGCTAAGGTTCCATATAAATGTAAAGCATCCCTGTACAGATTATGTGAATGAATGAAAGAAGAATTTCTTACCAGCAGTCTCATTCTCTCCTTAATTACTTCTGTTTATCTGTTTTCCTAATCTTTTTGCCAGCAGGTTCTTTATGATATCAGAGCCTTTTAATGGCTGATCAAGACTCAGCCGCCTCCTTCCCAACCCACTCCAATATCTCATCCTCCCTAGCCGAGTTCACAATACCTCCCACTCTCAAATTTCTCATCTCTAATCTCAAAAACCTTGTCCCAACCCAACTCACCAATGACGACTATGCCATATGGCGCCTTTAACTCTACCAATATTTTTCTGCCAACGGTTTTGACGGACATCTAACTGGAGCCAACCCCTGTCCAACCGATACCTCCTCCGCCGATTACAAGCTATGGCGCCTTATTGACCGCAACCTAATCTCAGCCCTATTCTCCACAATGTCACCATATGTTCTTCCCTATGTTTTCACACTCTCTACCGCTCAGGAAGTCTGGCAAACTCTTGAACGAAGACTTCAACCAATGAATAGATCCCGAGTGATTCAGCTCAAAAACAAACTTCACCAAATACAGATGGGAGATCATTCAATGCAACAGTATCTAGCACAGATTAAATCCTTGGTAGATAACATCACTACTGTTGGCTCCAACATTGATTCTGAAGATATAATCCTATATATCTTAAATGGCCTCCCATCCTCTTACAATCCATTTAAAACAGCCATTCGCACATCTCTTAACCCAATTAGTCTCGATGTGCTCTACTCTCTACAATGCAGTGAGGAGATCAATCTTCAGAATGAACAACTCAAAGATACAACCAAGAACTCAGAAACTACAACACTACTCACTAATCGCACAAGTCAACCTCCCGGCCGTCCCCCTACTTCAAATTCAAACCACTTATTTTGTGGTCGTTGCACATCCTCTCGACCACCCTTCCCTTCTAATCAACCATCTCAACCCACACCACTAGCAACCAACCGACCAACCTTTCAAATATGCGACAAACTTGGTCACTCGATGCTAAATTGCTGGCATCGCTGTAATCTACAGTATGCGCCTACTACCCCATCACAACCCCGCGCTCTATTCACACAGCAATCATGATCCTCACCATCTGAATGGGTGCTTGACTGAGGCGCCTCCACTCACCTCACTTCAGATGTAACAAATTTACAGCAGTCAGCCCCCCACTATGGTGTCGATACAGTATCAATAGCAAATGGCAATTCTCTTCCAATACAACACACGAGACAAGGTCTCTTGCCACTACCAGACTCCGCTCGTAAGCTTCATCTTCATAATCTCCTACATGTCCTTTCATTAACTCAGAATCTGCTATCCATTTCAAAATTAACTTCTGATAATAATGTTTCAATTTGCTTTGATGCCCATGGATTCATTATTAAGGATCTACAGGACAATCATCCACTTCTACATGGTCATCTCCGTGACGGGCTCTATCAAATTCCACTCCCATCCAGCCCACCTCCACAGCTCTTCGGGCTACAACTCCATTCACACTACTATGGTACATGTGTCTCGGCCACCCTCATCATTGTCTTCTTACTACTTTAGAAAAATCTATTCCAGCATTATGTAATATTTCCTCATCTTACGTTTGTATTTCTTGTAATGTGGCTAAAAGTCACAAGTTACCGTTTAATAAAAGTAGCTCCTTCTCTACAAAACCTTTTCAAATTGTTCATTCAGATGTTTGGGGTCCAGCTCCTCTGCCATCCTTTAACGGCTACAGATATTATGTAATATTCATTGATGACTTTACAAGATTCGCATGGCTTTATCTAATGAACTAAAAGCAAGAGACATTAATTAAATTTCAGCATTTCTGTAATTTAATTAAAAACAAATTTAATGTTCGCCCACAAATTTTTCGCTCAGACGGAGGAGGCGAATACACCAACACTCTTTGAAGAATACCTATTCCATAACAGAATCACTCATCAACTTAGTTGCCTCTGCACCCCTGAACAAACGGGCCTCGCTGAATGCAAGCACCGTCATCTCCTTGAACTCACCATGACTCTCCTTCATGCATCTCACCTTCCTCTTACCTTCTGGGTTGAGGCATTGTCCACTGCCAACTACCTAATTAACTGCCTACCATCCAAAACAATTTCCCTTCAAACTCCATATCAAATGCTCCACGGTAAATCTCCCTTCTACAACCATCTACGAATGTTTGGCTGTCTCTGTTTTCCATGGCTACGACCACATGCCCCTGATAAACTCTCTCTACGTTCTCACGAATGCATCTTCCTTGGGTACTCTTCCTCGCATAAAGGATACATATGACTTAACCTTCACACCAATCAAATATACATTTCCCTTCAAATAGCAGATGTTCTCATAAAACCTCTCCCAACATCTCGTTTTTATGATTTTCATCTCAAACTAACCATTCATCCTATGAATGCTTAGTTTGCGGGAGACTGTTAGCACAATCAGCAAAGGAACGGATCAAGGCATTCAGCTACAAACCAACTCCATCATCTCTGTGGTTGTAACAGATCGCCACATACACTCCTCCACTTCTCTGTAACCGATTCACCACTACCTTTGTAACCAATTGAACAACTAAGGTTCTATATAAATGTAAAGCATCCCTGTACATATTATGTGAATGAATGAAAGAAGAATTTCTTACAAGCAGTCTCATTCTCTCCTTAATTACTTCTGTTTCTCTGTTTTCCTAATCTTTCTGCCAGCATGTCTTTTATTGAGAAGGATCATCATGAGAAATATCAAGAGTTTGATCAAAATTAATAAAATTAAGAGATTGTTTGGGACGACTATAATATTTTATAAAGTTGATTGCGAAGCTATTCTCATTATTATATTTTCACTATAAAAAATTATAAAAAAAAAGTGAGAAATCAGCAAAAAAATAGTAGCCAAATGTATTTATGGTTGTTCTCTTAAAATAAAGCAACGAAAAAACTATCCTAAATAAATCTTAAGATAGAAAGATGATAGTTAAATTAGGGTGAAATATGATGGTTATTGTTTGGATTTATATTGTTGTAAAACATCTTCACGAGATTAGAGTAGAATGGGGAAGCACATTGGAAGAGAGACTGAAGATTAAAATGATCTAACAAAGACACGTTACATCCATGATTGAGCAAAAACTATTTCAGAATATTCTAATATTTATACTATATATTCATTTATATAAGACATATAGCTTAAAATTATATAATACATATAGTTCAAAAATATATAATTAAAAAAAATAAAAATATACCTAAATAATTAACACATTCATTAACATATGGCAGTCAAATGAGTGTGATTTTGTATATTATAAAAAGATACAACATATTCTATTCTATATAATATAAAAAATACAAACGTATCATAACGCATTCACTCTTGTTCCCGGTGGGATTCAATCATTGAGGCAAATTTTTAACAGTAAGCATAATTAGAAGCGTAATTAGCAAGTTACGCATCGTAATTTTAGAATTTAAAAATAGGTATAATCGCCTATTGTTTAGGCGATTTAGTATATTCACCTAAATCGCCTGTTCACTGGGCGATTTTCATCAATAAATAAATCGCCCGTCTAAGGGGCGATTTTGGCTTCTTAAAAATTTCGGCCGAAGCCCTAGGTCCCCATTCCATGCTCGCTGCTTCGCCCGTTCGCCGAAGAAGTGCCGCTAACCGCCGGTTTTTGCCATTTTTGGTAAGCTTTTTTTATGTGTTTTAGCTTAAAAATTTTAACTTTTTAAATTCCTTTCTTGAATAGAAGTTAGGGTAAAGTTGAAAGAAGAGAATGCACCGTGTAAATTTATTGAACGAAGTGATTTTAGGTTCTTAATGTTTTATGTGTGTTTTTTTAGAATGAGTTTGTTCATTCCAATTTTGACATCATTCTTGTTTATTATTTGCATATTCTGTGTTTGTGCGATTACAAAAATTTCTTTTTTTTTTTTTTAGGAAAGAACTTTTGTTTTCATTTCATTAATAAAAAATGAAAATTATAAAATTTTTAAGAGAAACATTCTTTTCATAGATTTAATATTTTAAAGTTATATATGCTCGAAGTTCTTGAAATATATTTTCTCATGTAGGCCTGGAATCGATATGCTGCATATTGATTTAAGATATATTTAAGACAACTTTCTCACAATTCTGATTATGAGATTGTAATTATAATTTTATTTAATCACTATTTTTCATTATTTAAAGAAAAAGTTTAAAAAGGATATACATAATGTAGTAGCATTCGGTCTAACATAATTATTCGTTAATTATATTGAAGGATATACCGATAAATAAATCGTTATGTATTTGTAATTAAAAATATTTCATATTTTAAATAATTATTTTCATGTATTATTTTAAAATTGGTAGTGAACATAAACGAATTAAAAATAATCCGAAATTTATATTATAAAAAAAATAGATTGGTTAATTTTTTGTGGGAATATAAGGAGAGAATAATATTATTATTCATAACAATTTTATTTTCATGAGTTAATGATGATATTAATAGAGTCAATATAAGTAATTGTAAATTGTATGAGTTTGATGATTACGTCGATGAAATAAATATATCTTTTGAAATATATTGTAAATGTAGGTATTGAAAATGAGTTCACGACCACCGTCTTTTATGTTGTTATATGACGGAGAGTTATCCTTAGATGGTAACTTTTCGCCAACATATATTGGTGGTAAATGTCGGCCCCTACAAGTTCCCTTCAGCTCGACTTTGAAGCAGTTGAAGGATCGAGTTCTTAGGGCGCTGAAGTTCGATCCCTCAAAGTACACGGTGACCATTGTGGGTCGCTTTCCCATGGGTAACCAATTTATGGCATTGAAGCTTGAGGATGATGAAGGTTGTGAATTTGCATTATCATTGGTTGTTGCTGAAGTTCTGATTCTGTATGTGGAGGTTGAGCAAATTCAAAATGAAAATAATTTGGAGGAAGATTTGTCGGTTCAAATTCATAATTCAGTTGTACTAGATCATGTACATGAGATGCATGATTCTGCGGAGATAGCCGTGACAATCCCAAATGTACATCTAGGGTATGTTTTTGTGAAGAAAATGATTATTTTTCTTAAAGTTATATCTCATTGATCGCTATCTAATATTGCGTAAGTATAAAAGTAGATCCACAACAATCACATCTCTAGAGAATTTGGCTGGCCCTTCTACACAATCCCAGCCTTCTTCTGCTTTTGAAGTTGAAGACATTAGATTATTTGATCCTATACTGAATGATGAAGGGTATGAGACAATGAGCAGTGGTTCAAGCGATGACGGGGATGCGGAGTTTGAAGATATCCTACATGATCATGCTGGCATGAATCTGGGTGTTCAGCCAAATACTAATGATATCATTCATGACTATTATAGAAGGACTGAAAATACAGAAGAAGGCATGACATGTATTAATGAATATGCTGAGATTCCAAAGACTACGCGGCAGTGGAATGCGGAGGTTGCAGCTGATAGTAGTATTATTTTTAGCTTCACTGATGATGAATTTATCATTCCTACTGAATTGGTGGAACATGTGTTTCCGCCGAAAATCTGAACTACAATTTGCCTTGCACGGTTGGTCTATTACCAATAATGTTCAGTTTATCGTGGTAGCTTCGAACAAACAAAAATTCACAGTTGCTTGTATACAACATGTTAATCTGCCAGTGAAGTGTCCCTGGCGCTTACATGCTAGCCTGAGCAAGCGATTGGGAGGGGTATGGAAGATAGCAACGATAAAAGGTCCACATACGTGCACGAACCCTATTCTTCAAGCAGGGCACAGACAATGTAATTCACAGTTCATTAGTTTCTTTATTATTCCTACTTTAAGGAAACAAATGGATATTAAATCTAGAGAAATTATTGGAAGAGTTGAGGCAAAGTTTAACATTAAAGTTTCATACATGAAAGCATGGGATGCACGTCGTAAGGCTATTAAGGCAGTATTTGGCAGTTGGGAAGAGTCCTACCGAACACTGAATTTATTCATGGAAGGGATTGTTCAAGCTATGCCTGGAACTGTGTACAAAATTCAATCATCGAGCTCACATAGATTTCAAAGGTTATTTTGGGCTTTTAGGCCATCCATCACTGGTTGGAGGTATTGTCGACCCGTTCTCAGCCTAGATGGGACTTTTCTACTAGGTAAGTACAGGGGTACATTACTCATAGCAGTTGGCCTTGATGCAAATAACGGCCTTTTCCCACTAGCATTTGGCATTGTAGAGTCAGAGTGCAATGACTCTTGGACTTGGTTTCTTACCATGATTCATGATTTACTCCCATCTGTTGCTACGAGAAGTAATCTTTGTATCATATCTGATCGACATGCTGGGTTGGTACGTGGATGTAGGGATATATTCCCAGGTGCAGCACACCGTCATTGTCTTAGGCACTTACGTGAAAACTTTAAGAAAGTTGTTCGACAAATGGGACTAACTGATGTGGGGTTTCTATGTCAGAAGATGTATATAGCCGGCATTACCGATGATACAGATATATTCAATCAGAGTATTGTGGACCTCCGAAAGGACACAACAGACACCATCGCCCCGCGAGGGGAGACAGTATCTGGTGCCAATGGGAGGGCAGATTCGATCACACATACGATTAACCATTGAGGACAGCGGCTCTCACCAGCACACCCCGATGGGTAATAATATATATGATCTAATCACAACGGGTTTCCCCCACCCGATACATTAGCTCGAATGGGGTTTATTTGAGAGTGGGATTCGGCTTCCCACGGGCGCAAGCCCCCGTGGTTAATTACATCTCAAGCCGGAGCCTGAGAATACTCTCGATTAAGGATTCTATATTATACTTTCTGAATTGGGATTGGCACATAGGGCGAAGACTAGGAAGTCCTACTCGAAGGGAAAGAGAGGTTCAATTAGGTTTAGTCAACATGCACGGCTCACATCAGCATCCAGAGGGACTAAGGTAGTGAGAAGAAACTGGAGAAAAGTAAATAAATCATGCACTCAAAACATGCAGGAGGGAAGGATGGAGGTGGCGTCATCCGTGTGACGCAGATATGTAGGGTTTAGGGTCTCTGGAAGACAGAAGACCTACCTACTGATGAGGCGTACTACGGAACAATAGTAGCCTTGAATCCTGAATCTATGGTGGGTTTAGTATTCTACGCAACACTAACACCCGTGTCCTAACTAATGCAATGCAAAACCTGGACTTACCCCGGCCTGGAAGGGGGAGCCAGCTAACCACCTAATCGCTTTAAAACCATGCTGTCCAGTCATTTATGAAGGATGGGTAGGTGGGTTATAGTTCTCGGAGATAGGGCCGACATCTAGAGGATTTCCTAATTGGCCCTGGACTTATGTAGGGTGTATGCTTCTAAGACTAATGCAATTAAAATTTTGATTTAGTTAGTTTCTAATGCAATGCATGCTAGTTAAAGTATCCGAATCAGGTATGCATAGAACTTTAAAAAGGCTTATAAAAATAATTTTTAGAATTAGACTGGGCTTCCCCAGGTCCGGCACCTCATCCTCATAGGTCAGATTATCCGGACTCTACCCACGGGCGGGGAAGTGTCTTATAGAAGGAAAGAGAGAAATGCAACGATATGCATGCTACCCCAGACGATTCCGGCAATTCCCTAGGTCGTTAAGTTTCTAAATTATTTAAATCTTAAAATTTGAATGTTAGTTGGGAGTAGAAAAAGTTTTAGTCCTTAAAGAGCCTAACGAAATCCAGGCTAAAACAAAAGCGACATGCAAAACGCCAAGAAACTAAGAAAAGCAAACAATCCTAGAGGCACACAATCATAAAACACATCAAAATTATCCAAACAAATTAATAAATGTCCATAGGCCAACTGCCCTTAATTACAACCCAGGGTCTGCAGAAAATTAAAGTGGCCGGGCACCACTGCCAACAACCCGGATTTCTAATCCTAAGATTGACGCAAGTTATTTTGAGCGGGATACTCTTGATCTTCATCTTCTTGATCTTCTCTTTCTTAGACTCCTTGGATCTGAGCTTCCTCGGACTCCTTGGACCTCAGCTTCCTTGGACTCCTCGGGTAGTAGAATAATCCAAATTTGGATTCTCAAACAGAAAAGGACTATCCTCATATTGGGTGTCCTTTTCTCTTTGGGCATCCAACCTTTGGATTCTTGTATCCCCACTCAAAATAAACTTTCACAACTCGATGCCAAGTTACAAATTATTTACATTAAATGAAAGCAGTAAATCTAGACTCTCCTGCAAGGTTATCCTAATAAAAATCAACCCAAGCAATTTTATATCATCCCAAGCAATTTATATAGAAATGAAAATACTCATCACAGCCACACTTGGCCATGCTCTTAAATATTTGAGGGCTAAGCAAGCTCTGGAGCACCTGTAGTAATTTATAATGACTTTCAATTAGCCCTCATTTATTTAGGGGGGGGGGGGGGGCTGAGCAATTTCTGAAGCACCTGCATAAAACAGCATTAATTTTTAAATCATGATTATTGCCCCCCTTATATTTAGCGTTGCATGAGCATGGCCACCTGCAGGAGACATTGTTAGTATCAACCTCGATCCTAACCTATGGGTAGTCTATCGTGCAATTATATCAATTCCCAGAGTGCAGTGAAAGTAAACAAACACACCAATAGTTCAATCACAACATGCACTGAAATCCGGAAAAGCTCGGCACGCAGCAGAAAAATGAACACCGGCCTAGCCTAAGTCTAGAAGTGGTGCCCTAGCAAACAATTCTACAGTGTGTGTAAGAGCCTGTGTGGCTGAGGTAGATCCTAAGCTGGGTAGTTAGTTACAATTGCCTACTGTCCAAGTTTATTGTAGGTCTGAAAGGAAATTTTAATTAAAGTATAAATATTAGCAAATTAAGATCCATTTTATTTGATTTGGTATTTAGGTCAGTTTTAATGCTTAGGGTAATAATATTAAAAGTTTAAATTGCATTAGTGAGTTTTAGGGGGTTCGGGGTCCACCTATACACTAAGCAAAAGGGGGTCCAAAATTAACTTTTTGATTAGAGGGTATCTATAACCAGCTAATATTTCTATAAAATACTAGGCCTTAACCTGATCAGTTAGACAGTTAGCATGCCCGATTTGGATTCTTCTATCCAAAGCTATGAATTTCTGAAGTTTTGGTCTTGTTTTTGAACTAGGTTTGACCGGATTGTTGACTTTTTGTTTTAGGTTGATTTCTGGACACCTAATATTTTTAACAAATACTAGACCTTAATTAGAGTTAGGTGCCTTTTAGTTTGCCCATTTTGGAATTTTCTATAATTAGTTATGATTTTTAGAAGTTGGGACAATTAAAGGAATTATCGAAATTGCCTAATTAGGGGTATTTTGGGGGTTTTGGCCCAAATCAGCTTCCAAACTAATTGGAATCACCCCCAAAGGTCAGAAATGACCTAAGAAGGTGTTCCCAAGTGTTTGGGGAAAATCTGGGATTTTTAATAATTTTTAATGATTTAATTAAGGCAAAAAGGTGATTTTTGATTAAGGTTGAATTAAGGTCCAGATTAAGGTCCAATTAAGGGGCCCTAATTATCCAAGGTTGGGGAATGAATTTTGGAGAGTTTGAGGTATTATGGGTATTTTTCTGATTTAAAATTGATTTATTAGATTTTTCTGAAGTTTCTAAGGCTTAATTAACGGGTAAATTAGGGTTTGCTAATTAAGTGTTTTAAAGAGTTCAGAAAATTCCTAGAAAATTCTGAGGGGTTTAGGGTGTCACTATGTTTAAGTGTTTCAAATTTCAAGTCATTTGGAGCTATACCCTAATTCCTGGAATTTTTCTAAGTTCACTAGACGATCCTTAATTGTTGTCCTTAGGGTGTCACTACGTTATATAAGAATGAAATGAAGTAACTAACCCTTAGGCATAATACAGAGGGTAGATGCAGCAAGTATAAACACACCAAACCATGTCCTTAGATCTAGGAGAGCCTAGGCTAAGTGCTTGTGCAACCTACACATGCAAAGACTACGAAAAACACTAAGTAAAGGCACCTAATGAAGTGATTAGTGAATGATTGAGACACAATCATTCACTAATCCTTCTCCCACATGAATTCTGTTCACATACAGGTCCTAGGTTTAAAGTTTCATAAGGGGTAGACTTCCCAAAATTGGGGGATTTAAATAATATGTAATTTTAAAATTATCTTTAAAATACATAAATATTATAAATAGTAATAATGTAAGTTTAAAAATAAGATGATTGAAAATACTTCAATTCATAAGCATGGGAGGTCTACCAGCCACCGAGGGGGTTTTAAAATAATTTTTATTATTAAAATAATTATTTATATTAATTAAATAATATTTAAATAATTAAATAACATAGGAATACAGAAAACATCCAGAAATGACAGAATCACATACAGGGAATAATTTTAAATTAAAATTCATATTTTTCTGAAAAGTTTAAGGTATTGTGCGTCAAAATCCGATTTAAAATGACAAAGTTATGAATTTTCGAAGTTAAATAGGTTTAAAGGTAATTTTTAAAATAATTTAAAATAATTAATATTTGAAAATAATTAATAATTTCAAAATAAATCAGATATAATAATATCTGAATTTTAAAATAAATTTAAATAACAATAAAATAACTTTAAAGCATAAAAAAAAAATAATAATAATAATAACGTAATAATAGTCAAGATAGTTTCAAAGTATTAACAATATAATAATATTATTAAAATAATAATATTATTAATTTAATAATGTTAAAATAATGTTAATAATAATAATGAACTATTAACATTATAATAACATGAATATTTAATGTAGTAATGATAGTAATATTATTATTATTAATGATATTGATATTAAAATAATATTAATAATGATAATCAATATTAATATTATAATAATATAAATATTAATATAATAATATTATTGAAATAATAATATTATTATCAATCATGATATTGATACTATAACAATATCAATAATGATAATAAATATTAATATTATGATAATATAAATATTAATATAATAATAATATTATTAAAATAATAATACTATTATTAATCATAATATTAATATTATAATAATATTAATAATCATAATAAACATTAATATTATAATAATATAAATATTAACATAGTAATAATATTATTAAAAATAATAATATTATTATTAATCATAATATTGATATTATAATAGTATTAATAATAATAATAAATATTAATATTATAGTAATGTAAATATTAATATAATAATAATATTATTAAAATAATACTATTATTAATCATAATACTGACATTATAATAATATTAATAATAATAATTAATATTAATATTATAATAATATAAATATTAATATAATAATAATATTATTAAAATAATAATACTATTATTAATCATAATATTGATATTATAATAATATTAATAATAATAATTAATATTAATATTATAATAATATAAATATTAATATAATAATAATATTATTAAAATAATAATACTATTATTAATCATAATATTGATATTATAATAATATTAATAATAATAATTAATTAATATAATAATAGTAATAGTAATAAAAATAATTAGGATAATTAAAATGATTAAAAAAATAGTAATAATAATAATAATATAATAATAATAATAATAATAGTAAAAATAATAATAATAATAATAATGATAATAATAATAATATTAATAATATTAATAATATAAATAATATGACTTAATATTATTTAAAATAATTAAAAAAAAATTAAAAAAATAAATTTTCTGATTTTTTTATTAATTAATTATTAAATAATTATTTAAATAATATTATATTAAAAAAAAGAATTAAAAAAAAATTAATTTTAATTAAAACGGCGGCGGCGGCGCGACGGCGGGCCACGTGGCGGCCCGGGATTGGTTCCGCGGTCCCGGGCGATGATTGGAGAGAGGGAACCGCGGCGGCGCAACTGCTGGCCACGTGTCAACATGGGATTGGATCCCGCAACCGTGGGCAATGATTGCGTGGGCCATGATTGCCGCTAATCATTACGAAATCAAAACCGCGGCCGCGGTTTTGACTTAGCCGCGTCAGCGAGGAGCTGGGACCGTTAGATCTCCGCAGTCACGGAACGGGCGGCTGAGATTCAACCGAACGGAAGATCTAACCACGGATCGATCTACGCAGTCGAATCAGAACGCGGAACGACGGGATCCGGACCGTTGATCGCGAGATCAACGGTCCGGCTCGCTGCTAGCTGACGGGAGAGAGAACCGAAACCCTAGAATGGGAAAACGCCTCGTTCTCGCGATCGGCTAGACCAAATCACATGAAATTTTAGACTTAAGATCTACTTATGAACAGAAATCTTGTGGGACTAGTATCAAGGCCTAAAGCAAAGTATCCTTAAAGCTATTTAGATCAATAGATCGTGACCTAGGTTAAGGGTTTTAAAGAGTTTTCACCGTGGGATCTTCGGGCTCTTGGTTCGGTTGCACTTGTAGGCTGTCCTCGTATAAATTCCTAGTTGAACACGCATTCTGATATGCCTTGGATTGATCGGAATCCACCTAGGAAGCTTATGGCCTTCGGTTCGTCGGGATTTGGCCGCCGGCGAGCTTTCAACGGCGGGGCTAGGTCAGGGAAGGTGAGAGGAAACCCAAGGAATCTTCGCACAGGAGCTCTTGGGTTCTAGAGGTCTTGGGAGAGAGTAGGGATCAAAAGTCCCCTAAAACCAACCCTAAGATCCCTATATATAGCTCTAAACCTAAGTTGGACGGCTAGGATCGAATTAGGGACTAATTAGGAGGGAGAATAGGGTGATTAGGCCGTTGCTTGGGTTTAGACCCAATAGGGAGGGTGTTAAAGCCTTTAATGGGTTCAAATTGACCCAAATAGGTCAATTTGACCCATTTAAGACTTGGGTTGACTAGGTCAACCATTGACTTGGTCAACCTAGTCAAATGGGTCCAAGGGATGCTAAGGTGGGTCCTAGTATGGATATGAGTGGACTAGGATTTGATTTAGGCTCATATAGGCCTAATGGGTCAACCTGGGTTGACCTGGTCAACCAGGTTGACCCAGGACCAAGACTTGGGCCCAATGAGTCAAGCCTGACCCACTGAGTCCAGTGGAGGAGAGAATAGGGCTTGGAGAGCCCTGGATTGGGTTTGAATCTAATTTGGACTTGATTTAGACCCATATGGGTCTAATGGGTCAACCTGGGTTGACCTGGTCAACCAGGTTGACCCAGGGCCTGGGTCTGGGCTCAACAGACTCAGGTTGACCCATTGAACACAAGGGAGAGGGTCTTGGGCCCTGACTTGGTCAATTTGACCAGGTCAACTCCCTTGACCAAGCCTGGGAGAAAATCAGGGTCAACAAGTATGTTAGATATAATAAGAATTAAGCCTGAACTTCATCAATGGTTAGTAGAAAGGGATGTTTCAAAGTGGAGCTTGATTTTTGATGGTGGATTTCGATACAGAGTCATGACAACCAATGCTTCTGAAGCCTTTAATGGAATACTAAAGAGAGCACGTGGGTTACCGGTGCAAGCTCTCATTACTGCCATATATTACAATATTATTAGAATGTTTGTCCGATGACTTGAGAATATCACTACTGAAGAGCACCAAAGTAATAACTGTTTCTCCCCACGAGTCCAAGCCAAATTACGAAAAATAGAAGCAGAGGCTAGAAGATTACCCGAGCCAACGCGTATTAATATGCGTGAGTTCCAAGTTTTTGATATGTCATCAAGATCATACCGCGTGGACATTACACCGAGTGCAAATAGTTTATGTAGTTGTGGAAGGACTATAATTTATCACATGCCATGTACCCATGTTGTAAGTTCTACTGCATCTGTTAGAATAAGTCATCTGGATTATGTTTCAGAGTACTACACAATGGATAACTTTAAGATGACTTATGTGGATGAATTTCACACTGTACCAAATAAGGCATACTGGCCCAGTCATGATACTGCATCTGGTCTGTACCCCTTGAACCCTCCAAACTTTAGAAGGAGATCCGATAGGCCAAAGACTAACCAATACAGAAATATAATGGATGAACCAAGGCAACAAAGTACCAGGGTATGTAGTTATTATCACATAGTCGGCCATAATAGAACAACCTGCCCAACACGCCGTGCAAAGCATTCGTGAAATTATTGAGTCAGTGATGTTGGTTATGTAATATGACACAGCCATTTCCCTAGGGCTTGTTGATGTATTGGAGTGGAGTGAAATAGTTTGTGTGTTATTGTTTGGTGTACTTGTTATGTTCAAATTATGTTTGGTGTGCAAGTTATGTAATATTACAATGCTGTTTCGTTAGTACTTTGTATTCTACTTGAAGTTATTTAGTATGTGTTTAATTGTTTGTTCAAGTTTACCTTAGTGAATGTTCGTTGATTCAGTTAATATTATTAATGCCCTTCAACCTTCATGACTTGTAAGGAACAGTTTTGGAAGCTGCCTCACATCTTCTCATGATTTATGAGTGACCAATTAATTGCCCTAGATTTATGGAAGCTCTTCGGGTCTTAGGATTGGACTGTGTTAGCCAGCTACGATATATAAGGATGGATCACAATCTCCTGACAGCTTTGGTTGAGCGCTGGTCAACTCAGACGAACTCATTTCACTTGCCTGTTGGTGAGATGAGTATTACTCTGCAGGATGTTGCTATGATATTGGGGGTTCACATTGATGGTCCTGCTTTGGTTGGTATTGTCGGCCCAGGTAGACGTTGGAGTAGTTGGCCTGATTGTTGTGATGATCTGTTAGGGCAGCACCCTGAGCGAGATGTGGTGTATTATGATCCATTCAACGCACGAGTGTCTTCAAAGTTCAGGATGGGGCAGGCTCAAGCTTATATTTGCTTACCTTTGAGATGGCTGTGTTGGACCTTCTATAGGGATTTATATCTGGATTTGAATGAGCTAGATTTTTGGCGGCATGTTCGTGCATACATACTGTTTTTGATGGGAACTTACCTTCTCCCAGACACCTCAGGTTATGAGGTCTATTTAAGGTACTTACCATTGTTGGAAGACTTGGGTTTGCTCAGCAGTTACTCTTTAGGGGCAGGAGTACTAGCCCACTTGTATAGGGAACTTGCAGAGGCGACTAAGCCAAAGAGGGCGAACATTGCTGGATGCATCCATTTGCTCCAGATTTGGTGTTGGGAGCGACTTCATGTTGGACGTCCTGCACTTCATGTACCACATCATGTCAGCTTGGATGGTCTTTCTATTGCCTACAGGTAATGTAAACCATAAGCTAAGAATTTCTAATCCGTATAATTATTTGGTTATCAACATCACATGATTATATATTATTTTTTTATGTAGGTGGAACCAAGAATTTATAAGGCAGCTCCCAACAAGTAGCCTCAACAGTTATAGAGATGAGCTAGATGGCCTTTTGGATAGTCAGGTATGCATTTATATTAGTAAAGTAGAAGTTATATCAGTTAATTTATAAAAGTTTTTATTTTATGAATAAAAATTTGTTTGGTTGGGCAGGTTACATGGGAGCCTTACACCCCAGAAATTCATTCTCAAGTTGCTGATATATGCCTATCAGGACAAGCAATATGGTTAGCTCGTGTGCCCCTTATTTGTTGGTCTCGAGTGGAGTGGCACCTACCAGATAGAGTTGTTCGACAGTTCGGCCTTACTCCTACTACTGATGTTCAACCCATGGAGAATAAATTTGCAAGAGTAGATGGGCGTGGTAAAGGTGACACAGATTGGATGGTGTACCACCAGCCTTACGTTGGGCTGTGGGAGGATAGACACGCATATGTTATTCAAGGATTGACTGCTGGACCTGATATTGGGCACTTCATTCAGGATTACCTACAGTGGTTCAGGTCCTGGGCGACATTGTACATGTTGAAGCCACCATCAGAACCACCGACTACTTACTACCCTAGAGCACCTTCAGAGCGATATCTGGTAAGTAATATTAGTATGGTATATATATCATTACGAAAGAATGTTCACTTTATTGTAGTTTAATTTTTTTGCATTCGTTCAGCGTAACTTCTTCCTGGACACAGAGAGTGCAGTGCTACCTTTGGTGAGTTCAGATGACTACAGCAATGCAGAAAGTATTATTAAGAAAATTGTTGAGATGACAGTGGATTTGTGTAGAGAGCTTCATATTCTTGATGAGCACTACTTTGAGCATGGATATACAGGGCATCCATATGGCACCTTCAGTGCAGTGACGGTTGATCCTCTATCTACAGATGCGGGACCTTCTCAGCCTTTCTTTACTCAGCCGACTTAGGAGTCTACACCAGGATGGTACCCACATGAGTAAGTTCCAGACAGTACATCAGCAGGTACAGTTGGGCCAAAGGAGCAAGGCGTCATTGGGGTAGAGCAGCATGTGCTACGTGATAGGCATGTACGTCCACCACAGCATTACACACCTGACAGTCATGCTTTACCCCATAGAGGACGTAGGAGACGTTAGTTGATGTTATGTTTTTAATATATCTTATGTACACTTTTTTGGATGTTCATCTATCTAGTGATTATTGACTCTGAGTTTGCTTATCTTTCATTCAGCTAATTTACTTTTCAGTTTCCTTATTAAATGTTAGTTAGAATAAATTTAGATTAACTGCAAATATAATTATAATACATCAACTAAAATAATTAAACATTATATCATTGCCAACACTAATATTACACGAAAATACGAACCCTTAAAACTACATGAAATTAAGCAAAGTAACACATTATATAACAAATTGAAATACTTAGACACCCATCCTACTAAGCAAGAAATAAATTGAGATGTTGGCGTACATAACATTTAGAGGATGAGATATCTTTCATATTTTCTATTCAGCATATGTAAACGTGACTGTAGTTGTATTTGAGTTGGACAACATTTCTGATCGAACTCGAACTCATACTGAAGGTCTTGCCAGTCGTCTACATTGAAGAACTTTCTGCGTTTCCCATCAGGTAATACCTCATTCATCTGCTATTTATAGAAATCCATAATAAACTTGTCCGACCTCGAAGACCAATCACTATATAAAATGATATGCTCATGATCAAGTTCGCTGCAGTCAATATCAGGCGGGGAATGTTCACTATCTTTGTGGCGTTTCATCTCATGGTATCGCATCTGTAAAAAATGAAGACTTACATGATGACCATTTACTTCACAGAACCTAATTTGAAGAGATTTCCAGCCAGCGTTATTTAAGAAATCTCTACTCTTAAAAAGTTTCACCATAATTAACTCGCTGTGCATATCCCAAAGGCAATCATCCTCATCTTCTGTCCATTCATGTACGTAACACCTAAATATCTCATTTCGATTAGCCTTCTGCTCTAACGGACTGTCACCGGCGCATGCTATGCAAGTATGCATTCTTCTACTTGCTTCATCGAACCTTTCTTTATTGGGGACACCTTTAAATTTCTCCATACATGACCAAAACATTCTGAATAACTCAAAAATAATAACTCAAGAACTATACTACATCACTCTCTCACTCACCCTTTAAATAGCTTAGATTAAATATTCCCAACAAACACTACTAGCCAAGTTTATGACATGTGATGTGATGTACCATTGCAATCTAATTGATTTGTCATTTCAAAAGGATTCTCACATTATTAGGATCCTATGCTTTCATATATTTTTTTAAAATGTGAGTTCCAATATCCACAATAATTTGTAATTTTGTAATAAATTAAATAAAAAATTTAATACTTCTTTAATTTAAAAAAACACTTGAGTTATCCATATAATATCAAAATTTAATATTTCATTCATTTTGTGTGAATCTAATAAATAGAAATACTTATCAAAATTTAATATTAATTTTTTTTAAAAAAAATTCTTCCACAGCTAAATCGCCTCTTTGATGGGCGATTTAGCATGGATGTAAATTGCCCCTTTAAGGGGGGATTTATAAATCACCCACTTAACAGGCGATTTAGCCTACAATTCTAAATCACCTAAATAACAAGTGATTATGCTTATTTTTAAATTTTAAAAAAATTATGCTTAAAGTGCTAATTCTGATTCTAATCATACTTAGTATTAAAAATTACCCAATCATTGAAGAGGACACCTTACATTGCGCCACAACAAATGGTTAATGACGTTGGCTTCAACACCATGCCGGCGAGCCCTACTCCTTTTCTCCACCTCTCCTCACCGTCATCAACCTCAACACTTCACCAAGCTCCTCCGCTCCTGCACCACCGTCTCCGACCTCCATCGCATCCATGCCGCCATGATCAAAACGGGCATCGACCTCCTCCCCTTCCCCGCCGCCAAGCTTCTCGCTTCTGCCACCCTTCTCGATTTCGACCACGCGTTCTCTCTCTTCCGCCTTCTCCCTTCCCCGACGCTTTTCTCCTTCAACTCCATTCTCCGAGCTCACTCTCTTGCCCCCGACCCGAACCTCCAGGAGACCCTTTCCATCTTCAATTCAATTAGAGCCCGAGCCCTCGCGCTCGACCAGTTCTCATTCATCACCGCCCTCAAAGTCTGTAGTCGCATACTGGCCATCGCAACCGGGGAGCAGCTGCATTGTTTGGTAGCCAAGGCCGGCTTCGACTATTTTCTCAATCTAAGGAATATGCTTTTGCATTTTTACTGTGTGTGTGGAAGGGTCGCGGATGCACAGCAACTGTTTGATCAATTGCCTCATATAAAAGATGCGGTTTCGTTCAGTACCCTGATGGGAGGCTATCTCCGGGTTTCACAGCCGGGGAAAGTTGTCGCCTTTTTAAGGGATATGTTTTATTGTAGCATGGAATTTAGTCCAGCCACCGTTGTCACCGCTTTCTCAGCATTTATAGATGGTAATTACAGCGGCGAACCTCTCCATGGTTACTGCATCAAGACTGGGCTTTGCACCGAGCCTAATGTGTCGACTGCAGTTGCAACTATGTATACAAAGGATGGAATGATGGAACTCGCACGAAAAGTGTTTGATGAAATGACGAACAGAGATGTTGTTATTTATAATTGCATTATGGATGGGTATGCTAACGAAGGTTCATTGGACGACTGCTTGGTTCTGTTGCAGAAAATGAAAGGCGATGGAGTTAAATCAAATGCTGCAACGCTTCTTGGTCCACTTGCAGCTTGTGCTTCCTCTGGAGCATTGAGTATTGGTCGGCATATCCATGACTATGCAAAGGAGGAGAAGTTGGAAATTCAAGCTTCTCTGGGAACAGCTCTGGTGGATATGTATGTAAAGAATGGCTGTCTTGAGGAAGCAATCTTAGTTTTCAACCAAATGCAGGATCGAGATGTCAAAGCCTGGACAGCCATGATCATGGGCTTTGCAGTTCATGGCAGGTCAGAGGATGCTCTACGGCTGTTTGATGACATGGAAGAGAGTGGGGTAAGGCCTAATGAGGTCACCTTACTTGCTGTTCTCTCTGCTTGCAGCCATGGGGGACTACTAGGCTTAGGAAAAGATTACTTCAAGAGAGTTGTTCTAGAGTACAGGCTATGTCCTGGGATAAAGCATTATGGATGCATTATTGACTTATTGGGTAGGGCAGGGTTTTTGCAAGAAGCTTATGAGCTGGTGAAAAGCTTACCTTATGGAGGAGATGCCATGGCTTGGCGAGCTTTGCTTGCAGCATCTAGGGTTCATGGAGAAATAAGGATAGGGAAGCTGGCCAGAGAAACTTTAGCGGCAATGGGGGAGGAACACCCAACTGATAGCATCCTTCTATCGAGCAGTTACGCCTATGCAGGAAGATGGGAAGAAGCCAGAAAAGTGATGGATTTGGAGTTGGTGGGGGAAGAGACTATGAGCAAGGTGACAGGATGCAGCTTCATTGAGATGGCTGGTTTTTAGAGTTGACGATGAAGGTTTTTTCTGTGGAAATGGACAGAAGCTGAAGCAAGCCTCCATTTGGGGCAGAGAGTTGAGCTCAGATGAGATTTTGAATTGAATTTATTTGCTGATAAAGAATAATTTAATTATGTTTATAATTCATTAATTTGAAGTAAAATATTAATGCATAGCATAAATTGATTTCGTCTAGTTTTCTTTCATCCGCATGACTTTTGTTCAAAGGATTGCAGCTTAACTTGTAACACTTTTAGCTATTTGTTGAAGAAAATTATTTGGTTAAGAACGATTTGAAAGAGTTGATTCTCAAAATTTAGAGCTAGAAACTGAGCCAAAAAGCCTAATAATTTTCTGTTTAGTTCAGACCAATTCTTGTTTATTGTGTGTGAACATTACAGTCCTATGATACAGAGAAAAATATTTTTATTGCATCATAGCTTAGTAAACTTGTGGCATAAATGTTCTTAGTAGTATTTTTTTGATGGAAGAGTACTGTGATGAAAAGTCTGGCATGCCATATCTTTTTGAAGTTCAGAAAGTGCACATAGATGAGAATCCAGCCGACATGCTCACCAAGGTAGTGTCTGGAACCAAATTCCAGCATTGCCTCGCGCTGCTTCAGATAGGAAGGCCTCCTGGTTAAGGAGGCATTGGGAGAAAGAGGTAGCTTAGCTTATCTGATATTTGATTCAAGGTGGAGATTGTTAATTAATTTGTTAATTAATAATTTGTGAATCAAATATTAGTTGTATTTATTTGAATTTATTAATTTGCACTTCTCTTTATTTAAAACCTGTTTTTTAATCTCACTAGTTCTCTCTTGTGTAGCCTAGCATATAGTCTTTCTTGTTGCCACTTTCTTGTATTTGACTTGCTTTATTTTTATTAGCAGGTGGGTCTTGTCCATTGAAAACGAATCGTGCAAACCAAGGAGAGGAAGCTGAGCGGGAGAAGGGTGAAGCGGCGAACAAGAGGCTGAATGCCTTAGGCTTCTTGTGCGATTCAAAGGGGAATCGGAAGGAGATATTGCATCAGGAGAGAGGTAAGTATCTTTGCCCTTAAACTCTTCCATTTGGAGTTCCTTTGCAAGCGGTCGACGACGCTTGGGCATCGTTGGGTGGCTGGTTTAAAGGACTTGAGGAATGTGGAAGATAGACGAAGAAGCAATCTCAAGTGGCATCTCTCTAGTTTAATTTCTTTAAGAAATTTGTACCCCTTTAAAAGATTATCAAGATCTATGCATTGTAAGCCATTGTAATTTGTTTGTGCATCTTAATAAAAGAAGCTAGCCTCTTTCTCACCGTGGATGTAGGCACCCCGTGCCGAATCACGTAAATTTTGCTTGTCCTTATATTCTTTGGTGGCTATTTTTTTCTATTCAAGTTTGGAAGATTCTTGGTTAAGAGATTTTACAATCTTGTTTACTGTTTTTTTTTAAAGAAGTATAAACTCTTGATAGTAGATTGTGCTGCTGTTGATATATCCTGTTTCTGATACAGTTATTTGTGCTATTGGCTTGCAAGTTTGGGACAAACAAAGGTTGTATTGATTGGCATGCAACTCTTGATCATATTACGCAAAGTTTAGTAAGAGAATGTTTCCAATTAATTGATTAATTAGTTGATATTTTACTGATTTTATTGTTTGAAAATAAAATCATAACCTACATTTCACTAGCTTGGTTTTGTTTCAATTGTAGGTATTTTTTGGATTTCTAATCTTTTAGTAACTCAGTTTGGAAAAGATTCTATTTCAGTGGGCATATTTAGAAGTCATTAAGATAAACAACAGTTTGTTACTATTTTGTCGTTTGCAGAGAACTACAAATGGGATCGAGGGACATATCGCCTTTAATTGGGTGTTTTGGAAATTTCGAGTATAAATCAGATAATGTTTGGCTATTTTTGAAGAATTTAAAATTAAATTGGGTATAATTTAAATTTAAGTATTCTCTTTATAGTTTCAATGTTGTGGTAGATGCTTTAATATTTAACTATGGGAGAAGTTATCTTTTTGTATTGTTATGAGATTGATTTTTCTTGCTTTGATAATTCTTTTTTTTTGTTCTATATCGTCTGTATAATTTGTTATTGGCTTGTTAATTGCTCTTGATTTTTATCAAAATATTGACGTAAATCTGATTTGCAAAAATTTAGTACAATTTGCTGCAAAAGTTTTACTTTTTTGCAATTTATTGTTGACAATTTTGAATATTTTCAATGATTTTCATATCATTTGATCTTAAGTTCTATTATTGTCGATTTTCATTAGATAAAATAAGATGTTAGATTAACTGGTGATTTGTGTATCGGTAACTTCTATTTTTACATTGAAACATACTACATCTTATGTTAACTGCATTAGAAAAGCTTAACCCTGAGTCAAATTGGCATTAGAGCCTTATGTTGTATCATAATGTCATTAGAAGCAGGGCAAATCATTGTGAATGTATTATGAAGGATTGAAACAAACTTAATGTAAGAGTAAATGGAAGACATATTGAAAATACATCTTTGACGTTTTATTAGAATAATACGGAAGAGCGAACATGATTTATTTAGTTTTGTAGGATCGAGGCTTTATTTGGGCTAAAGCCTCATGATTAAATATATCCCGAATGTGATACCCAAGGATGTCATGCTCATATTTTGTTAGCTTAATAAAAGTGATGGTGTTCATTCAACGCAAGATTTAAAGATTGAGATAATCCATCATATAAGATCATGGATCAGTGAGTTTCTAAGGCTATGAAGGTATATAAGTTTAGCTTAGTAGCAGGTGCAAGCAACTATATAGGTTTTGAACGAGGGAATGCACCCTGGAATCAGAATGTGAAGTCACCTTTCTCCTCAAGGAGACTCAAAAGCCATGAATTAAGATAAGTCTGTTATGTATTGGTCCGGTTTTAGGATTAATTGTTCCGCACTGACATCTTATCCATGTAAATCTCTATAAATAGAGGCCTTGTGTGATGTATTGATTAGGGGAAAATTAATAAAGCTTTAGGTATTTTCCTCCTCCAAATTCTGTCTCTCTCTCCTCCGAAGAGCTCAAGATGAGCTCTCAAGAATCTTCCTCCTAGTTCTAATAAGTGGTATCAGAGCCTCGTTGAGACGATCTTGAGGTAGGAGGGCTGTTGAATTGGAAAGATCAAGGATACGTGAGCAGTTCTTGCTCGCACGGGAGGTGTGGCAGGCGGAGCCCCTCATTCGGTCGGGTCTTGCGAGCTGGTACAGTACAAGCACGGATTGAGTGTCAAGAAGAGGGCAAGGCTTTGTTGCAGGCAGAGGTTTTTTTATTAACGGAAGCAGGAGAGCTTGACGAGAGATAGACTTTGGCTCGGGAAACCAAGAAGCTCGCCCAGGTCACGGGGTCGGAGCTTTTGTACTGGGAAGGTGGTGACGTGATGAAGTCATGAGGGGTTTTGGATAGCATGTTGTTTTGCTTGCGTGAGCCGGAATTCGGGCCGGAGCAAGCGGCTAGTAGGCGGTGCCAGTGCAAACAGGTGGAGTCGGAGGTGCCGACAAAAATTTTGCGGTTGGAGCTTTGATCTGAACGGAGGCAAGGTAGGTTGTCCACATGTGAGAGGTGGACCACAACAGATTCAAGATTATTGTTCTTGATTAAAGATCGGTTTGGATCTTTGAGGTGGAGTTGGCATGTTCTTGAGGAGCAATGCCGGGAGTGCGGGACGCTTGGAGGTGCGAGGTCGTGCGGTGCACGAGGAGGTTACACAGGAGCGCAGGGCATCGGTGGAGGACACGCAGGGCGCATGTAACTGCGCAGGGCATGGGATTGAGACGAGTAGGGCGCAACTGAATGCGCAGGGCTCGGTGCGCGGGTGGATACGCGCAGGATGTGGTCGGAGACGGACCGCATGAGTGCAAGGCGCGGGAGCGGAGCTGGAGGCTCGGGGCGCATGCACGGCTCCTCTCTTTCTTGATTCCAAGAATCTTCCTCCTCCTCAAGATCGCCTCAACGAGGCTCTGATACCACTTGTTAGAACTAGGAGGAAGATTCTTGAGAGCTCATCTACCTAAAGCTTTATTAATTTTCCCTAGATCAATACATCACATAAGACCTCTATTTATAGATATTTACATGGATAAGATGTCAGTGCGGAACAATTGATCCTAAAACCGGACCAATACATAACAAAGTCTGACATGAAGGCATCTGAGGGAAAGGGATCTTATAATTTCATAAAAGTTACAAGGGAAACTAAGTGAACTTCCTATAAGAAAAGAATCACAAATGAATAATAAGACTTATGTTTTTGAACATTTGGTGACCTTGAATCATTATTGAATCCCATCAGATTTCAATTCAGTGGATTATGTGTGTACAGAGATTAAGTTACTAGTGTTAAGTGAGGCAATATATATCGCCTAACCTGCTAGAAAGGAATAAACTATGAGGCTCTTATTTCTTTTAAAGATAGTTGCTCGAAGATGGGCCTAACAATGCTACATATTGTTGACCCTGTTTCTCCCTAGACCTAGGTCAAAGGGTTGACCTGGTCAAATTTGACCAGGCTAGACCCTGGAACCCAACCCAGTGGGTCCAGGGAGTCAAGCCAGGTCTGCTGAGCCCAGACCCAGGCCCTGGGTTAACCTGGTTGATCAGGTCAACCCAGGTTGACCCATTAGGCCCATAGAGGTCTAAACTAGTTCAAATCAAATCCAAACTCAATCCAGGGCTCTCCAAGCCCTATTCTCTCCTCCACTGGACTCAGTGGGTCAGGCTTGACCCATTGGGCCCAAGTCTTGGTCCTGGGTCAACCTGGTTGACCAGGTCAACCCAGGTTGACCCAATAGGCCTTAAATGGGTCTAAATCAAATCCTAACTTATTCAAGGTCCTTCAAGGCTCATACCCTCCTCCCTTGGACCCATTTGACTAGGATTGACCAAGTCAACCCTTGACTTGGTCAACCTAGGCCATTAATAGGTCAAAATGACCTATTTAAGACCCTTAAAGGCTCTAAACTCTTTCCTAATTCCCCCCTAACTCAAACCACGGCATTAGAGACCCAATAACCTCCTAATCAAACCCTAGATAGGATCCTAGCCGTTGGTCTTGACCCTAGAGCTTTAAATAGATGGAATTAGGGTTGATTTAGAGGACTTTTTGCTCTTGCCCGATCTCTAAGCCCCCAAAAGCCTGTGAGATTTCGTGTGAGAGCTCCCTAGACTCCCCCCTACTTTCCTCGAGCCGAAGACCACCGGTCAACCCCGCCGGCGGCGAGATTCCGGCGACCCGAAGCCTTAAACATCCAAAGCTTCGATCCGGTTGATCCAGAGCTTGTTTGAACGCGGCTTCAACTTGGAAATTATACGAGGACAATCTACAAGTGCAACCGAATCAAAATTTCGAAGATCCAACGGTATAATTTCTTATAAACCCTTAACCTAGGTCTAAACACTTAGAGTTAAATAGGATTTTGCTAAGTGTATAGTAAGCCAAAAGGATCATCCCACACGATTTCTGTTCATTCATAGATCACATGTTTAAAATTTCATCGCGTTTGGTCCAGCCGATCTCGAGAACGAGCCGAAATAGTGTATTAGGGCTCAGTTTCGGTTTCTCGCCTGGAGGGAGTTGATCTCCGCCGTTGATTTCAAAATCAGTGGCGGAGATCTAGTCATCCCGCGGTTTGGAACGACCGCGGGGATCCCTCCTTCGGATCGGCGAGTCATCCGGCTCGATCAGAGCCGCTGATTCGTTACGACGGAAGATCAGACGGCTGCGGGGCTTCGTCCTACGTGGTCAAGTGACCGCGACCGCGGCAATCATTGCCGCAGTCATTGCGGCAATGATTGCCCGATGTGGCAATCATTGCCGAAACCGCGGAGCCTATCCTGCTTCGACGCGTGGCCCGCCGCCGCGCCGCCGCGGTTCCCTCTCTCCAATCATTGCCCGGGACCGCGGACCCAATCCCGGGCCGCCACGTGGCCCGCCGTCGCGCCGCCGCCGTCGTTTTAATGAAAATTAATTTTTTTTAATATAATATTATTTAAATAATTATTTAATAATAAAAAAAATCCAATTTTTTTTAAAAATAATTATTTTTATTATTGCCATATTATTTTAATTATTATTATTATTATTATTTTAATTATTTTAATTATAATTATAATTATAATTATTATTATTATTATTATTATTATTACTATTATTATTATTATTATTATTATTATTATTATTATTACTATTATTATTATTATTATTATTATTATTATTATTTTAATTATTGTTATTTTAATTATTATTTTAATTATTATTATTTCAATTATTTTTATTATTTTAATTATTTTAGTTATTATTATTATTATCATTTTAATTGTTTTAATTATTATTATTATTATTATTTTACTTAAAATTATATTAAATATTATTATTATTAATATTATTATATTAATATTAATATTATCATATTAATATTAATATTACTATATTAATAGTAATATCTTCCTTAATATTATTATTACCTTAATATTAATATTAATAAATAATATTATTATCTTTAATAATATTATCATATTAATATTAATATTACTATACTAATAATATTATTTTTCTTAATATTATTATTTCATTAATACTAATATTGTTAAATAATATTATTATCCATAATAATATTATTATATCAATATTAATATTATTATACTAATAATATTATTCCTCTTAATATTATCATTACATTAATATTAATATTATTAAATAATATTATCATCTTCAATAATATTATTATATTAATATTAATATTATTATATTAATAATATTATGTTTTCTATTATCATTGCATTAATATTAATATTATTAAATAATACTATTACCTTTAATAGTATTATTATATTAATATTAATATTATTATATTAATAATATTATATTTCCTAACATTATTATTATTTATTAGTTATTTTTAAATCTAGGGATTTTATTTTGAATTTATGAATTATTTTCAAATATTAATTATTTTAAATTATTTAAAATCAATTAAATTACTTTTAAACCTATTTAACTTCAAAAATTCATAACTTTCTTATTTTAAATCGGATTTTGGCGCACAATACCTCGTTCTTTTCAGAAAAATGTGAATTTTAATTTAAAATTATTTTTTTATATCTGATTTTGTCCTTTCTGGATGCTTTCTGTATTACTATGTTATTTAATTATTTAAATATTATTTAATTAATATAATTGATTATTTTAAAATAAAAATTATTTTAAAACCCCCCTTGGTGGCTGGTAGACCTCCTATACTTATGAACTGAAGTATTTTCAATTATCTTATTTTCAAATTTATATTATTATTATTTATAATATTTATGTATTTTAAAGATGATTTTAAAATTACATATTATTTAAATCCTTTAATTTTGGGAGGTCCACCTTCTATGAAATTTTAAACCTAGGACCTATATGTGAACAGAATTCATGTGGGAGAAGGATTAGTGAATGATTGTGTCCCAATCATTCACTAATCACTTCATTAGGTTTCTTTACTTAGTGTTTTCGTAGTCCTTGTATGTGTAGGTTGCACAAGCACTTAGCCTAGGCTCTCCTAGATCTAAGGATATGGTTTGGTGTGTTTATATTTGCTGCATTTACCCTCTATATTGTGCCTAAGGGTTAGTTAACTCACTTTTATTCCTGCTCAGTGTAGTGACACACTAAGGACAATAATTAAGGACTGTCTAGCGAACTTAGAATATTTCTAGGAGATAGGATAGATCCCGGATTGCTATGAAACTTTAAATACTAGTGCTTAGTGACATCTGGAACCCTCTAGAATTTTCTAGGAATTTTCTGGACTCTTTAAAACACTTAATTAGCAAACCCTAATTTACCCGCTAATTAAGCCTTAGAAATTTCAGAAAAATATAATAAATCCATTTTAAATCAGAAAAATACACATGATACCTCAAGCTCTCCAGAATTCAGTTCCCAACCTTAGATAATTAGGGCCCCTTAATTGGACCTTAATCTGGACTTTAATTCAACCTTAATCAAAAATCACCTTTTGGCCTTAATTAAATCATTAAAAATTATTAAAAATATTAGGTGTCCAGAAATCAACTTAAATCAAAAGTCAACAATCCGGTCAAACTTAGTTCAAAACGAGACCAAAACTTCAGAAATTCATAACTTTGGATAGAAGAATCCAAATCGGGCATACTAACTATCTAACTGATCGGGTTAAGGCCTAGTATTTTATAAAAACATTAGCTGGTCATAAATACCCTTTAATCAAAAAGTCAATTTTGGACCCCCTTTTGCTTAGTATATAGGTGGACCCTGAACCCCCTAAAACTCACTAATGCAATTTAAACTTTAAATATTATCACCCTAAGAATTAAAACTGACCTACACATCAAATCAACTAAAATGGATCCTAATTCACTAATATTTATACTTTAAATAAAACTTCCTCCTTAGACCTACAACCAACCCAGACAGTAGGCAATTATAACCAACTACCTAGCTTAGGATCTACCTCAGCCACACAGGCTTTTACACACACTGTAGAATTGTTTGCTAGGGCACTACTTCTAGACTTAGGTTAGACCGGTGTTTACTTTCCTGCTGCGTGCCAAGCTTTTCTGGATTTCATTGCATGTTGTGATTGAACTATTGGTGTGTTTGTTTACTTTTACTGCACTCTGGGAATTGATGTGATTGCACGATAGACTACCCATAGGTTAGGATCGATCTTGATACTAATGATACTTTCTGCAGGTGGCCATGCTCATGCCATGCTAAAATAAAGGGGGGCAAAATTCATGATTTAAATACTAACATTGTTTCATGCAGATGCTCTAGAAATTGCTCAGCCCCCCTAAATAAATGAGGGCTAATTAAAACAAATCGTTATAAATTGCTACAGGTGCTCTAGAGCTTGCCTAGCCCTCAAAATAATTAAGAGCATGGCCAGTGCGGCTATGATGAGTATTTTATTTTCCCTATGATTGCTTGTGATATATTAAACTGCTTGGGATGATTTTTTAGGATAACATTGCAGGAGCGTCTAGAATTTACTGCTTTCATTTAATGTAATTGATTGTAATATTGGTTAAGAGTTGTGAAAGTTCATTTTGAGTGGGGATACTAGGATCCAAAGGTTGAATTCCAAAGAGGAAAGGACACCCAATATGATGATGGTCCTTTTCTATTTGGAAATCCAAATTTGGATCGCCCTACTAGAAGAATCAAAGGAAGTTGAAATCCAAGGAGTCCAATGGAGCTGGGATCCGAGGAGTCCAAGGAAGAGAATATCAAGAAGATGAAGATCAAGTATCCCACTCAAAAATAACTTGCGTCAGTCTTAGGATTAGAAATCCGGGTTGTTGGCAGTGGTGCCCGGCCACTTTAATTTTCTGCAGACCCTGGGTTGTAATTAAGGGCAGTTGGCCTATGGACATTTATTAATTTGTTTGGATAATTTTGATGTGTTTTATGATTGTGTGCCTCTAGGATTGTTTGCTTTTCTTAGTTTTTTGGCGTTTTGCATGTCGCTTTTGTTTTAGCATGGATTTCGTTAGGCTCTTTAAGGACTAAAACTTTTTCTACTCATAACTAACATTCAAATTTTAAGATTTAAATAATTTAGAAACTTAACGACCTAGGGAATTGCCGGAACCGTCCGGGGTCGCATGCATATCGTTGCATTTCTCTCTTTCCTTCTATAAGACACTTCCCCGCCTGCGGGTAGAGTCCGGATAATCTGACCTATGAGGATGAGGTGCCGGACCTGGGGAAGCCCAGTCTAATTCTAAAAATTATTTTATAAGCCCTTTTTAAAGTTCTATGCATACCTGATTTGGATACTTTAACTAGCATGCATTGCATTAGAAACTAACTAAATCAAAATTTTAATTGCATTAGTCATAGGAGCGTTCACCCGACATCAGTCCGGGGCCAATTAGGAAATCCTCTAGATGTCGGCCCTATTTCTGAGAACTATAACCCACCTACCCATCTTTCATAAATGACTGGACATCATGGTTTTAAAGCGATTAGGTGGTTAGCTGGCTCCCCAATCCAGCCCGGGGTAAGTCCAGGTTTTGCATTGCATTAGCTAGGACACGGGTGTTAGTGTTGCGTAGAACACTAAACCCATTAGATTTATGATTCAAGGCTACTATTGTTTCTTAGTACGCCTCATCAGTAGGTAGGTCTTCTGTCTTCCAGAGACCCTAAACTCTACATATCCGCGTCACACGGATGACGCCACCTCCATCCTTCCCTCCTGCATGTTTCGAGTGCATGATTTATTCATTTTTCTCCAGTTTCTTCTCACTACCTTAGTCCCTCCGGATGTTGATGTGAGCCGTACATGTTGACTAAGCCTAGTTGAACCTCTCTTTCCCTTCGAGTAGGACTTTCTAGTCTTCCCCCTATGTGCCAATCCCAATTTAGAAAGTATAATATAGAATCCTTAATCGAGAGTATTCTCAGGCTCCGGCTTGAGATGTAATTAACCACGGGGGCTTGCGCCCGTGGGAAACCGAATCCCACTCTCAAATAAACCCCATTCGAGCTAATGTATCGGGTGGGTGAAACCCGTTACGATCAGATCATATATATTATTACCCATCGGGGTGTGTTGGTGAGAGCCGCTATCCTCAATGGTTAATCGTATGTGTGATAGAATCTGCCCTCCCATTGGCAACAGATACTGCCTCCCCTCGCGGGGCGATGGTGTATGTTGTCCTCTCGGAGGTCCACACATATGTAAAATTTTCAGAGACTTAAAAGGGAGATGAGGCTTCCAACTACTTAACAAATAGAGGAAGAATGTCTAGCTTGGACTCACAATACCTTACAAGAGTATACACCTTGACAACTAACTTGAGGGTGAGACTTGTAACTCCATTTGGCATCATCTATGAGAATATCCATTGCTATCTGTAGTGAAAGGAGTCATGATAGAAGGAAATCTACTATATAGCATTGCCCCACATGAATCTCCCTCTGAACCAAGCTTCCACCAAGATGGATTATGCTGTAGCCACATTTTTGTTACTTTGGGCTGATTCAACACCAACATATAGGGCTTTTCCCAGCAAATCACCCATCTCACTGATGTTGTGAAAGGCCCTTTCACCCATGAAGCTTTTAATCTTATTGTTAGGAAGAGGGTAATCTAGATCCAAGATATTCGCTCACTATCTCAAGTTGTTACCAACACACACACACAATAAAGCTTTCTCAGTGGATATTTCTGAAGAGGTTGCCTTGTTTCGAGAATATTATTTCTCTCTATAATATTTGTGAGATGTTCAAGGATGCTACCCAAGGTGACTTAACGTTTCCTCTACCAACAAAATTCATCCATTTGAAGCAGCAGAAGCTATCAGCGATCCATCATTCATGTCTCACCAAACCTTAGTTAGGTAGAGGAAAAGGATCTCCTATCTCCAAATGACTAAGATGGAACATGGAAGGCAGAGATAGCGAGAGCGCAATGCTCCAACGCTATGTTTCCGGAGTAGCCGGAAACAAAAAAAATTTAAAGAAGGTGAGTAAATAGGAGTTTTTATTCTGTCCGGACACCGGACGGTTCTCCCGTCCGGTACAGAGAGGTCGGTACCGCTCGGTATCTCTAGGTACCCACTGGGGTACCGACCGTGATACATTTTTTTAACATTCCGGACGCCCTCCGGAGACCAGACAGAATAATAAATCTAGTAAATAGAGCCCTAATTCTTTGGGAATATAGTTTTTCTTTTTTTTTTTTCATGTGAAAGTTTTATTATAATTTTATGGATTTTGTAATTACTCATAGATTTTGTTATGTAATTTGTGGTATGTACTCAACTTAAAAAAAAAAAAAAAACAAGGGGGGGGGGGGAGGGGAAGATGAGTAAATAGAGTGATTAAAAATAATGATATTAATTCTTTTTCATTGGTAACAATTGGAAAAAGAGAAATAGGAGGGTTTAGAATGCAAAAATTTTAAATAGTGTGAAAATTTATGTTAGGTTATTCTCATCAGAATTTGATGAAGATGGTTTTTTTTTAGATGAGAGCATTATAAAAATTACGTCATTTTCCGGCTAAATACGTCGAAGGTGGTTATTTTCACTTGTGTGGAAGGACGATTTTGTAAAATTTCTTTTCTTAAAACATCACTTTTTTACCAGCTTCAAAAGGTATTTCATATATTCGTCTTCCTTTACAAACCTTAGTTCCCAAAAAGAAATAGTCTAAATTACCCTTAAATCTATTTTAAAGTTTGCATAAGCTTGAAAAAAATAATTTAACCAAATAACCATCAATTTATTTAAACAACTTATTTTAAAATTTCATTTCTTAATAATCACTTTTAAACCAACTTATTAAAACAAAATATTAAACGAAGCCTAAGGGCGGGATTTAAGGTAAATTCAGCCAAACAGTTTTTGGAGGTCATTTAAATACGACGCTTGCGTAAATTTAGGATTTACGGATTTACGGCATAAATCCGCATAAATACGAGATTTATTAAACCCAATCGTTCAACAGCTTTAACGGGATTTGGTCAAAGAAGCGTGCGAAAGAAAGAAAGATGGCTACCTTGGCAACAAGCTAGAGCAAGCTCCCATCGTCGTCGACTCGTTGTTACTACCGATCCAACAAAAAACAACAAAGAGTTGTGATTTCAAATTCGATAGGAAGGAATGCCGTCGAAGGAAGAAGTTATTAAGCGAATCATTCAAAACTACCTCTCACGCGAAACAGACGAAGTCGAATGGCAACAAACAGCCAGAGAAGTGGAAAAGAAAACCTACAGCTAAGAAAGGCTAAGAAAGACAGTGACTAATATATGTATAAATTAATTTAGTTTAATTAGGATAATTAAAATTAATTAAGATTATAATATATTTAATAATATAATTAAATACTTAAATTAATAGATAATTATTTAAAATTCTAATTATCTTATTTATAATTATTAGTTAGTAATGGTAATTAAAATTAATAATTAATTCCTAATTAATTAAAAATATAATTGATACGTCATCGGAAAATTATCTTGATCGGGCACGAATCTCGAGGAAAAACTCAAGTTGGAAACTTCAAAAATTAATTCGGAGACTATTTAAACTCCGATTTCAGCAAGCTTACAGTTGAACTGAGCGTCTCGGAAATACGAATCCAACAACACCAAATTCGACTCAATCCGAGCCCAAACGAGTCCAAATCAAGTACCCGAAGTGCTGTTGGAAGCATCAAACAGCAATTTGAGTTACCAAACGGTCTCCGATTTTGACGAGCTTATAATCGAATCGAGCGGCTCGACGAGACGAATCCAACGAGCCCAAGATCGCAGAATTCTGATATCATTAAGACCTTCAAATGCTTGATAAATGGTTCACGATCAAGGGATTCAATATCGACCGTTCAGCCGGATCACTCCTTATTTGCACTTGATCCCTCACATATTTACGAGCTATGCCACTCCAGAAAAACTATAAATAGCCCCTCATTTCTCTTAAGAGGGGACCCAAGCCAAGAAGAGAAGGAGAGAAGGAAGAGAAGAGAAGCCCAGGAGGGAATAACTCCTCCTCGACCACCGCCGGAACTCCGCCGGAACACCACCGAAGCACCACCAGGCGCCCGAGGGACGCCGGAGCTCTGCCCGACACGGGAGCAACGTCGAAATTCTGCCCGACGCTGGAATTCTACCTGACGCCCGAGTGACGCCGGACTTCTTTCCAAGTGATGCCAGAATTCTGCCGGACACTCAAGTGACGTCGGAACTCTGCTTGTCCTTGTAACTGATACTCATTGTAATCTGATTGTCCTGAATTTAAAGGACGAATCAGCCTCGTGTACTTCAAACAACACTAGTGGAACTCTTTCAACTGGGCGTGGCCCCGTGGTTTTTTCCCTTTCCAGGGTTTTCCACGTAAAAATCCTGGTGTTACTATTTCGATTATGTTTGTGTGCTGGATATACGTACAACGCTGAGACGGAAAATTAAAATCTATCGCCGCGTATATTTGAGTCCGCAACAGTTTGGCGCCGTCTGTGGGAACCTTATCCCACAACTTCAAGTATTGCTACAATGGTCAACAGGCGTAGCAGTCGCCTCCCGCTCTCACTCTTATCAATCCAGGAATCAGTCTATGAATCATAGACGACCGATATCTGCCTCTTTATACCCCGGGGGGCAAAACGCACCTGGAGAAGAGACCTCGGGACCCTCCCTAGAAGAGAGAATTCAAAAGATGGAAGAATCTCAAAACGAGATCCTACAACTCTTGCGAGAGACTCGACAACCGACCCTAACACCTCAGGAGGAGGTTCTTCTCCCTCGAGATCCACCATGTGTCGAAGCTGTTCAAATCGAACATCTTCAAGACGAGATTCCTCTTCCTCCACTCAGGAGGCGTTCGCAGTCGCATCAAGATAATGAACTGGCTGATACAGCAAGTTCTACCCATCCTTCGCACACAGGTCGGCAACCTCGTATTCCTTTGGACCTCCCCGAAGAGTTAGCCCGACCACACATTGCTGAGCTCCCTCGCAATGCCCTTCGCCACGAACTGCGATGATTGGTCCGAGAAGAGTTCCCTGCAGGAGGCATAAGGCAACCCCTTCGTCAGTGGGACTTGCAGGAGTCGTCACCCTTGACAGAAGCTATTCTTCAACACGCTATTCCGGCAGGATTTAAACTACCAAGCATCGATTCCTACGACGGGACATCCGACCCGTACGAGCACATCGATCATTACAGAACCATCATGCATATCCAGCGAGCTTCTGATGCCCTCCTATGTCAGGTTTTTCCTGCTACACTCAAAGGACAGGCGCGAGCATGGTTCTATTCTCTTCCATCTGGAACGATCCCTTCATTCGTCAAATTGGCCAAAGCCTTCGTTGAACAGTTTGTAGCCAATCGAAGAATTGCTAAAGATTCCTCCCACCTCTCCGGGATTCGTCAAAACGAGGGAGAATCGTTAAAAGAGTACTTTCAGCGATTTTCCACCGAGGCACGACAGATTCCAGGACTAAACCCAGAATTGCTCCGAGGGGTCTTCCTTGGAGGCCTTCGTCCTGGTCCTTTCTATTCGGCACTTATGCGCGACACTGTTCATTCATATGCCGATCTGATCCATCGTGTGGAGGCGCATATATCTGCAGATGAGGCAATAAATGCTCATAGAAAACAGTTCGAGCAAACCACTGGGAAGCGCAAGGGAGCACCTGAGGTGGAAATTCCCTCATCACAATGGAAAAAGCAAGGGAATAGCAATCTACCTTCTAGGCCCCCATTACCATAACGAGAACCTCGGCAGGAGAAAGAGTACACTCCGCTCAACACATCTCGAGCAAATGTGTTAATGGCGATTCAAGATCAGGACAAAGTGAAATGGCCGCATCCTTTGAAGCCAAATACAGGAAATCAAGATCAGTACTGTCACTTTCATCGTAGTCGTGGCCACACTACTGAAGCATGTTGGCAACTTAAGGATGAGATTGAAAGACTTATCCGCCAGGGCTATCTTCGACAGTTTATTGGGAACCCACCTACCCGAGAAGAAGCTCGCCCCATTGGGGGGCAAAATCAACAACAACAAAGACAACAGTTGAATAATATTCAAATGGTTGGCGAGATTGAATGACCACGCACTTTGTATAGTTGTATTAGTAATACTACTTGTCATGTGTCATCGTGTATCTCTTCTATGATAAGTAGGATGTCACTCTAATGTCCTTAGTATTTCTACCAAGTCAAATGATGTGGTTGTCCCTATATGTATCTCTTTTGTTGTACAAGGGAATTATTGTATTGTCTTACAGTAATATAATGTGTTGTTCATCCAGTTTTGATATTGTCTCTTTCTTTAAAAAGAATATAAATGACAATGAAAAACTACTGATAAATATAGTCTCTTTATCCTTGATTCGAGAAATACACAATCTTTATTGTGTCTCAATCACTGGATGATCAATCCCAAGGGGATTCGATTTGACCTCTTCCACACAGGTTAACGTCGTCGAGCAAAGGCTCCGACATACAACCTTGGATAGGTCTCACATCCTTGGTGGATTCTCTCGACCTCTTCCATACAGGTTAACGTCGTCGAGCAAAGGCTCCGACATACAACCTCGGATAGGTCTCACATCCTTGGTGGATTCTCTCGACCTCTTCCATACAGGTTAACGTCGTCGAGTAAAGGCTCCGACATACAACCTCGGATAGGTCTCACATCCTTGGTGGATTCTCTCGACCTCTTCCATACAGGTTAACGTCGTCGAGCAAAGGCTCCGACATACAACCTCGGATAGGTCTCACATCCTTGGTGGATTCTCTCGACCTCTTCCATACAGGTTAACATCGTTGAGCAAAGGCTCCGACATACAACCTCGGATAGGTCTCACATCCTTGGTGGATTCTCTCGACCTCTTCCATAAAGGTTAACGTCGTCGAGCAGGGCTCTGACATACAACCTCGGATAGGTCTCACATCCTTGGTGGATTCCCTCGACCACTCCTATACAGGTTAACGTCATTGAGCAGGGCTCCGACATACAACCTCGGATAGGTCTCACATCCTTGGTGGATTCTCTCGACCTCTTCCATACAGGTTAACGTCATCGAGCAAAGGCTCCGACATACAACCTCGGATAGGTCTCACATCTTTAGTGGATTCTCTCGACTTCTTCCATATAGGTTAACGTCATCGAGCAAAGGCTCCGACATACTACCTCGGATAGGTCATATATTCTTGATGGATTCTCTGGACATCTCCTACAGAGATTCTTGGCGGGCAAAAAATCTTCGAAAAAGCATGTTACACAATATATTAACTCATGTTTCAAAGATGCAAAAGTGAGTTTTTAACTTCATATAAATATTATTGAAGTCATATTACGAAAGATTGTACATCTAGGTCACCTTAAAAGTAAAAGGTACACTGGTGACATTCATACAAGCTAGTATCATCAAGCAACAAGCAACTTTAACACAGTCAAATGTCCTTGGTGGATTTAAGTGACTTCTCCCTTACTGCACGCAAGCATCTCCTGCTCCTTCACAGAAAGGACATAACTGGATCATCATCAGACATCCACTCAGTTAACAGTGTTAGTGTATTGCTAGAATGTTGGCATGTCACACTACTTCGGCCCCTTGATTCAGTAATATCTGATGTTGGCACACTTCAGTATGGATGAATATTGCCTTAACACAATGTTATTGGACGCCCGCCATCATCTGCCTGTCACCAGACCCTCGTCAAATTTCTACCCAACGTTGTATTCCTGCCAGTTGCGTGACTCGCCTCGGATATCTACCCGACTTATGCCCGTCGAGGGACTTTCATCGGACTTCTGCCCGACGACGAGCTTCTTCCCGTTGCTGGGTCTCTGCCCGTCGCCGGACTTTCGTTGGAATTTTGCCCAATATTTTCGTCGGACTTCTGCCCGACACCGTACTTCCACTCGACGCAGGACTTCTGCCAATCGCGGGACTTTCGTCAGACTTCTGTCTGACACCGAACTTCCT
The DNA here is from genome assembly GCA_019925795.1 of Dendrobium chrysotoxum. Classification (NCBI taxonomy): domain Eukaryota; kingdom Viridiplantae; phylum Streptophyta; class Magnoliopsida; order Asparagales; family Orchidaceae; genus Dendrobium; species Dendrobium chrysotoxum. The sequence continues at coordinate 41,648,477 of CM034301.1, forward strand.
CCTGTTGAAAGACTTCTGTCAGTCGCGTGACTTTCGTCGAACTTCTACCCGACGCCGGACTTATGCCCGTCGTCGGACCCTCGTCGGACTTCAACCCGACGCTGTACTTCTTCCCGACATCGGACTTCTGCCCGTTGCCGGATGTTCGTTGGGCTTCTACCCGACACCAAATTTCTACCCGTCGTAGGACTTCTCCCCGCCGACGGATTTTCGTCGGAGTTCTACCTGACGCCATACTTCTTCCCGATGCCTGACTTCCGACCATCTTCAAACTCCCTCCGACTAACATCTCACCTCCACATGAAGGAATGAAAAAGAAAAGAAATTTTTAACTCCTGTACAAGAGGAGGGGCGTTGTCTCAAGTAGGGAAAATCACCTACTGAATAACAACGGAATGCCTCAACTGTCAGAAAGCCAGAATGAGAGAAAAAAGAGGGAAAACCGCTAACTTCTGTGCAAAAGGAGGGGCGCCGAGTCAAGTAGGGAAAATCACCTACTCAAAAACGGCGGAAGGCCTCAAAATGCCAGAAACTAGAGGGGAGAAGAGAGGAATACTCTAACTTCTGCGCAAAGGGAGGGGCGCCGAGTCAAGTAGGGAAAGTCACCTACTCAAAAACGGCGGAAAGCCTCAAAATGCCAAAAGCCAGAGGGAGAAAGGAAGAAGGGGCAAGTTTCTACTAGGCCCTGGGGGGTCTATTTATAGTTTTCTTTAAAGGGGGGAGGATTCCAAAATTCTATTAAATTTCCTGAAATTTTTCAAATTTTTCGGAATTTTTTGGGATTTTTTAATCCCATGTGGGACTCACAAATTAAAAAAAAAAATTTTTTTAATTAACCGCGCCCCGCGCGGTTCCGCGCGCGGACGCGCCGGTTGGCGCGGGCGCCGCCGCCGGCGGCGGCAGGCGGCGGCCGGCCGGCCGGCCGGCCGGTTCAGCCGCCTACACGTTCCCGGGCTCCGATTTCGGGCCCGGACGGTCCAAATTCGACGTTTTTGGGGTCCCCGGACACGTTTTTCGACGTTCCGGACTCAATTTTGACACTTTCAGAGCTCAACGGGGCCTCTATGATTGGGCTCGAGCAAACATTTAATTTTTGGAACGCAAATTTTTACGATTTTGCCAAAGTGAAAAGCCGACACATATATTTTTGGACTCCTGGAGCTTTGACGTCCAAAAATAGGGGTGCAACTGATACGTCATCGGAAAATTATCTTGATCGGGCACGAATCTCGAGGAAAAACTCAAGTTGGAAACTTCAAAAATTAATTCGGAGACTATTTAATCTCCGATTTCAGCAAGCTTATAGTCGAACTGAGCGTCTCGGAAATACGAATCCAACAACACCAAATTCGACTCAATCCGAGCCCAAACGAGTCCAAATCAAGTACCCGAAGTGCTGTTGGAAGCATCAAACAGCAATTTGAGTTACCAAACGGTCTCCGATTTTGACGAGCTTATAATCGAATCGAGCGGCTCGACGAGACGAATCCAACGAGCCCAAGATCGCAGAATTCTGATATCATTAAGACCTTCAAATGCTTGATAAACGGTTCACGATCAAGGGATTCAATATCGACCGTTCATCCGGATCACTCCTTATTTGCCCTTGATCCCTCACATATTTACGGGCTATGCCACTCCAGAAAAACTATAAATAGCCCCTCATTTCTCTTAAGAGGGGACCCAAGCCAAGAAGAGAAGGAGAGAAGGAAGAGAAGAGAAGCCCAGGAGGGAATAACTCCTCCTCGACCACCGCCGGAACACCGCCGGAACTCCGCCGGAACACCACCGAAGCACCACCAGGCGCCCGAGGGACGCCGGAGCTCTGCCCGACACGGGAGCAACGTCGAAATTCTGCCCGACGCTGGAATTCTACCTGACGCCCGAGTGACGCCGGATTTCTTTCCAAGTGACGCCAGAATTCTGCCGGACACTCAAGTGACGTCGGAACTCTGCTTGTCCTTGTAACTGATACTCATTGTAATCTGATTGTCCTGAATTTAAAGGACGAATCAGCCTCGTGTACTTCAAACAACACTAGTGGAACTCTTTCAACTGGGCGTGGCCCCGTGGTTTTTTCCCTTTTCAGGGTTTTCCACGTAAAAATCCTTGTGTTACTATTTCGATTCTGTTTGTGTGCTGGATATACGTACAACGCTGAGACGGAAAATTAAAATCTATCGCCGCGTATATTTGAGTCCGCAACAATAATCAAAATTAAAATTAATTAGCTATTTTATAATTAAATTATTTTCTAAATATATTATTTTTATAATTATAACTTATTGACAATCATTAAAATTATAATTAATAAGTAATTTGTATTTAAAATACTAATTAAATTTAAAACATAAATTAAATTTAATTTTATAATAAACTAATTGTCTTAAGTCCAAAATTAAATTGTAGTTTATTAGTGTTTAGATCATTATTACTCTATCATAATATCATGTGCTCTTTCAGCATGTAGTTTCTATTATACGAACTTATATTGGATTTATTATGTGGTACAGAGTTATCTTGAATTTATAATAAGCTTATTGATGTAATTCAACGACATTTTTTTATATTTAAATCTCTAACTATCATAAATTCTAAAATTTATTATCAAACAGTTTCTCAAAATTTAACAGAATTTAATATTTGTCATACCAAATAGTCTTCAGAATTTAACAGTCTCAAATTAATCAAATCTTCTAAATTATTCTGTGCGGACATCGAACGCAGCTCTACCTTCGGAAACCAACTAAAATGAGCCATGTCAGCAATATCGAACGCGGTATAGAGCGGTACCGAATAGTACCGAGCTATGATACCGATATGACTCATTCTGATTGATCTCCAGATGACATTCGACGACATTTGCACAAAATAATTTCTTAGGCCTAATTTGGTTGGACATTTTTTGTGCTTATTCCTTTTTAAAGCAGTAAAATTTATTTTTCTTTACTGTTTGGTTCGTCAAATCTCGTTCCCAATAACACCATTCTTTTCATTTTTCTGCTGTTTTGAAAAAACTTTTTATATATGATTCTCCGTTAGAAAATTCCTTTTTCTGAACCGATATTTCTTAAAACTACCTTTTTACAAAAGTACCAAATAACCAAACGAAGCCTAAGACTTCGTTTGGTTATTTGGTACTTTTGTAAAAGGTAGTTTTAAGAAACATCGGTTTAGAAAAAGGAGTTTTCTAACGGAGAAGCATATATAAAAAGCTTTTTCAAAACAGCAGAAAAATGAAAAAAATGGAGTTATGGGGAACGAGATTTGACAAACCAAACAGTAAAGAAAAATAAATTTTACTGCTTTAAAAAAGAATAAGCACCAAAAACGCCCAATCAAATTAGGCCTTAAAAGACCAGTGTGTAGAGTCCCCGCGCCTCCACGAGGACGAGAAAACGTACAAAATAAAAAGTTTTTTTTTTTCTTTTCTAAAACTCCATTTTCTCGCAACTGCTTTAAAACAAACTTTTGCGACAACATTGGCCAACCAAACGAGGCATCAGTAGTGAGTCCATTTGCGAATGCGTATCGAAGGAGGAGGAGAAAGATGAGCGAGGAGGCAGAAGGGAAGAGGAGAGAAACGGGTGAAATGGACCCACATCCCCAACACAAACCTGGCCCGACTGGCCTTCCGTTATCGACCTCCCCCCTCGACGTCTCCGGAACCTACCATCCCGGTGCCACCGCTGCATATCCTCCCCCAGCGTCCGGCGTCTACCCTCCCGTCGCCGCCGCATCTTTGCCTCCTCCTCCCGTTCAAGTTCCTTACCCCACCGGCCCTCCATACTATACTCAGAGCTACGAAATCAACCCTGGTATTTTTCCTTTATCCGTTTCTTCCTCCTTTCTTTAATTTTTGTCATCAAGGAAGTGATGATTTATTTGTAGTATTGTTTAGAGTGGAACATCATGAATTGGAATTCATACTTGGTTAATTGATTTGATTACAGAGAAATGCTATAAATGATGAATAAACGGGCCCGATTTCACATGAAATTGATGATATGTCTAGTTTGTTCTTATCCGTTTTTATTATCGAAAGCAAATCAGTCTCGCAACAGTTATTTCACTGTTTCGGATGAATCATCGATCGCTTTATTCGTCAGTTTTAGCAGATTCTACGACAGTATTTTGAACTTTGCATTTGCTGCTTTTTCATATTTACACTATTATTTGTAAGGGTGCTCATATATTCCATCAATGTAAAATCTCAAAACTTCATTTAAAACATTGGATCATGTCCTTTTCTTTTAAGATATATATTTGATGTATCAGTAAAAAATATCTGGATCGGGCACGAATCTTGAGGAAAAATTAACTTGGAAGTTTCAAAAATGAAATCGGAGACCATCTGAACTCCGATTTCAGCAAGCTTCTAGTTGAACTGAACGTCTCAAAACTACGAACCCAACAACATCAAATTTGACTCAATCCGAGCCCAAATGAGTCCAAATCAAAGACCCAAAGCGCATACAGAAGGTTCAAACCATAATTTGAATTACCAAACGTGACATGCTTATACTCGAATCAAGCAGCTCGGCGAGACGAATCCAACGAGCCCAAGATCACTGAATTCTGATATCATTTAAGGCACTCAAGTTACCATTAAACGGTCCACGATCAAAAGGATCAATGTCGACCGTCCATTCAAACCACTCCCATTTTGACCTTGATCCTCCACATATTTACAAGCCATGTCACTCTCAAAAAACTATAAATAGCCCCCATTCATCTCATGAGGAAAAAAAAGAAGGAAAGAAATGGAGGAATTTTGGAGCTCTTGCCACCGACCACCGCCGGAGTTTCCTTCCGACCACCGCCGAAGTTCTTGCCGACCACCGCCGGAGTTCCTTCCGATCATCGTCGGAGTTCCTTCCGACCACCGACGGAGTTTTCTGCCGACTACAGCTCGAGTTCTTGCCGACCACCGTTGGAGTTCCTTCCGACCACCGCCGAAGTTCCTGCCGACCACCGCCGGAGTTCCTGCCGACCATCGCCGGAGATTATTCTGACTTTCGCCAAAGTTTCCATTTGACCGCTACCAGAGTTTTTCTTATCGACGCTGAAGCTCTTCTCAACCATTGATGTATTTCCGCCGGTTCATCAATCAACGTCAGATTTTTATTTGGCCTGTTGTAATTCCAACATCTCTAAGTAAATGAGCGAATCAAACTCTGTAATCAACCCAAACTTAGTGGAATTTTCTCATCTGGGCCAGGCCCCGTGGTTTTTCCCTTTCCGGGTTTTCCACGTAAAAAGTTTCTGGTGTTTCTCTCCCTCAACTATTTGTTGGTGTGCTGGTTATACGTACATTGCTAAGACGTTGTATTTTTTACTCTACTGCCGCGTATATTGTAGTCCGCAACAATATTTATTGTTTCATTTCACAATGCAATCATATTGCTTACCCTTTAACCTTTTTTTTTTTTTTTAAATTCCTACATGATTTCAATTTTGATTTCCTATTCCATCCTATTTTAACTTCATTTATACCATTTTAGCATAAAGAGACTTATCGATTCATATAATTAAGAAGCAGCGAAATGCTTTAATATTTTTTAATCATTTTTCGTCTCCAATTTTTATTTATAAACAATAATATGTTCTTTTAACTAAGCATATTTTTTTAGATATTAAAAAAATGATAAATACTGCATATAAGCCTTTATACATATACATTAAAAATTCATATAGCATCTAATATTATTCATTTGATAGTTATTTTAGATATGACATTGATGCATATAACCCTTAATAATATTTAATATTTATGGAGTGTTAGAAATTGTCTGGAGTAACGTTAAATTTTGGGTAGATGTGTCATCTTGAGCCCTATATTGTTTCTTCATCATTAGAATTATCCCAATCATATGGGGTCAAGGCTGTGAATCATTATTTTTCATTCATTCCTATTAATTATTTTCTAATGTATTAATTTTTTTTCCTTATAAATTGTTTTGTATAAGTTTTATACATGTTACTTTAGGTATACCTATTCTCCTTCATAATCTTCTACTACTAATTTTATCAACTTATCTAACCAGCTCATTTTTTACTATTCATTGTACATGTCATTTTGACCACCCTATATTTAATAGAAGTCACTCTAATCCTTCTTTTAATATAATTATTTCCTAATTTATGATATTTTTCTATTTTTATTTTCTTATGCATCCGTCTTAACATTTTCATTCCTATTATACTCAGCTCAAATATTGATAGCTTTTTTATAGCCTCCATGATATTTTCTTTCATATTACACAATCTTTTAGGCACTTTTTTATTTTAGCCATTCAATCATAACTCTAAAAGTTACATCTTTGTATATATCTCTATTCTTTTGTATAATAGATCCAAGATATTTAAACATATTATTCCTATGTATCATCTTATCTTTAAATAATATTGAATAACAATTATAATATCCATCAAAATTATATGTCATATACTTAGTCTTTATTCAACTAAATGCTAATTCTACAACTTCTATCTCTTATCCAGTTCTATATTTTCATTTAATTTGGTTGTTGCCTCACTAATTAGAACTATATTATCTATTAAATGCATATACTAATACACATAGCTTTGATATCCCTTATAAATATATTCACAACCAATACAAATAGATATGAACTCAATATTGATCTTTGATGTAAACATATGATAATGATATTTTTTTTTCACTTCACAATAATTTTATTAGTAGTTAGTAGTCAGTGCTCTATTATACATATATTTAATAGCGTCAACATATATTTGATACACATTTTTATCTTAAAGCACATCAAATTATTTTTTGTAATACTTAATTATATGTTTTCTCAAATTCAATTAAAATAATATGAAGATCCTTTTTTTTATTCCTAATACTTTGCCATTAAGTATCGTAACATAAAAATTGCTTGTATAGTTGATATTCTTGGCATGAAAACAAATTAGTTTTCCGAAATTGATATAAATTTTCTAGAACCATGCTGCATTCATATCTTCATTGTATGATTTATAAATTTGATTCCGATCCTTTATAATTAGCACAATCTAGAACATCACCTTCATTTTTAAATATTGTCACTAAAATGCTTTTTCTTCAATTATTTGACATTCTCTTAGCCTTTGAACTTCTATTGAAAAGATTTATCAACCAAATCATTGCAAAATCTTTCAATATTTTCTGATTCTTTATATGTATCTCATATGAATCTATAACCTTGCTTTTATTAATCTTTTTCAAATCTAATTCCAATCTATTTTTTTGGATCAATCTATAATATATTTTATTATATTATTTTTAATACTCTTATAAAATACTTTTTTCGTTAAATGTTCATTCAGTAATTTCCCAAATTAACATTTTCATTTTTTATTAATATCTTTATGTTTAACCAAGATCCTAATATCTTTACTTTTAATGCATTCGACTAGATCAAAATCCTTAAATTTCTTTTCTCCTAACTTAAGATATCATATATATTTTATTTTCTTCTTCCTTAATATCAAGCTTATTATGTAAATAAGCAAAAGTTATAGCTTATCTTTTGCACTGCTCTTTTTTACAAGACTTCTAGCTTTCTTGTAAACATTATAAACCTCAGTAATATTCAATTTTTTTCACTTTTTAAAAGCTCGTGTTTTCCTTGATGACTCTTTGTTTGTTCTTACTTCATCTCTAAGCCTCATTATGAGTGTATGATCTATTTCGACACTCTCCTAAAGCTTCTACAACAAGCCTTTTAATAAAGCAAGCCATCGTATCCCACATCAGGTCTAAGTTAATAACTCTAATTTGCCTCTCTATCTAAAAATATGAAAAATTTTCAAACTTTCACCCTCCAATCCTAGGTCTATATGTTCTTTTGATTATTTATTTATTTTTAACCTTAAAACTTATATTCATTAGTACTACTTTATACTGCATGGTCGAGCTTTTTGTTAGATTCATCTTAAAATCTTTGCAAGAAGATTTTTCTTTCATATTAATAGAAAGTTTTTATATGATTTAATGACTCAGCTTTTATAAGTGACAAAGTGTTCTCGTATTTTAAAGTATGTTTTCACTATTGCGAGATCATAGGTTACTGCAAAATTAAGTATAGTTTATAATATTGCATTTTTATTTCCTATTCCATACCTATTGTGAATCCTCTCATAGCTTGGTACAATGTCACAAACACAATCAGTTAAAACAAGTGGCCATCAGACCAACCTAGGGATTTTTTTTTTCTCTGGTAAGATCCTCTAATGCTCAAGTAGGTAATTGTTCTTAAAGATGAATAAGTAAAAGGATCGAAGACAATTAGAGCTAAAAATAAAAGTAGAGATAGTCCCTTACCTTGCCCTCTTAAGGTAATTTATAGACACTTATATGAAGGTATACTGGAATCTTGGTTAAATTATGGTGGACAAATGAACCATGTTGCCTCTAAGATCTGCATTGGACCAAAATTTTCTCTCGATTGAAGGCATTTTGATCCTCTGGTTATCAATGGATGGAGAGCCACGTTACATTTTCTTTGAGATTTAAGCTTGACATCAAATCTCTAACTGTCACATCCTTAGGATGGGGGAGATACACCTCAGCAATATAGGACTGAATGAAGGGACTTAAATCTTAGCTCATGTAACAAAACTTGAGTGCTAAGTAAAGCAATTTTGAATTATAAAAATGTACTTGTTGCAGGCTAGAATATATGCAACGATAGAGTTATAATTCTACGTCTTAGCGTTACACGAATATCCAGCTCACACACAGGGAACACAATATTTTTTACGTGGAAAACCCGGGAAAGGGAAAAAACCACGGGGCCTAGCCCAGTTGAAAATGATTTCACAAGAATTTGAGTAAAGTACAATGGTCTGACTTGTCCTTGAAGACGACCAAATTACAAATGTCAATTGAAGGTTTCACAAAAGTCCAGCGTCACTCCAACGTCAGGTGCTGGTCCGGCAGCACTCCGGTGTCAGGCGGTAGTCTAGCAGTGGCACTTTGGCGTCAGGGGGCACTCTGGCTTCGGGTGGTACCACGTCGTCCTTTGATGGTCTGGTGGTGGTTCGACAGAACTCCGACATCCCTTGGTGGTCCGGCGGTGGTCGAGGAGGAGCTGGGCGGCTAGAGTTTTCTTCCTTCTCTTCCTTCTTCTCTCTTGTTTTCAATCCCCTTTTCAAGAGGAAGTGGGGTACTATTTATAGAATTCCTGAGTGGCATGACTTATAAATAAGTGGAAGATCAAGGATAAATTGGGAGAGGTTCGGATGGACGGCCGATCTTGATTCATGCAATCATACACTGTTTAATTGACCTTTGACTGTCTTAATGATATCAAAATTTGATGATCTTGGGCTCGTTGGATTCGTCTTGTCGAGCCGCTCGATTCGACTATAAGCATGTCACGATTGGAGACCGACTGGTAACCCAAATTGTTGTTTGATACTTCAAAAAGTGCTTCAAGTCTTTGATTTGGACTCATTTGGGCTCAGATTGGGTCAATTTTGGTGTCGTTGGGTTCGTGTTTCCAAGACGATCAGTTCGACTATAAGTTTGCTGAAATCAGAGTTTGGATGATCCTCCATTTAATTTCGGAGGCTCTCAATTCAATTTTGCTTCAAGATTCGTGCTCGATCAAATTATTTTTGAAGACGTATCAATTGCCCCCCTATTTTCGGACGTCAAAGCATGTAGAGTCCGAAAATATATATTTGTACCTTCTCCTGAATGTTCGCTAGCATAAGTAGCAAAAATGACAAATATTATTTATAATTAGTTTATTTAAATTTATTTATTAATAAGTTGACTACCAATTAAAAAAAATTATTATTTAGACTTTTATGAAATTCTGCATTTATTTTTAACTCTTATTTGTTTTTATGATATCAATAATTGGATGATTTAATTATTAGATTATGTATAAAATATACTATATTAATATCTGTTGATATTTAAATCAATATGTAGTCATGATTTAAATGTATTATTAAATCAATGTGGAATGGTCCTGCTAGTGACATAATTTATATCGATATATTTTTGTTACGTTAAAGATATCTTTTTGACCATAAATTGAAAATTTAAAACACTTTATATTTAATTACTATCAATTATATTTAAGTTGTTATCTTTTATGATGTAATAGTGATCAGTGGTGGAGATCCTTAAGGCTTAAATTTCCTTAAATTTTTATAAACTATTGCAGCCTTAGCCAACTTTTAGATCCAATAGCATAACATATCAATTATCACATATTATATGATTTGATTTAGCAACGTACCTATGTATTATTTGTGGTCATTTTTACCTATCATAATTTGCCATTAAATGACAACAGTTATATATTGAATTTGGCCTTCCGCCTCCGTCTTCGGATAAACCAAAAATTTTATTGAGGCGACTGCCGCCATATATTAATATTAATTAAGTTTTTTTTTTTGACTTTTTAAATTCCCAAATAATAATAAGAAATCAGAAAAATTATGAAATGACTTTTAAGTTTTCCTCTTCCTATTCCTATAAATACCCCATTGGGTGAGGATGAAGAACACAATCTCTTGTGTCGGTCCAAATATACTTTCTTTGGATTAATAACTCGGAGATTGTCAGCGGCGATCAAAGCTCGGTACTCTTACGCAGACTTCAGTTCACTCTCGTTTAGGGGAAAAACTGTCTGGCAAGAGTTTAAATACCAGCGATAGTGATCAAAGCCCGGTACTCTTACGCAGGCTCCGGTTCACTCCCTTTTGGGAGAAAAACTATACGACAAGAGTTTAAATACCGACGGCGGAAGCGATCAAGACCCGGTGGCTGCAGTTTTCCCTTGTTGGGAGGCGAATGTCGTCAGCCAGAGTTGAGGGTGCCTTGAGTAGTACCAAAAAAGGTGGTTTTGGCTCATCCGATAGGAGGCGAGTTTCAAAGAACCAAGACGATCTTCCAGGTCTATTCTTTCTCCCTCCTTCTCTCTTCCTTATTCTTGCTGTATTAATCTTCATGCATTATTTCTTCATTTATGTATGCCCCTCCAGGCCGCAGGCCACTAAATATGCTAGATGCTGTTCCTTTTACTCATGAAGTGGTTAAGGCAGTGCAAGCTCCTCGGACTATGGAGGTTGATGGGAGTAGGAGATCGACATTAATTGATGACGTTTCATTATCAATTACTTCGGATGGCTTGATTATTATTCGCAAGAAATATCATCTGCCCAATGACTTAGTGATGGTTGCACCTAAAAAGACTGATCGAGCACGAGATCCTCCAAATGGGTTTATCACTGTGTACGAGATGGCATTGCGTGCAGGTTTGAGATTTCCTTTAGCCCCTGAATTGCTCGAGATTTTTAGGGCATGCGGTGTCTCCTTGGCCCAATTCTTATGCAGGACGGTTACAATCATTATAGGCTTGACAGTTTTTTATAGGGAGCACGGTGTCAGGCTGAGCATTGACCACTTAACCAAGATGTGCAGGCCTACAAACGTTTTTCAAGGGCGTGTTTTATGTAGAGGTAGAAAGTGGCTGGATTTTTCAACACGCGATCCTTCTAAAAATTGGTCCAGCTCATTCTTTTTTGTGAAGAATGATTGGGGACTTTCTGAAAAATGGGGGAGGTTAAAGGAGCTTCCAAACTTCCCACACCTACGAGAGAAGGATATATTGAAAATTTTTAATTTTTCTGACACAAAGAGTCTTCATGATGAGTTACGTCATATTAGTCAGTATGTGCTGGAGGAAAAACTTTTTAAAGTTGGCCTTTCTATTCATGCGGGAAGATCTCATGCAGTTCAGTTGAAGAAGTCTGAGAAGGTTCGTGAAGCAAGTCCCAATATTCTAAGGTCTTCATCCAACAATCCTTCAAGAGGACAATGAGAGGAGGGATCTTCCCTTGTAAAGAAGAGAAGAGTGAATGATGTAGTGGGCTTGCCAAGCGATGATGCAGTATGCAGGGAGGTTATTCGCCCTTTGATAATCGATGTTGCTGCCCTTAATTTAGATAGAGAGGTTCAGCCCCTCAAAGTACCAATCCCTGAAGATGCATTAAAACATGTATGTATTGGACAGCAACGTGCGAAAGAAATGGTTAGTTGTCTTGATCTCCTTTTCCTCGCCCTCTCCCTTTTTTTTAAGCGTTCATAATCATATGTCCACTGCAGATGATACAAAAGATGGACGTGGAGTCCCAATTTGACACAATGTTGGATGAGTGGAATGCAGAGTTCGTGAAGGTTAAATATCTGCATGGGGAGTATAAATGAAAGTTCGATACAAAGATTAAAGAGATGTCAACATTGGAAAGCCAACTAACAGAGTGTCGAGCTGAGCTAGCGACGATATCCACCACTCTTTCCCTTCAAAATCGGGAGGTTGATCATTCTCGCACTGAGTTGATTGAGGCTCGTACAGAGACCAATCAGAAGAATGAAGTCTTGTCGACGAGATGAATCCAACGACGAGTGAAAATTCAGCGTCGAGTAGAATTCCGACGAAAGTCCGTCGACAGGCAGAAGTTCAACGACGGGTAAAAATTTAGCGTCGGGTAGAAGTCCGACGGAAGTCCGTCGACGGGCAGAAGTCCGATGTCAGGTAGAAATTTGGCGTCGGGTAGAAGTCCGATGAGAAGTTCGACAACAAGCAAAAGTTTGGCGTCGAGTAGAAGTCCGATGAAAGTCCGTCGACGGGCAGAAGTCCGACGACGGGTAGAGATTTAGTGTCGGGTAGAAGCCTAATGAAATTCCGACGACGGGTAGAAGTCCGACGTTGAGTAGAAATTCAGCGTCCGGCAGAAGCCCAATGAAAGTCCGACGATGGGAAGAAGTCTAACGACGGATAGAAATTCGGCATCGGGTAGAAGTCTGACGAACGTACGACGACGGGTGGAAGCTTGGCGTCGGGTTGAAGTCCAACGAGAGTCCGACGACGAGCAGAATTTCGGTGACCGGTAGAAATTCAACGTTGGGTAGAATTCCGACGAAAGTTCGATGACAGGTAGTTGTCTGAGGACGGGTAGAAATTCTGTGACGGGTAGAAGTCCGACGAGAAGTCCGACGACGGGCAGAAGTCCGACAATGGGTAAAAGTATGGTGTCGGATAGAAGTTCGACGAAAGTCTGTCGACGGGCAGAAGTCTGATGACGGGTCCGGCGACGAGCAAAAGTTTGACGATGTTAACCTATCCGAGATTATATATCAGAGCCTTTGCTCGATGACATTAATATATATGGAAGAGGTTGAGAGAATCTACCAAGGATGTAAGACCTATCCGAGATTGTATGCTAGAGCCTTTGCTCGATGACGTTAACCTATGTGGAAGAGGTCGAGAGAATCCACCAAGAATGTGTGATCTATCCGAGATTGTATGTCAGAGCACTGCTCGATGACGTTAACCTGTGTGGAAGAGGTCGATAGAATCCACCAAGGATGTAAGATCTATCCGAGGTTGTATGTCAGAGCCTTTGCTCGATGATGTTAACCTGTGTGAAAGATGTCGAGAGAATCCACCAAGGATGTAAGACCTATCCGAGATTGTATGTCAGAGCCTTTGCTCGATGACATTAACCTGTGTGGAAGAGGTCGAGAGAATCCACCAAGGATGTAAGACCTATCCGAGGTTGTATGTCAGAGCCTTTGCTCGATGACGTTAACTTGTGTGGAAGAGGTCGAGAGAATCCACCAAGGATGTAAGACCTATTCGAGATTGTATGTCAGAGGCTTTGCTCGATGACGTTAACCTGTGTGGAAGAGGTCGAGAGAATCCACCAAGGATGTAAGACCCATCCGAGGTTATATGTCAGAGCCTTTGCTCGATAATATTAACCTGTGTGGAAGAGGTTGAGAGAATCCACCAAGGATGTGTGACCTATCCGAGGTTGTATGTCAGAGGCTTTGCTCGATGACATTAACCTGTGTGAAAAAGGTCGAATCGAATTCTCCTGGGATTGATTTTGCTTTGATTGGGAGGGGGCGAACGCCGCGTGTATCCCGAATCAATGGTGAAGAATAGTTTATCTTGAGACCGTTACTATCTTTTTGAGGTCAAGATTAAAACCTTGCCCAAGGAGTAGAAGTCCAACAAGGGACTGTATAATGCTTAAAATTTATTGGAAGCATCATTGCATTCGTTGGAAGTTTCTTAAAATATCATCTTGATATTGAAAATATTGGAGGAATCTTGTTGGAGTCAAGTTTGCCCCACAGTCCGCATCTGATTCCCATGAAATTGACTCAGTGATAGCTGATGTAAGGAAGTTAGAATGAATGACCTTTTGAGGTTGGAGCAAAAATTGCCCCCCAGTCGGGAACTACGTTCCCACAGACTGCAACAAATTATTGCGGGCTAGAATATACGCGGCGATAGAGTTATAATTCTACGTCTTAGTATTGCACGAATATCCAGCTCACACACATGGAACACAATATTTTTTTATGTGGAAAACCCGGGAAAGGGAAAAAACCACGGGGCCTTGCCCAGTTGAAAATGATTTCACTATTTTTTTTTTTGAAAATGATTTCACTAGAATTTGAGTAAAGTACAATGGTCTGACTTGTCCTTGAAGACGACCAAATTACAAATGTCAATTGAAGGTTTCACAAAAGTCCAACGTCACTCCAACGTCAGGTGCTGGTCCGACAGCACTCCGGTGTCAGGCGGTAGTCTAGCAGTGGCACTTTGGCGTCAGGGGGAACTCTGGCTTCGGGTGGTACCGCGTCGTCCTTTGATGGTCTGGTGGTGGTTCGACAGAACTCCGGCATCCCTTGGTGGTCCGGCGGTGGTCGAGGAGGAGCTGGGCGGCTAGAGTTTTCTTCCTTCTCTTCTTTCTTCTCTCTTGGTTTCAATCCCCTTTTTAAGAGGAAGTGGGGTACTATTTATAGAATTCTTGAGTGGCATGACTTGTAAATAAGTGGAAGATCAAGGGTAAATTGGGAGTGGTTCGGATGGACGGTCAATCTTAATTCATGCGATCATGCACCGTTTAATGAACCTTTGACTATCTTAATGATATCAAAATTTGATGATCTTGGGCTTGTTGGATTCATCTTGTCGAGCCGCTCGATTCGACTATAAGCATGTCACGATTGGAGATCGTTTGGTAACCCAAATTGTGGTTTGATCCTTCCAAAAGTGCTTCGAGTCTTTGATTTGGACTCATTTGGGCTCGGATTGGGTCGATTTTTGTGTCGTTGGGTTCGTGTTTCCAAGACGATCAGTTCGACTATAAGTTTGCTGAAATCAGAGTTTGGATGATCCCCCGTTTAATTTCGGAAGCTCTTAACTCAATTTTGCTTCAAGATTCGTGCCCGATCAAGATTATTTTTAGTGACGTATCATTACTTATATACATGTGGCGCAAGAGTAAATATTAGCTAGAGTAACTTATATTACTTACTCATGTAACCATTGGTACGATTCTAATAAATATAAGCCTCGATACACATATATCCTTTACTTCGTGGAGTTATACCAACAAAATTTGTTTTTTTTTTCCTAAGGCTTAATATCAAACTACTAGTCATTAGCTAGTTTAGTTCCACTTGCTTTATTAAGCAGCAGAATGAGTTTGTGAATGTATCGCATGCTTTTATTTATGCTCAAAATTCTAATACGTGATTAAAATTTTTGAACTTTTCATATATAGATGAACTTACCCATATTTTCGGTTCTTATTTTGTTTAAGGCGATGCTGCAAAAATTGCTCAAACAACGGCTATAAAAATTGAAAGACTTCCTTGCTGGGGCCTTGGTTTTGGCTGGTTTTTGTAAGTATTTATTTGGTTTAGATTTGCAAGTGTTTCATAGTATCTGGTTTTTCAGTATATTGTTTGGATACCTGTTGGTTACATAGCTCAAATTTGTACCCTGTGTTCGGCTATCATATTTATTTATTTATATATAGCCTGATAGTCATTTCTTAAGAGTTACAAGTGATGTCTGAGTTAATTATTCAAAACATTTTCCTTTGAAGGTTTATCATTGGGTTTTTTCTGGCCGCTATTCCTTGGTATGTTGGAGCTTTCATCATCCTTTTTATTGAAGTAGATTACAGGGAGAAACCAGGTTACATTGCCTGCTCGATTGCTGTAAGTATTGGTTCTTAGACTATCCTCAAGTAAATATGTTTATTTGATGTTCCTGTTATTCTCTTGGTTCTTTCTTGCCTTTTAATTTAGATTGTACTTCTAATGTTCCCATTCAGCTATTCTATATGTTCCCTTATTTAGATTATGATTTATTATCTACATTTATTTAGGATTTCTTGGATTTGTAAGTAGGATTATAGGTTTATTTGTTGCTAAGAATTGAGTTGGAGCTATTGAGAGGGTAAATAAACTTTGCAATCATTTAGTTTAGTATTTGTTGAGGCTACACAAATCTTAGGCTTTGATACATCACCAAAAAACTTGTCCAATCAAGCATGGATCTTTACGTAAGTATTTAAATTAGAAATCTTCAAAATCAATTGTGGGTCATCCAAACTTCATTTTCAATAAATTTATAGTTTAAATAGACCTATTGATGAGATAAAGCCAAGTACAACAAAAGTGTTTTCATCCGAGTCCAAATATACTTAAATCAAGTACTCGAGGGTATCATTGACAACTTCACGACACCATTTGAGGGTCAAAATAATATTTGAATCTGGTGTGCTTACTAGTAAAATAAACATCTCAACGAGAGGAATTTCGATGAGGCCATGATTGTTTAATTTTGTTGACATCAAGGGACAAATGCCTAAAGAACCTTGTGAATAAGGGAATCAATACAGGCCATTCAAGAATGTATGTAGGAATTTTGGCCAAAATAACTAACATGTCACTCCAAAAAAATTATTAGTAGACTCACTTTCTACACATGAAGAAGACTTGGTATTAAAGAGAGCTTAGAGATCTAAAAAATTCTAGAGCTTTGACCTCCAATCGTCACTAAAAACCATCGTCGCCTGATTCTTATCCCTCAATCGTTGTGACCCTACTATTATCTCCATACCATCAACCGCCTGCTACCAACTGATGTTGACATCCGCCATCACTTTCTACCAAAAGATGTTGCATCTATCATCACCCGACTATTATCTCCCACTATTGGTGTAATAGCTCAAACTCTTAACTATCGAGTTATTGTCCACTTTGCCCTAAGAGCCTCATGATTTTGTCCTGTTGGTGTAACTTCCCAAGAGGTCACCTATCCCAGAATTTCTCCAGGATGAGCATGCTTAATTGCAGAGTTTTTTAAATAAAATTCCAACCATTACACTAAAAGGCGCCTCGATGTTTAAGAGTTTAGTTTTTTTTTATTTAAGGGGTTTCACAATCTCCTCCACTTAAGAAACTAACGTCCTCGTCAGTATCTTTATCCCAGAATTATCCACCAGGCACATATGATTCCAGAGGTGGCCCCTACAAGTTCAAGTGGTAAATCTTATCATATAGCACTTTGTCCCATATATGGTTCAAGAGGTGGCTCCCATAGTGTAGCACTTTGTCTTGTAGGGCACTTAGTTCCCATTTTCGAGTTGGTGTATTGCTCTGTTACCATTTGTAACAACCCAAATTATTAACTATCGAGATATTGTTCACTTTGGCATGAGGGCCTCATAGTTTTATCTTGTTGGCGTAACTTCTCAAGAGGTCACCTATCTCAGGATATTTCTAGGATAAACACGCTTAACTGCGGAGTTTCTTAAATAAAATTTCAACAATTACACCAAAAGATGCTTCGATGTTTAAGAGTTTAGCTTTTACTTAAGAGTTCCACAGTTGGGGTCTGCTATCACCTAACGAACCACTGTCGGTCTTTATTAACCTATATAGATGACCATCATCCCTCAATCACCTTCATCTGTCGTTGATTGACATTGATGTTTGTTATATAGACATTGTTTTTTTGCTATTATTTGTGTGTTTTTTAAAAGTTTTTATGATGAAAAATATTTTTTTTATAAATTAAAGCTGCTAAAGCATGATAGTTATAAAAAAGTGGAAATATGATTTTTTTTTACTTCCCCGCCCAAAAAAAAAAATTCTACGATTTTAAATTTTAAATAGTTAAGGCCACATAAATGAACCCTAAGTCAACAACACGTTGAGTGTTCAAGAAATTGAAGATTATGCTTTCTTTCATGAACGAATAAACTGAAGAAAAGGGAGCCCAGGCTTTTTTTTTTTTTTAAGAATTTTTTTTTTGCTTTTTAAAATAATTTTTTAGTATAAAAATTTTTAGCTTTGTTTGGAACAGCTTTCTTACTTATTTCTAAAGCAGCTTTCTAATATAATTTTTTTTAAAAAAAATTTGTACTAAAAAGCCAAATAATAAAGCAATGTGAAAGCTGTCCAAACGCAGCCTAAATCCCATAGTTGCTTCAGCAATACATTTGAGCTTTCTAACCCTTATTAATTTCTTTTGCCTTTTTTTTTTTTTGGTTTGTCAGTCTGTGCTTGCTGCAATCGCGGCTTTCTTCGGGTTGATACAGGAAGCTGCTGGATGGTGACCAACTACAGTCTACAACCTTACACAAAGGCATTGCTTGTATAGAATGGATACGTTTCTTAACCCTGAAGCATGAATTTTATATGAACTTTCTTCTTTGATAATCATGATTTATATTACAATTTTAGATGACTTATTTTATTAAAGCTGGTTTATATATTTTTTAAACTAACTATATATTTTAAGAATTTTATTGCTTGAAAGTAAAAAAATGAAACTAAGCTTCGTTTGAGAAACTTTCTGCTTTCTAAATTATTTTTTTAGTACAAAAATTTTTAGTTCAAGAATTTTTTGTACTAAAAAATTGCTCTAAAAGCAGTAAGAAAGCTCCCCCAAACGAGAGAGATTATTACGTGCAAAGTCCGGACCTAGAAAATCATTTGGTTTTGTGACTGTGAACAGTAAAAGCGCAGCGGTGAATAGTAACTATATTTTTACTATTCACAACCACAAAATAGAACGATTTTCTTGGTCTGGACTCCGCACGTAATAATTTCTCCCCAAACGAAGCCTAATTACAAATGAGGGCACAAAACTAATTAGAAATTGAATATTATGCAGGAATTTAAGGAAGTTTAATTTAAGATAATTATAGGTTGTGCTTTAATAGATAACGTTTTGCTTCGTTTGATATAGTTTTTTTATGGCTTTATTTTTCAGATCAAAATCATAATTTTTATTTGATCAATATTTTTTTATTGCTTTCAAAAAATATTTATTAAAACATAAACTGTTTTTTAAAATAATTTTAAAAAATTACTTTCTTATTTTATCTACAGTTTTACAAAATAATAAGAAAATTATCCTAAATAAGAAAATTTACTTTTTAGAGTGTTTATTAGTGAATTTAAATTAAAATTCATATTCATAATGCATAATATAATATAATAAAAAAAAGACTTTAGCAGCAACAGAGAAGCAAGTCCGAATCTATTGACCACTTATTCCACCAACCAAAGAATCAAAGATAGCAACCGGTTGACAAACGCGATGCACCCAATAAAAGCATGATCGAGTCCAGGAAGGACGAATCGATAATCAGTCAACAAAAACCTTCAACCGAAAAAAAATAATAAAAATAATAAAACAAAATAATATATATTTTTTAAGAAATTAATACTATATAAAAATATAATTACAATTATACCCACAGTTCCACTTTATGATATTCATTATAGACTATAAGTCATTATTTTCTAGATTAATGCACTTTAATATTTTCTAGATGGGAATATATATATATATATTTCTTTTTGACTCATTCATATGAGAATTTTATTACGTGCAGAGTCCGGACGTAGAGTTATATTCGGACTTCAATAAAAACGTGAAGTGTCCTTATACACACTGTGTACAACTGTAAATACTATATACAAAATACAAAATAATGTACATAGTGTGTACAAACATAATGTATATAATTGTGCATAGTGTGTATAAATTTGTACACACTTTGTACAAGGACATATATCATATTTTTATTGGAGTCCGAACTTAACCCTATGTCTGACTGTTGCTAATTAATAGTCGAGTGATAATAATTGGATGAAAAAAATCTGACAATAATGATGGTTATTGTTGATAGTGATTATCAAAAGTAATCATCCATAATGCAATAGAGTTCTTAAGCTTTGTTTGAGAAAGCTTTCTTACTGCTTTCTAGTTTAAATTTTTTTTGAATTAAAAATTTTTGTACTAGAAAGTTATTTTTGAAAGCAATAAAAAAACTATCTCAAACGAAACTTTAATTTCTTTGAGCTTTTGAACCTCCGTACATATAAAAATAAGGCCCAATTTATAATTCTTGATAACCTCCTTTTGTATCGAATAATCTTAAGCTCATTGGATTCATACTGCTAAGCATATAAGATTTGAAGACATTTGATCCTTCAATTAATAACCCAAAATTTTCTTAAAATAACAGTAATTATTATTTTCAGAATTTAGTATTGGATTTGATAAATTGAATAAATTTAAAATTTAACAAATTTAGAATTTCAAACTGCTCATAAATACTATCTGACCAAGCAAAAAAGTTTGCTTGACAATGCCAAGGTGGTTGGGCAATGAACTTAAGAGCATTTATGGTGAAAAACAAATTAGTTTTTATTACAATTCATTTTAAAATTATTTATTCTTAAATATAGTATATGAAAAATTTCTAGTATCGTATCTTTAAATACATTTAATAATTAAAAAATTATTCTAATTAAAATTTACTTACGTAACAGTGCAGTACTGAACTCAGTTTTCCCACCTACCATTTTATAAAATCTAATTTATTATTTGCCCACCGGTCCATCAGACGTGGACCTTCCCTAACCACGAATCAACACCGTCCGTTCAAATTTTCAGATAGCATATCGACCGCCCATTCAAAGTTGTTGGTGATCGTGGGGCCCACAGTTCATTCCACCAGATTTCACTCAACACGTAGCCGGGCAATGTTCACATTTCTTACGAGCGGCGACGCTATTTATATCTCAGAGGAGTGAACTATCTGTATCCATTCTTCTTCGGAGTTCGGAGGTAAAAATCCGTCGACTTCTCCTATTAGCTAATTTGGGAATAGCCTAATTTCACTGTGTTTAGCTCACTTTCTTCTTGTTTCTTTTCTTCACCCATGGAAGTGCAATCTTGCTGGCTTTTTGCTTATTCTACGGACCTCTTTAATCGGAAGTCTGTGTAATGGCGGAGGAATCATTGAATGCAAATGAGGTATGAAGTTTTGGATGAGTAATGGCATTTATGTTAGTTGTAGGCATGTGTAAAATTACTTTCAGTTTTTCTTTTTTTTTGTTCTTTTGGATTCAGCCTTTTTTTTTGGTGTACAGGTTGTTCTCGCGGAAGAAACTGGCCATGTATCAGTGATCACTTTGAATCGGCCTCGTCAATTGAATGTTATCTCATCTAGAGTGGTCGGCAAAGAACAGATTATAATTTTTTCCATCTTTCTATTTTGATGAATATGTGGTTTTGTGGTGGATATCAATATGAGGAATAAAATTATTTTTAGGTTGAGCTGGTTGCCAAGTACCTAGAGAAATGGGAAAAGGATGATGATACTGAGCTTGTGATATTTAAGGTAATTTTTTTTTTATTAATTTTGCATGTAATTTGGTTATTTTTTTATTCTGTAAATTCTTTTCAGGGTGCTGGGCGTGCCTTCTCTGCTGGTGGGGATCTGAAAATGTTCTATGCGGGAAGAAAAGGTCTCTTTCAACTATTAGTATTATAATCTTATCGAGTATTTTAGATTTGGCCTTTATGTTGAATTTGTTTGGTTTGGACTTTGGAGATCAGTTTTAAATCACTTCCTTATGCCTTTCTATTATCTTAACAGATGATTTCTGCCTTGAGGTTGTGTATAGGATGTATTGGCTATGTTATCACATTCACACTTATCGGAAGACCATGGTAATGCTTTCTTGTATGTTTTAAAGAGAATGGTTTTTACTTTTTACTGCTTCTAATGGAGAAATCATGGAGTAAAAAAAAAAATCTCTTGATAAAACTCTAGGTGGCCCTTGTTCATGGAATTGTTATGGGTGGAGGTGCTGCTATGACTGTACCATTGAAGTTTTCTGTTGTCACTGAGAATACTGTAAGTGTCAACAGTATAGCTTTATTTGGCAAACTGTATATTTATTTCATAGAAAGCCTATTTCTCTGAGGGAGCTTTTTATGCAAACAACATTATATTGTAAAATTTCCTTTCTTACGCAGCCCACCTTAGCCTAATGGTTGGGTGCTTTGGCCCACATCACAAGATTTTGAATTCAAGGCTTAGCATATATTGGTGTGTGGAAGTTTGCAATTAAACTCGCTCAAAATAAAAAATAAAAAAAAAACCAAAAATAAAAAAAAATCCTTCCACGGTATTAGCAAACTAAAATTTTGAATTGGAAAAAAGAACAATTCCTTTGTTTGTATGCTATATAAAAGAAAACAATGCCATTCCTACAAAACTCTGTAATGACCTTTTGAACTCATTTGTTGTAATGGGAGTCATTCTTTTGCTTTCTGATATGAATATCATTATTCTTATTATCTTTCATAGTGGCCTATTACTCTTTTCAATTGAAAATTTCAATTTCCTTGTTTTGGAATTTCCCTAAAAAGAAATGAATGGATAGAATTTTATACTTACCTCGTTTTTCTATTGTTATACTCTGGTTGGCTTGAAGGAATTGAAATAGATGAAATGAAAATGGTAAGAAATTGAATTGAAATTGCTTTTTGCCGACTTATTTGATTGAGGAATTAAGTGAAAATATTTTTTTTCTTTCATATTTGGTTGATGAGAAATTGATATTTTTTTCTTGTGAGGATAGGATATGTGAATCATAATAATAACCCGATAAATTCTTCTTCCCTTTTTCTTACCAAGTTTGAGTAAAGGATTGTAAGTGGCAAAAATGCATTTGTTCAAATTTCCTCTGTAAATTTAAGTTCCTATTAATTACATTGCAACCAAACACCAAATACAAAATTGAGTGATTAAATGTTTTTGCATTCGCTCCAATTCCTTCAAACCAAACATACCCTCAAAACACTCCAGTTAATTATCATGTTTCTGAGTATATAATTTCTAGCAAGTTCTTTTTGGATATAGTTGTGTTAATTTCCAGTATATCATTTATAGGTTTTTTCTATGCCTGAAGCTAGCGTTGGTCTTCATTCAGATTGCAGCTTTTCTTACATTCTTCCACGTCTTCCTGGCTATCTTGGTAAGGAAGTATTTTCACTAAGAAATGTTAGCGTAGTAGGCTGGTGAGAATGCTTTGCTTATAGAACGGCAGTTAATTCAGAAAAATTATTCCCGTTCCTTTTCTATTGATGATTTTTTGGAGAGGATTTCCGCCCAAGGTTTAAGAGACGGAAATGTAAATTAGCAATGTTAACCTCTTTTAATATATGCATGTACAAATCAGTGGTAGGATACAGTAAGAAATGATTCTTTTAGTTTGATTGTATGAGTGGTACATATTGTTGATGGAAAGTAGACTGAAGTGATCCATACAGCTCATTTGTGGGCACAAGATGTATCAATAAAGTGAGGAGATCAAATTTATGGATTAGAAACGAGAAATACAGAAAAAAAAAATTTGTGCAAAATAGAGTTAAAACCATTTGATGCACTAAGAAGGACTCGATGCAGGATGATTCATAAAGCTAAGCCCAAATAGTTGGGGCTAAACTTATGAAGATGTCTATATTTATTTTATTGATAGAACAAACAGGCAGATTACTACACAGATCCCTTTATGCCATTTTCCACCATTTTAGTTATTTTCTTGGTAAACGTTCAGGGGAATACTTGACCTTAACAAATGCAAGGTTAAGTGGGAAGGATATGGTTGCAGTTGGTCTTGCTACTCACTTTGTCCCATCCGAGGTATTTTTGTATGATATTCTGCATTCCAGTTTATCAGAGAAATTATTTTGAAGTTCTTGTGGCACCGTCTGTTTTTATCAAAATGACATAACGAGTTATAGGTTCAGCTTGTGCACAATTACATGAAGGAGATTATTCCACCATCAGCCATGTGGAACATAACATGAAATTTCTCATTCCTTTTTTTGGCAGAAATTGAAAGAGCTTGAGAACCGTTTATTGAGTTTGAATTCAGGTGATGAAAATGCAGTTTGTAATGTGATTGAGGAATTTTCAATAGATGTCCTCCCCGAGGAAGAAACCATCTTGAACAAGTAATACATCCAAGTATTAATGAAACATTTTTGTTACTATTCAACATAAGTAACATTAACTTTCTGATACTAATTCGGGATTCTTTTATTGATACAGGCTACAAACAATTAATAAGTGCTTTTGCAAAGAATCTTTGGAAGAGATAATAGAATCATTTGTAAGTCTACAAAATTATTGACTTTCACATGATTGTTAAATATCATTTGATCTATTTTCTTGAACTTCATATTTTCTAAGAACTCCTCTTGGCAACATCTCATTTGTAATTAAAACATTCCCATGCTATATCTTATAGGATCAACTTTCGAGTAATGGGATTTTAGATTTTGTAGCTTTAAATTTCATTGGTCATGCGATTTCAACATGTAGTAAGGCCTTGTGACTCGATGCATTCTCCATTGTTTTTCTTTAATGAATGGATTTCTTTTAAGAAGAGATCCATTCACCATATGCATAATACTATCCACTATGAACTGATAAAGTATCGTATCCATCCTTCCTGTGAATATGTTAGGAAATACTTGGAGTTCACAAGTAAACCGTAACGATCTTGACACAAACAGCGATAATGATCCACAAATTGAAAGGAAAAACCAGAAAAACAATACTTTTGATTGCAATAATCAAACTAACGGAAGAAAATAACAAGATACAATGGATCCTCAATTGGAGAGTAGGATCCATCTCTCCCAATCTCTAGGCAGCTAGAGCCTAAGCACACCCTAGAAACTCTCCAAAATTCTGCAAATACAAGATAACCCTTACCCTAGATAATCTCATCTGTTTAAAGCATATAAATACAACTTCAAAAAAATTAATATATATATATATATATATATATATATATACAACTCCGATTTACTAAACAGCCCCTCTCTAAATCAGAACCTTCCTAGTCCGCCCCCTCCTCTTCAAGTAATGGGTCCCACAAGGGGCCGGCAGCTAGTTTGTCCGCCTAGAGTAAACTAGCCCTAGGGCTGGTTCAGCAGGCCCTCTTTGGGCTAGTCCGTTGGTCTAACAATACCCTCTCCCAAAGACCCACCTTGTCTGCAAGGTGGAAAGATGGCTCCATCCCCAACTTCCTCATTATCACAAATGGTGAGAACCTGAAGAGTTCAGTCCTTACATTTGTGCCCCGGTGTATACCTCTCCTCACATATGAAACATAGTCCCTTTGCCCTCTTCTCTTGTAACTCAGTCTCTGTGAGCTTCTTGAAGTTATTCCCGAGTCTTCCACCTACAGTCTTCTCCTTCTGGGTCTCCCGAAGAGTATCTGGTGTTAGCTCCGTATGTGCCAAAAGGTGGTGGTCATCCTGTACGAGCCTCATGAGCTGTTGCCTTCTGTTCCTCTCTCCAAGTGCCTATTGTCCTCCACCAACTGAGCTAACTCTATAGCCTCTCCCAAGTTACAAGGACTTATCACTCTAACCGCTGCTCGGATCTCTAGTTTTAGTCCCTCCATGAAGTTCCCTAGCATGGTCTCAGGAAGGCGGTCCAACCGGCTGGCAAGGTACTCGAACCTCTCCCGGTACTCTATCAGTGAACCTTCCCATATTAAGGCGAAGAACTGCTCGTAGAAGTCTCCTCCCATGCTGGTTCGGAAACGTTCTAACAAGCAATCCTTGAACTCCCTCCAGCTCCATATGGGTCGTCGTATGTCCCTCCACTGGTACCGAGCCAAAGCCTTCCCTTCCAAGCATAAGTTAGCTTCCGTCTGTTTCTCCTCCTCCATCAACCCATTGACGGCGAAATATCTCTCTACCTTGTAGATCCACCCGTGTGCATCCTTCCCCTCAAAGATTGGCATCTTTAATTTTCTCACCCTCAGATATCCTTCGTCACTCATGTTTCCTCCAAAGTTTTCCATTCCCCAAGGAGGTGGTTCCCCCCAGTTATGCTAACCATACATTATCTGGTCACACCCAAACCTTTCATCTCAAGCCCACATTCTCCCTTCAAATTCAGCACCCCTTTGATCGTATTCTGTCCCCCTCCTTTCAAAATCGACACCTTTTCGATTATAATTAAGCCTTCGCCCTTCAAATTCAGTCCATCTCCTTTCAAATTCAGCACCCTTCCACTCATGTCCAACCCCCTCACGCCTCCCCATATACCCTCTACCCGACTCCTCCCTAGGAATAGGCCCTAGGGAAGTCATTTTTTCAGTTCCCTCCAAAATCTCCACCTCCAGATCTTCCTTTCATCTGATTGGCTTAGAATTTTTCCCACTTTTTTGGTTGTCGGCGCCTTCCCTCACCTCCAACGGCGATATTTTGGTTTAGCCCTCGAGCACTTTCTTTAATATGTCCTCCATGATAGAAAGTTTCAAATTGATCTTATCATGGATTGACTGAAATATCCTTTTTTAAATCTAAAACTTGAGTTTGGAGATCTGAAATTTTAGATTTCATTTCTCCGATCTCCCCTTCTAATACCTCTACCTTTCTTCCCGCCATACGTCCCCGGATCTTTGTTAGGCTCGAAAATTCGGATTTCCACCACAAACACAACAGAAACAACAGTTCGAAGGAGAAAAACTGTTGCAGGAATCATCCCAAACAGCCCTGACACCTCTTAGGCTCGAAAATTCGGAATTCCACCACAAAAACAACAAAAACAGTGGTTCGAAGGAGAAAAACAACTGTAAGAATCAGCCCAACCAGCCCCCAAATAGCCCGGACACTGCTCTGATACTAATTTGTTAGGAAATACTTGGAGTTCACAAGTATACCCTAACGATCTTGACACAAATAGCGAGAATGATCCACAAATCCAAAGGAAAAATCAAAAAAATAATACTTTATATTGCAATAATCAAACTAATGGAAGAAAATAATAAGATACAATGGATCCTCAATTGGAGAGGAGGATCCGTCTCTCCCAATCTCTAGCCGGCGGCTAGAGCCCAAGCAAACCCGAGAAATTCTCCAAAATTCTACAAATACAAGATAACCCTAACTCTAGACAATCTCATCTATTTAAAGCATACAAATACAACTCTGATTTACTAAACAGCCCCTCCCTAAATCAGAACCTGCCTAATCCGCCCCCTCCTCTTCAAGTAATGGGTCCCACAAGGGGCTGGCGGCTAGCTTGGCCGCCTAGAGTAAACTGGCCCTAGGGCTGGTTCAGCCGGCCCTCTTTGGGCCGGTTCGCCGGTCTAACAGAATATTAATGCAACTCTAAAGATCCTAGAACTACTCACTCAAAACTTATATTTTCTATGGGCCAAAAGAATTCCAAATTCATGAAACTAATATTGGAAAAATCCATCACCGTGAGGCCAATCACAAAAGACTGAGAACTAGGAAATAACTCTGAAAGAAAGTAAAAAAAAAAAAGAGAGGGGACGAATTTTTGATAACATCCTCGGCTAAGCCTGGATATTATGATTTTCACTATCAAATTTACCTTTTTCTTAGTTATCTTATTTTCCCTGTACTCCTTAACCAGCAAGGTTTCAACTCAAAAAACAGGTGAAAACAAACTATTAGATAAATTCAAGACAGCATAATGTGATATAGAATATACTTATATAAAGTCCTTTTACCTAAGTTTTTTTCTTCCTTATTTAAGATTCCATAATGCAAATTACTATTAACTAAATGTTCTTTGTACTGTCCTTCACCTACCCACCTCATGCTGGCCACTAAAGGACAGACCTCTCGTCACTCATTGGCTTGGCTTCCATGCCAACCACTTGCCACATTTGTCACTAACATTGGATGATGAGGATTATGAAGGCGAAAAGTACTATCATGCATGTAAGAAACTCTACTAGGCATTGGTCTTGTGATAAACACCTTTGTCACTCTCGACACTCATTGGTCTTGTAAGAAACACTCTAGGCTAAAAATGCCATTACGCATGTAAGAAATATGGATGACGACTATGCAGTTCAAAAAGAGTAAATGCAAATCATTTATGGGTTTGCTCATTTCAATAACTATACCAGAAAAACTGAAAAGGATAATTATGAACCTATTTTATGAACAGTTGAAAGATCTGACATTGCTGAATTGAGTTTTGACAGAAGGCTCATTTGTCGCAAACTTTTGAAAAGGGCTGAGTTAACTACGTCTCATTATTTTGTTGGATGCATTTTGAAAGTTAATATGAATTTTCAACTCTAGAAGCACCTTAAATAGTCTTTTGAAAGCGAAAAATGAATGAAAAATAAAAGCTCAACTTTCTAGAACATATTTTCCATCTACACAATCAACCAAATGAGCAGTTAGATTCAAACGAATGAAGCATTCAAGCATCAAGCCATCATGGCTTAACAAAGGGTGTTTTTGCTTGAACATCACAGAACGGTTTATTAGAGCTAACTAATATATGCAAGTCTTACAAGAATAGGAAAACAAATAAAGGAAATCATAATGCTGGTGCTAAATAGTTGGGATTAAAAGCTAATTGATGTGAAACATACGCTGAAAATTGGACATTGCTAATTTAGTTAAGCTTAAAACTTGTCTATCCCTATTAACCATCCATTAAAATCGAAAGAAGGAAATTCTAATTCAATCTGCATAACAGTAGCGCATAGATACTCTAGTGCTTAACCGATCTCTTTTCTCTTATAGGAAGCTGAAGGATGGAATAATGGCAATGAATGGATATGGCCTGTGCTCAAAGTGCTTAAACGAGCATCACCGACTGGTTTAAAAATAACGTTGCGTTCAGTATGGTTTCCAACCTTTGCAGTTTCTTATTTATCAATATGATATCCCATTTTTTACATGGTGATCAAATGTCAGCCACAGTTTAACATCTCTTAAACAGCCATCACTATTCTCTGCATAATAGAATCAACAATGGAGTCTCATATTCTCATCAGGCATATGAATGCAGTATTTGATTGAATAACAGGATATGAATAATATACTTTCTTTAATATGTACGACCCTTCAGTGTTTATACGTACTAAATGACTAATACATATGAGATGAGAGTCATTACATCAACATGTACAAGTCCTTTGCACTTTTATTGCATTGATGAAATATGCTTCTAACAAATCAACTTTTATTGCATTGCGCTTAAACTCACATTTTTTATATTGAAGAAATATGCCTTTAACATTTCAGCTTTTGTTGGTGATAGTTAGCATAGTTGATAAATATCTTAGAAGTTTTTGCTGAAATCCTGACGTTTAATCTCTCCAACGTCAAATTTATATTTTGGTTCTCAAACTGACATTTATCACACTTATGAAATATGCTTTTAAAATATTGGTTTTTGTGGATGACAACTAACTTAGTTGATAGATGTCTTAGGAGTTGTTGCTAAGACCTTAGTGTGTTTTTTGGATGACGACTAGCTTATTTGATAAACGTCTTAGAAGTTGTTGCTGAGATCTTAGGATGTTTTTGTGGATGATTGACAGCTTTTTCTATACATGCATAATGAAGATAAACTTATCATCTTCTTTCCTGCTAACACACATTAGCTGTTTGGTAGATCCGGGAAGGAAGGACCCAAACCTTGCCCGAGTGTCTAAAGAAAGAGTTCAGGCTTACAATGAACCTGCTTAGGTCTGTGGTATCCGAAGATGTTTATGAGGTAATGCAAAAGCTACATAAGCATTTCAGTTTTGTTATAGCTGACATGGTTTCTCAAAAACTCTTTTCCTTTTCGCCTCACTAATTCCACTAAAGGGAATTCGAGCTTTTAGCATTGACAAAGATAATGCTCCCAAGGTACTCTCATATATTTATCACTTATATTAAATAGCAATTATATAATTTCAAAACATATAGTTTTACATCTTTTAGTCTCTCCATACAAATTTTCAGTGGAACCCTCCTACCCCTGGGGAAGTAAGCAATGAAAAAATTGATCTCATTTTCGAACCATTCAGTCCAGAATTGGAGTTACATTTACCAGCTGAGGGAGAAGCAAGCAGGTATTCATTTAGTCATAAGGAAGTCTCTACTTTTTTTATCAAGTTCTTATATTTCTGCAACAACTCTAAATCTTATCTGGTCATTATGTCTGTACAGGTGGGATGGGAAATATGAAGATTCAGTCTATCCTAGCTTAAGAGGAAACAAATGATTTCAGCAATAATGCCTATGTGAATCAATCCTTTTCATATATTGGTATATCAATTGGTGTCGAGTAATCTTTGTTATATGGGAAATGAATGATTATATATATATATATATATATATATAAACAAGTAGATATAAGTAATAGCTTTTGAAATAGCAATCCTGTAGTGCATCACTGCATAATATGATATTTACTTTTTGTAAATCAAATGCATCATAGGTGTAAACAATCTGTTTTAACTATTATACTCATGACAGTTTTTTTTTTCTTTTTTATTTTTTATTATAGCAATTTTCAACCATTTGTAGAAATAGAGATATATCATGATACTAGTTTCTTAAAATGAAAATATATGCTATTGGAAAATAAAATTATCATGAAAGTTAATAATGTTGGGGAAGTGAAATACTCACGAGCGCAAATAAGAAATAGAAAGTTGCAGCGGAAATAAGGAACACCGGAATTTAGCATGGAAAAACCTGAAACAAGAAAAAAATCACCGAGTCACACTACTTCAAGAAATTTACTATGAAAATTTAAGAGAGAGACTATATATCTCTCTTCTCTCTAACTCTCTTCTTGTATCTCTTAACTCTTACAATGTTCTCTCACAAGAACAAACAAAGAGAAACTCATATTAACTGCCAGTCGTCTCACAGCATCGCGGTGCTATATTTGAAGCATCGCGACGCTCAACTCTTTGTTTATAGTCTATCTGATAGCGCCATAGTGTTAGGGTCTAAAGCGTCGCAACACTCCTTGGCAATGTCGTAGTGTCGGGGTTTGTAACCAGCAGTGCTCCGCTTTCTATCTATCTCCAAGCAAACTAGCGCTCGAGTACATAACGCTATAGCGCTCAAGTATAGCGTCGCATCATTGTAAAATTATACTTGGAATTTTTTTTTTTTTGATATATATATGTAATCAAGTAGATATTTTTTAAAGTTAACATACTTTAATAATTTTGATTGTAAGAAGTAGCTTCCTACCTCAAAAAGTTTTAGATAATTATAAAAAAAGTAGCAAAAAGTAGTAGTAAAATGGAACTATAGTTGTGGTCTAAAAAGTAAAATGGTGTGAAAGTTATCTCAAACTAACCCTAAGATGTAGTTGGTAATGGTTTCACCTATGAAATTTTAATGTTTCATTTGCTATGATTTATATATTTTTTACTTAATTTCTGACCAATATTGTTTATGTCATTGTCATAATTCAATCTTTTTTTAATTATTTTTGAAAGATAAAAATAATCAAACAAATAGTAAAGCATTGTTTTTTTTTTTTTTTTTTGGTATTCAAATAGCTCCCCACCTTTGTATGACTCTTTTTCATATTAGAAAGAGATATAATATTGAAACAAATTGAAATTAATTTAGGAGTTCAAAATCAAACTTTGTTTGAAGGGTTTATAATAATAATCCTTTTTTTGTTGATTTTATTTAAGCTATTTATGTTGGTTTAACTAAATTTATTGTTATAGGTATTTTTTTATGAAAGATGACATCATTAATACTGAGAAATGTTAGCAGACTATTTATATTTAAGATCATCAGTTTTCAATAATTATTTTCTTGCAAAAAAATTATTTTATGTATCTTAATTATAAAAAGTTCACTATGAGTTTTATTATGTGCTAGAAAATATGTGGTGGTCGAGTGCTGTTAATATCTTAATTTTGGATAAAAATTCAACACATACAAAAAGAGTTGCAAGAAATAGAAAATTTTTACATAAAAAACTCATAAATGAGAAAAATCATGCAGCCTAGCCCACTCACAATAAATCTGATATACAATAAGAGATATAAGAATTATTCCTTCCTCACATTTGAAGGAGAGAGATTATACATAGCATGTAAGATTTGGAGATCATTTCATCTTCCAATTAATCCAAAAACTTTGACTATAATTTAAATGTTTGATTTGGCCTTATTTGAACTCAGATTAGATCACATTTGGTATTGTTGGATTGGTCTTATCAATACACTCAATTTGACTATAAGTTTCAATATAAATATTTCATCAAGATTCATATTGATCAAAATATTTTTTTCTTAACGTATATCATAGTCAAATTAATCAGTTCGATGAGATGTATCCAATGAGCTCAAGATCATTCAATATTGATGTCACTAAGTTTCAAAATTTTAAAACTTACTTAGATTAGTGTTATATTCATTATATTTGTATTACATTCATTTTAAAATACATTAAAACTTTTTAAAACTCACCTGATCAAAATTTTAATTAGGCCATCTTGATACATTTTTTTTTCCATTTTCATAAGCTTGAAATGCTCAATCTTGATATTTAACAAGCTTAAGGCTTCATTTGGGACAGCTTTTGCCATTGCTTTTTATTAATTTTAAAAAAAATTTGTGCTAGAAAGTTGCTTTAAAAAATAGCAAGAAAGCCGTCCCAAATGAAGTCAAATCTAATTAAGCTTAGCACTTCAAAAAAAGTTGCTTTGCTTTAAACTTGACCATGATGCATCACAAAAAACACGACTTAGGCTTCATTTGGGACGGCTTTTTTATTGCTTCTTAAAACGGAAAACTTTATTTTAAGAAGCAATAAAAAAGCCGTCCCAAACGAAGCCTTAATTGAGTGTTTTATAAACTTAGTTATAAAATTTGAAGAAAATAATTTAGGCTTCGTTTGGGCCGGCTTTTTTATTGCTTCTTAAAACGGAGTTTTTTGTTTTAAAAAACAATAAAGAAGCCATCCCAAAGAAGCCTTAGGCTTCGTTTGGGACGGCTTTCTTATTGCTTTTTAAAGTAGATTTTTAGCACAAAAAT
Organism: Dendrobium chrysotoxum; assembly: GCA_019925795.1. Classification (NCBI taxonomy): domain Eukaryota; kingdom Viridiplantae; phylum Streptophyta; class Magnoliopsida; order Asparagales; family Orchidaceae; genus Dendrobium; species Dendrobium chrysotoxum. The sequence continues at coordinate 41,681,508 of CM034301.1, forward strand.
TTCTTAAACTAAAAATTTTTTTACTAAAAAGTTGTTTTATAAAGCAGTAAGAAAGCCGTCCCTAACGAAGCCTTAGTCGTGCCAGTTGCAAAAAGCAGCTTTCAACCACAAAAAATTCTGAGTAGTAGTAAAAAATTAATAAAAAATAATAGTCAGGGGAAATTGTGATTGCTATCTAAAATCAAAGAAACTAAAAATCTTTCCTAAGAAAACCCTAAATTTTCTTTATGTGGTGAATTTTCTTGCACAGTTTAATTATCTAATTGATATAATGAATTATGCTATTATTTCGACTAATCAATGCATACTTTAATTAATCAAATCAATTATCATAATTATACTTTTTTTTAGTATTTTTAGGTAATCATCCTAAGTAATTATCTTTATCAAACTATAATTCGTTTATTTATATATAAATAATTAGACAAATTGAATGAAGATGTCTTAATTAATCACCAATTTGTTAAATTGATTACTTATTATTATAATCAGTAATGCTTGATTGATATAATTAATAATGTTAACTAAATAATTATTATAATACTATATTTGTATATCTGATGAATAAATAATTAGCTCAAATAATTTATAAATATTTAATATTAATTCATTCATAATTTTTAACATCATTTCAATTATAATTAATTAACCTAATTGATTTACTTATTAATAAATCTATGCCAAATATATTAATTTAAATTTTTTCAAATGATTTATATTTATTTAATAAAACAGTTTAAAACTAATGAATTATTTTTAAATTTATAATATTTGATTATTCTTAGTAATGTTCATAGTCATAACTAATTTGTCATGCTTGACCTTGGGCTCCGCATCCTAAATATTTGACTCTGTTGCAAATCTGGTTTTCTAAGAAACCCTAACGGTGGAGAAAGTAGAAATTAGAACGGTAGACTGAATCCAAGCAATTATAATTTCCATTTCATAGTCGAAGATTTCCTGGTATCGATTCATCGGTTCTTCTGTTCGAAAAGGGATCGAATGAGCATCCAGTGATGCGGGACTGTGAGGGTGTCTTATCTGTAAGAGAGAGTTTGTGCGAGAATTAGATGATGGATCCCAAGGCGTCTGCCAAAGCAAAGAGGTCTTACTCTCAACAAGGTCGAAGGAAACACCCTTCGCCGGCTGCGATTGCCCAGAAGAAGAAGGCCGCCCAGGTAGGATCAGAGGGGAAAGTCCAGCGAGGGCGCTCTCATGATCTGCCTTCTAATTTGGATCGTTATGATGAAGGCGAGGAGGAAGCCGAGAGCTCCTCCGGTACCACATTGGAAGGAGGAGGAATTCCGCCAAAGAGCAAAGGGGCGGACTTTGTCTACTTGATCGAGCAGGCTCGGTCACAGCAGCACGAGCTTGGACCACCAGCCCTGCAAGAAGCCCCGTCCTTCTTTGACGAGCTAGCCACAGGTAAGCATTAGGGTAAAAGCGCATGTTTTTATTTACGGTTGACGGTTATTCATGGATTTCTTTTGATTCACAAAGGTAAGAATTGACATTTAATAGATTGGAGCGTTTGTTTCTCCATTAGGATTATAGACATTAGAAGGTAGGGACTGGGCTTCCAGCAGGAATATAACTGTAAAGCTGTGGGAAAAGAGATCCTCAATTAAGGTTTGGTCGACCATTGTATGCGGTGGAGAAGCGTGACTAGCTATTCTTTACACAGTAGATGATTTAGACTGCTTGAAAAAAAAAATTTAGGCATATTTTCTGACATTTTATTCAGCAAGTACAAGTTTTCTTTAATAAGAAGCACTGAAGAAGAAAATATTGCAATGACATTGAATTTTACAGCATGAAGCTGGAAACGAGTGTAGTTTCAATGCAATATTAGTCCTTTCCAATGAACTCTTAAAGAAAAAGATGATTTAAGTGATTGGAAAGAAGTGTTTTTGCTCCAAAGTTAAAAAAAGGTATTGCAGCAATTGTAAGGTAGTTTAATGTTTAGTCATATAATGAAATTATAAGAGAGTGTATTGGAATAAATTTTGAGGAAAAACTATGATGTGGTTTGAGAATCAATAAACGGAGATCTACCACTAAGGAAATTTTTTATGCCTGAGGAAAGCAATGGAAAGAATACTGAGAAAATAAATGATCATAGGAATTATTTATTGATCCTGAAAGGCATATGATAGTATCACAAGAATTGAACTAGTGGCCATTAAGAAGTTGAGGTGTATTGGGCTGTGGCAAAAATTCTTTCGTGTGTTTAGGTAGGACGTTGGTCCTTTAAGGCATATGCCCTTCATGTTTGGGCATCACCTCGATGTTGTGAGACATGCCTTTTATGCCTTATTGGAGTGGTTTGTGTCCAATTATGTAAATAAGTTTATTATTGTTTTTTAACCCGTGGAAAGCTAAACCCATGATCAAATAGGTTAACCCAAATTGTTTTAAACGTCAAATAATTTAACTAAGTAAAATTTTAAGTAGATCTATACTTTTTAACCATTCCGCATCATTAAAACATGCTTGCATCAGTTCCTCGTTCTGCCTCATTGCAACAAAAAAACAAAGCCTCCTCTACTTGTTAGTTCTCTCTGCCACTCATCCCATCAATGCCACCTCGCCTTGGTTATTCATATGCATTTTATGTATATTTTTTATGCTTTGTTTCCATGAAATTATTTTATTTTATTCTAATTTTTTAGAATTTCATTAAAATTTTGGTAGATTTTTTAATTTTTCAATAGCCTTTGAGGATTTGGTTTATAGATGTCCAAATGTGTGCATGTGGAATCTGGTCATACGTCCAATTGTAAAATCAAAGCTTATGCTCTGTAGAGTGGGCCAATTGCTAAAGTGCAAACAAGAAATTGAAATGCAAACTTGGTATATATTTGCATTAGCAGAAGATATTTGTTTCTTAGAAGGTTGCTTATTTATTGGTTGTTCTGCACTGAACATGTTAAATGCATTAGCATAGATTGCATTTGCTTGTGCTCTTAAATGTTATTTAAGGTAATATTTACTTTCCGTCTTTAGATTTCATGAAGGGGGTAAGCTCTATACATACTGTAAGAAGAAAGAATCTTCTATCTCGCTGTGAAGATGACAACTTCGTTGTGGATGTTGACCTCACTTCAAGCTATCAGGTATTGAATTCATTTTGTTTCTTTGTGAAGTTATATCCACTATCCTCTTACTATCATATCTCTGTTGCTTCCTAAGCCTCCCCAGTGGCATGGTTCTCTTAAGCATCTGAACACATGTTTGTGGTTTTAATGATAACTCAGACACCATTGACTCAAGGAATTTCATAGCATTGTTTCGGTGATTTAGCATCTGTGTATAACTTTCTATTGCCAAATTTATATTTTGCCCCTACTCAGGCATTACGGTGCATGCTTGCTTGTAAGTCTTGGGCGTCTCGAAAAAACTGTTAAAAGAAGATTGATGTTTTAAGGAACATATTGGGTTTGGATTGGAGGATGATCTACCTGTTGAGTTGTTTTATTATTATATTTAATCGACTTATTGACTTACAAATGTTGCACAGGTTCAAATCGTTGGTTGAAATAATTGAGTTCCTCGTAACTTGATGTTGAACTACATCAGTGCTTCAGTGCTTCATATTACCATGCACTCTTTACGTTGGAGTTTTATTCAGCAAGAAATATACCGTTCAATTTTATTAAGCTTTTAAGATTGTGATAGGAAACACTTTTAGGAACAAGAATTTTCCTTGCTGAATTTGGATTTCAGCAACTTGCAAAACAGTTTTGAGAAGATTTTGGAAGAAATAATCAGAAGATGCCTTTTTATTGATAAAAGATGAAATAAAACGAACAAGATACTATGGATCCTCAATTGGAGAGGAGGATCCGTCTCTCCCAATCTCTAGCTGGCGGCTAGAGCCCAAGCAAACCCTAGAAACTCTCCAAAATTCTACAAATACAAGATAACCCTAACCCTAAACAATCTCCTCTATTTAATGCATAAAAAATAACAAAATACCCAAACAGCCCTCCTAATTTGAATTTTCCTCTTAATCCTCTCTTTTACTTACCGCATTAATGTGTGGACCCCACCCCCAAGGGGGATGGAAAGCAGTGGAGGTGGATTGCCTCCGCCTGGAATAGCAGAGAACCGGTCCAGGATGGACCGGTCTAACAGTTTGATAGGAGAAATGTGTCATTCCGTATATCAAAAGAGATTCAGATGGGAATGCCATTTTTGGTGCTTTTCCAACCGTGGGTAATGAAATTTACCTAAAAATTTTGCTGTTAATATTGTGCTTCAAAACTTTTACAGTCCCAAAATCCATTTCTTTTTCATTTTTTTACATCTTTAATATACATTAATTGAGTTCTCTATTAGAAACTTTAATCAATGAATGACAATAATCTACCTGGTAGATATTTTTCCTAGGCTTTTGATTTGCGTTTTCTATCACCATCATCATCATCTTTAACATTATCAATACTATTTGGAGTTGGCTTAATGAATTCTTATTTCTTTTAGTGATATCTGAGGCGCGAAATTTATTTTTTGCAAATCAATTTAAATTTCTTCTATCCATGTTACCTTGGCCCTATCATCTCTATCATCTCTTTTTTATAATTATCTGCTAATTTTATTTCTTTGTCTAATATGTGCATTTTCTATTCTTCGGTGTACATGATCAAATTGCCCAAGTTTATTTTCAATCAGTTTGTTTTCAATAGATACTCATATTTCATATTGGGTAACTTATTAGCAAATAAAACAAAGAATCTAAACTTACATCTGTAGAGATTATTATGAGCGTTTCTAATACAACCAGCTATGATTGCTCTGAGATTTAATTTTTTTTTTATTTCTGGTTAGAATATTATAGTTATGAGTAGTAATTCATATAGAAAGCTTTATTTTGCCTATATGAACTATGTTGAAGCGTTGTGCAATTTGATTGGACATTGTAGGTTTCATCAGTCACTTTAGTCTCTATCAATTTCTTACATGCACTTTCTTTGTATGCAATCACAGTAATTTTATGGTCCTTGCTTTTGCTAATTACCAGTGAACCTTTCAGATACCATTTCTTAACTTGGATTTGCATGCTATCGCTGCTCAACTATCAAAAATTAAACTTTCAGAGAGGCTTTTTATCGAAGAAGATCTATTGCCCGAGGATCTTGTAAGTGCGGTTCTTACTATGTGAAATATCAAAATTTTCCTGGATTTTCTTGTCCAACATTAATCCTGCAAATATGATTACTAAGCATTACACTTGAGATTATGTGGTTGATTTCCTTGTTGGTTATTTTGTGACCTTTGATATGTAATAGCTTTTTTTGGGTAAATTCTAATGTTCTGTTGCTGCTATTTGGTTAATTTGGTGTTTCGATTGAAACAAATTGTCCATAAGCTATAATAACTTATAAATAGTTAAATACTTCATAGGGCAGCATACAGTTTATAACGAGATTGTCTTGGCTGCCAATAGTAACACCTGCTGCTGTATTTCGTATCCATGTTAGTTCTGGCATAATAAGAAATACTGATACATCAAGGATTTAAAATCCATACTCAAAATGCCTTACATCAGAGAAGTAACAATAAGATTAAGCCATAAATTGCAAGGCATCACAAACATTGAGCAACAGGTATAAACATCATGCCAACATTAACACAAGCTCAGAACTGGCAGAAACAGCAGAGCTGCATCAGCGACAGGCACAAAGAGTAGAGCTACAGCAGCAGGTAGACAGCATCCCGGAGTAGCAGCCATATGCATAGATGCCGGGATAAGAAAAATTAGCATGCATAAAAGATGGGTTGCAGCTGATGGAAACTTTTGTATTTGTTCTCATTGGAAGCATGAAATCAAGCAATGATCTAAGCACTTTTTATTTATTTATATTTCATTATTTGGTTTATTTTTATTTTATTTGTCATTTCTATGATTAATAACATGCCAGTAATGATGATTGAGAGAGGGATGTAATTTTTCTAACCATTAGATTAGCTCATATGATTTAAGATAGTTTTAGTTTTGGTTAAACTCCATAGCAAGTTGTTACTGTTTGGAGAAGAAAAGGTCTCTAGGCGCATTCACTTGAATTTTAATGTGAGGACATTTCTGATTTTTCTTTATCTGTATCTACGTCCATAGCAATTTGTCCATTTACAAAAGTTATTAAATTATACTTTTATCATATTTATAATTATTAATTTTAATTATTGTCATCAAATAATTAATATAAATAATATAATTAAAATTTAAATTAATTATCAATTAATTTAAGTAATTAATTAATTATTAATTATATTATATTTTAAATTAATTTATTTCGATGCTATATTTCTATTTTTTTCCTTTTTCTTGATGAATCTCTTTTTACTAATTCTCTTACTATTTTATTTACATATTTTTGTTGATTTCTTATTCGACAAATTTGCTAGGTTTGCTTTTCCCCTTATCCACTGTTCGTTGCTCTTCGACTTCGCCTCCTTCGCGTGACGGGTAGAGTTTTGAACAAGTAGCTAAATAAGTTCTGCGCCTCCTTTTACGACATTCCTTCCTGTCGGATCTGAAATCACACTTCGCCATTCGTCTGTTTGATCAAAAGTAACGACGACGACGGGAGCTTGCTCGTTGCAAAGGTAGCCATCTTTCTACCATTGGCGCGCTTCATCGGCCAGATCGACGTACTTGGGGATCGACTATAAAATCGACGCTACAGGACTGCAGACTTGGCTGCAACTTGAGGATTCGTTAATACGCTGCTCTGCTCTACGGAACGATCTCTTAAAACATTCTTTGCTTATTCTGATAATACTCTCACGTCCATCTCACTTTTCCGTTTAAAATTGGCAGCAGGACAAAAAAGTCTCATTTGGAGGAGTTGAGGGACCAACCAAATTGGTTCCTCAAATAGTTAGGGGACCATTTTGGTCATTCACAAAGAATTGATGGACTATTTTGATTCTTTTCTCTATTTTAATAGATTCTATTGAATCTTTAAATTTTATCCTTGCAATACATTTAATGAATGACATTTTAGGTGTTATAAATGAATTATTACAAACCTTACAGAAAAAAAAATCAAGATATCGTGAATGTAATGAAATTAGTATAAGTCTCCAAGTAACGATTACAGATAATGAGGGAGAATGACTGAGATTCTTTACTGGATGAAGTATCATGTTTTTGCAATATTTTGAAATTGATGTTCATAGTATGAATTCTACATTCAAGGCTTGTCGAATCAATACGAAGAAATGAGAAAATAAAATCGTGTGGGTTTCTTTTACACTGTTGTTGATATGCAACTTTAAGAGCTAAATAATCGATTATCTGAAACTAGTATTGAGTGCTTCTTTGTATTTCGTGTCTAAATCCAAATAACTAATTTATTGTTTATGATAAGGGAAACTTAATTTAGCTTGCAGAGTTATATTCAACAGATTTTTCTACAATTAAACTTGTGGCTCTTGGGCAGAAACTATTCACATACATTCTTGATATGCTTACAAGCAAAGAGTTTGTGGGCTTCGAAAATTCGGCCCCAGCCTCCCCGTTGCTTTCGGGGGGTTTTAACGGAATTAAGTTTCGGGGTAAATTTTGGAAGACAGATGAGTTTGTAGATAAGACACTACTCAGAGATTTCGCCCTCATTTTGCAAGGACTTTATGATCTAAGTTCTAGTTTCCTATAGGCACAAGCCCCTATAGTTAATTATCCCTCCCGATCACGAGAGAGAACTTTCGATTAAGGCTAGTCATCAATCAGATACATAGAAATACGTTTTATCTGGCATGTAGTAGCAGCATAGGCTTAGGATGTTGGAAATTTTGGAGATTTAATATTTAAATTTGAAGTTTGACCATCTTGCACTTAAAGCGGATGGTGGGGGAATGGATGATGAGCCCGATCAAGATCCCATAGTTCCATCGTCCCGGGCCATCGTGGTCCCTAGTCTACTTAGTCAGAGGAGGTAGTCGACCCAACCTGACAGAAGGATCCTTGTCGGCAGTCATGGGTTGCTTCGTCTAAGGGTACCTTGTAGAACTGGGGTGGGTATTTGACTAAGGGGACAAATTTTAATCCACCTTAGCTAACAGAGGGTTTTGTGCCCTATCGATTATATCCTATTGATTCATATTTCAAGAATTTGATGCCACTAAGGAACGTATTGGCTCTGGCCATTTGGCAACAAAACCACTCGGTTTAAAGGGCCCCAGGTCATAACTTAATTTATAATTAATTATGATTAATTATACTTAATTTATAATTAATTATATTTATTTAAAATTAATCATAAATCAACTACTTTAATTTAAAATTAATAATAAACTAATTATAATTAATTTTATTTAATTTAAAATTATATTATAAATCAAAGTAATTAACTAGTTAATCATACTTAATTACTGTTAAGTGTTAACAGTAACTAAATATAATTAAATATAATCTATTATAATTAAGTTAATAAAATAAAGATTAAGATATGATGTGAACAGGATTTGAGTGGGATTAACAATATTTAGGCTAAATGTTAAATCTCACATAGGACTAAATCCTCTTTTTCCCTCTTTCTGGATTGGCAGTTTTACGAGATTTGGCCGAAGGAGCGCCAAACGGGAGTAAGTTACCTTCACAATGAGCGAGCTCCCTTCTTTACTTTCAACTCGACAGTCAGACCGTCATCGAAGGAGCGAAGTCGATCGGCAACAAAGAAGTCGAAGAAGCGCGTGCAAGGAAGAAGGATGGTTATTTCAGCAACGAGCAAACTCCCGTCGTTGCTTCCGATCAAAACGTCATAACTTCCAATCCGACAGGAAAGGCAGCGTCATTGAAGGCATGGAGACTTCGGTCTCTCTCTCTCTCTCTCTCTCTCTCTCTCTCTGGATCAAAGAAACCGGGAGGTGGAGGCATCGGGCAGGAGCTAGGGTAGGAGGAGTTCGATGGGTTGAACAGAGGCGGATGAAGTTCGGCTGGTTTGCGAAGATCGGGAGGTGCCGTCGGGGTCTCTGCGGCGATGGAGGAAGGAATGTCGGGCTGATAGGGGAGATCGGAGCTTGCGGCAGGAACTTGCAGGTTCGATGGGTTTGGCGTATGCTAGAGGCGACGGAATGGGGAAGGAGGAAGAGGCGTCAGAGTCGTGAGGCTTGCGATTTGAGGCAGGAAAGTTGGACAGGGCTTTCGCGTGCGGAGAGGAAGAAGAAGTAGAGAGTCCGTTGGCTCTCGTTTTATCAACGAGTGTAGAGGCGGGATCGAAGCGATAGTTTGGCGCTACATGGCATGGGTACTGTAGAGGCGTGATCGAAGCGATAGTTTGGCAACAATTTCTGCAGGATATGAGATGGGGCGCCGATTTGAGCAGGGATTTGTACAGGTGATGTGGCTTTTTTTTTTTCTTATCTGATTTTGATTTATTTATTTATTTTTAGCAGTTGAGATCAATAGAGTTCTCATCTTTGGATAGCATTGCTGATCTTGCAATACAAATTATTAAGGTTAAGAAATATGATATGTATCCCTTAATTTATAGGCTTATTGTCTAGGCATTAACTTTGTTAGTTGTCACTGTTACAGTGGAGATAGCATTTTCTACAATGAAAATTGTTAAACATCGATTACGCCATAAAATGGGTGATGACTAGCTCAGCAATTGTCTAGTAATAATAAGTATTTGACTTGATTTAAAATCAAATTGTAATGTAACATTATTATAATGCAAAATAGAAAGTAAAGTTTGTAATTTTTTAATTTATTTATCAATTATAATGCAATATAAGAATTTGTTTTGAATTTTATCTTATATATATTTTTTATAAGTTTTTCCATCCTAAAAATTAAGGTTGATTCCACTCTTGTGGGCCCTCAATCCCGAAAGTAAATATTATAAATTTGAGAAACTGTAATCCTTGTTACTTATAGTCTGAAGCATGCTCAAAAATGTTGTTGCAAGCGTTATAGTTTTCTGTCTGTTTTGGCCCAAGAGAAACACCATACCAAGAGATTTGGTTGGTAGCATCAGTTTTCTTTTGAAACGTTTATCATATAGTTCAAATTTTCAAATAAAAACGTCACATGCATCCAAATCTAGAAGTTAAGAGCCTGCCGTGGTACCGTACAAAGTCATTATAAATTTAGACTTCAAGAATTAATTTTGGCGTAGTGGTGCTCAAGTGCTAAGTCTCTTTCTATGAAAAAGAATGCTAGCCAAGGTTCTAAAGCTTGTATCCTGCCTGGGCCTTTGCTTTGGGTTTCTGCCCTTACCATTGCCTTACATGACCTACAGAAAAACTGCCATTATCGCCTTTTTTGCTACTTTCAAGAATACAAAGGATCTTATTTCTGATCATGCAAGGTATCTATCAAATGCAAATTTACATTGTGCGTCTGGAGATTGAATTGAACTGCCCGTATTTTACGGAATAATCTAATACTCTCTATGCAGAATGTTTCCTCAATTTTTCTTTCTTGCTGTTCTTTGACAGCGTTTTGATGACTCAAAAGGTAGTTCATCGTCTTTTCAATCAGAAAAACCTGAGGAGATTGGCGCAGGACAAAATACGGAAGAACCAAATTCTTATCTCTATTCCTCTCCAACAAAAGATGTGCTTGGCCATACTGAGGAACCCAACACCAGTATTTTCCCCAATCCAAACACTTCCCAAGCTTATCCCGCACAAGGAAATGACCAAGAAACAACAGTTGGTGCAAATACAGGGCAGCAGTGTGATAAAAGAGAAACTGAAGAATCACTAGGAAATATCAGCAAAAGCTCTACATTGAAGGTAACAGAAGCAGAAGCAGAGCTTGACATGCTTCTTGATTCATTTAAAGAAATCGGTCTTTCAGGCTCCATTCAGGATAAACCTGCTTCTAAGATCTCTTTTGATGAATCTCTGCCATTCCATTGGAAATCAGCTGCAGAAGACGCTGGTTATGTCAATAGAAAACAGCCAGCAGATGCAATAGATGATTCAATTGACAAAAGCTCAAATTCTAGAGCTCCAAATTCTGATTTCTTTTATCCAATCCAGCAACAATCAATTGATCAAGGTCAGGTTTCTTCAAAGAATACATTGACAACCTCGATAGATGATTCAATTGACGATTTGCTTGCTGAAACCTCATCATTCCTGAAAATGCAAAAACACATTAGAGCTCCAGCTCCAACTCCTGTTCCACAGCTAGGCTCAATGTTTTCTACTACAAACAGCTTCCAACCACATTCTAGTTCAAGCTCCATTGATGATCTTCTTGGAGGGCATAAGTCCATAGCAAATCAAAATGGAGCTGCTTCGTCCAAGGCTTATTCTTCCAATACAGGCTCAAAAGCGCAGATGGATGATTTTGATTCATGGATGGATTCGTTCTGATGAATTCTCGGCATAGCCATGATGGATTAAGCTTCCGAGAGCTTGTAGTTCCATGTAGATTTTTATCATAACAGTCTCTGTATGGAAATAAGGTTTCTGCTTGTTTTTTAGCAGGAAAAGAGATGGAAAGAAGGCACTGCCATTAGCTTCTGCTCATCCTTCTCTCTTCAGAGATTTCTGGTATTAAGGAAAGGAATTGGCTCAGAATATCATACCCAAATTTTAAGATTAGTGTATATATAAGTAATTAATCACCAATCTTAAAGCAAATTCAAGAAACAAAAATATCGTCGTTAAAAATCATAAGACTAATATTTAAGGGTAAGTTAAGATATCAATAAGTTTGTATATTTGGGGTATTAAAAATCCCAAATAAAATTAATTAGTGGATGGGGTAATTCCACTTTGCAATTATAGCTGTAATATTTTGATGGAGTTAACATTTAGATAGAAAAGAGTGAAATTAGAAAGAAAATAAATATTTATTTTTTTTATTGAAAGTTTAAATTAAGAAGAAAATAAGAGGAGATTTTTTTTTTTTCAAAAGATTTTGTTTCTGCTAAGATTATTGGAAAGTTGACAAATTTATGCAACTTTTCATGATGATTAAATTATCCTAATTTTAATTAAAAAGTACAATTAAATATTTCTCAAAGGTGACTTAATTTTAGTCGTCAATTGTATATTTTTTTCACTTTTCAATTCTTGGTTAAGAAATTTTTTATTCCTAAAATTTTTAATAAAAATTTGATTTTTTTTTAATTTAGCTTGTTTAGTTTTATTTTGGCTATAATTTTTAATGAATTTTCAAAATTTTCTACTAAAATAATAACTTTTGATTATTATATCTACTAAAATATGATAATTATAAGAAAATTAAGCTCTTATTTTTTCAAAAAAAAAATCTCTCAATGATTTTTTAAATAATTATATAATTATTTTAAATAATTGTCACCATATATCAAATTTATATTTTGATGCTCAACAGAATTAAACTCTTTACTCAAAATTTGGAGATTTACGAACAAATCATAATATTTATATTTTTATAATTGTTTAAATGATATTTTAATATGAACAAAATTATTATTAATATTAATTTATCTAAAATAAAATATATTTTATTTATATATTTTTTGACATGACTCAGATATTAATATAAAGTATTAATTTTTTTTAAAATATTAACTGTGTAAATACACAAAATTTGAATGTCAAGTATCTAAATCCTCCAAATCCTGAATTCTTTACACAAAAAAAAGTAAAAAAGAGCAATAAATCCTCTGTTCTAGAGCCATAGAGCGCCAGCTTCCTTCAAGTTCGGAACAAGCTCCCCTGAAATATGCGCCGCCATTAGATGATCCAATCCCCCGAGAAGCCTCCCCCCAATAAAAACCACCGGCAAAGTCACCGGAAACCCTCTCTGCTCATCTCCGGTGGGCCCCATCTCGCCGAGTTCGACCCTCAGCGCCGTCTCCTCTGCTTCTCCGGCGATCTCCCACACTGCCGGACTCACCCCCAGCCCCTGAAGCAGCCGCTTCACAACGTGTCCCATACAGCAACCTTGCCGGGCAATTACCACCACCGGTGTCTCCTCCACCGCCGTCCTTACGCCGCCCCCGGAGGAAGAAGATGATGACGGCGAAGAGGGAAAAGCCGCTCGCTGCATTTCTTGCACTTGAGGTTTATTCGGTCGCATAGAAATGGTGGAAGAGATTGGCTTGCGGGATCGGCGTATTTATAAAAGGGGGCAGGATGGGGGGAGGGTGACGTCATTCAAAGGAGTGTGACGTGGGCGGCAGTTAGGCCGTGTGGCGCCAGCCTAGGTGATGACGTGGACGTGCGTGTTTTGTCGTTGAGTGGGGCCAGAGGATGACGTCATGGATTGGTATAAGATGCCGGAACAGTTTAGTGGTTGCACTTGGTCGCAGGGGCAGTGGATGGAGACATTCAGGTGCTCCGTCGCAAATTAGTTTAATGGGATTGGACATATTGAACCACATGAATTTCATAAGAGATCATCATCATCATCATCATAACATCATCATCATCATCATAATATCATCATCATCATCATCATCATCATTCAGGAGATTCATGAGCATGTCGTCCAATTTTTATTCATTATATGCATATTATAAATTTTGTATTAATTTATATAGCTAATATTTTAAATTTTATAATTATTTATAAAAACTATCATTAATTTTAATTTATCTAAAATACAATGCATATTTTCTTGTATAATGTTAGTGTGATCCCATATATTAGAAATATATAAATAAATATAAAATTTTAGTGCTAGATATAAAATAAAAAAGATTTTTATAATAAGTATGTAAAGATCTTTCTAATTTTAAATATTTAAGATTACAAAAAAAAGTTAAATAATTTGTTGAAGTACTTTATTTAGATTTTCATATTTTATATTTACATGAAATGCGTAATTCTTTAATAAATTATTTTATGCTTTTAAGATCCTAAAACAAGAAGAGTTGGATATGAAAAATGAAAAAATGACTATCAATTTATTGGTTTAAAATATATCAAATAACAGCTGAAATTATTTTAATTTAAATATAATTTAATAAAAATAGCAGTAATTATTACATGAAAAATATAGCAAGAGATTAGAATTATTCCACCTAAAAACAAAGTTTATTCCAAATAAACAAATTGAATTTGCCGGCCTATATATATATATATATATATCCATTTCTGTCATTTTCAAATAGCCCCCCAGAGTCTCATAAATTGCAGAAACAAATATTTAGCTGATTATTTACAGCTCATTCATGACGCAGTGAAAGGTCAACTTCTAACTTGTATGTCATAATATTTTATTGGTATGTTTTCTAGCATTTATGTCTTATATAATATTACAACTAAGGTTTGGTTTGAGATAATAACTAAAAATTTTTGTATTTAAAAAATATCTTAAAAATAATAAAAAAATAGTCCCAAATAAAATCTAAATAGAAAATAATAAGGTAATTATTGCGTATTATAAAATATTTATTTTATACTTTATTTGATGCAATTTTTCCACCAAATGGTCACCTTTAAACTACTTATAATTTCATTAGTTTTTTTTTTTTTGCTGTTTTAATATCAACATTTTAATATTTATTATTTTATTTCGTATATAAAATTAAATATATTATAATTACATTAATATTCTTCTCAATTTGGTTTTCTTTGAGTGTGAATGCTTCAAACTTGATGAGATTTTCTCTACTCTTTTTTGCTAGATGTGTGTAGGAGAATTTAAACCATTTTAGAAATCTTGTCAATATATACTTGTACCATATGAACCTCTCAAACTTGAATTATGGAGGTCAACCTTAGAGTCTAAAGGCTTTCGTTTGAGTAGTTCTAAAATTAAATATATAGAGTATAATTTTAGTAAGAATATTTTATTTTATAAAAATAAGAAATTAAAAGAAAATTAATAAATAGTAAGTGAGAAATAACTTTTAACTATTTCAAAAAAATTTATACTTAAAATCCTAAATCCTAATATATTTTAAGTGTATTTTATGTTAATAGTTTTTAAACAAATCGGCTCGCTAGATAACCAGTCAAGTCAAAGATGGCTCGAGCTTGGCTCACTAGCTCATCAAGGTTAACTCGTGAGCCATTTATCAAATCAAGCTCGAGCTAGCTTATGAATCAACTTGACTCACTTACACTCCTAGCTAGGGTTAGAACTAGATTAAAACTAATAAATAAGCTTTGAGTAAAATTTAAAACTCAAATTAAGCTTAAGATTAACTCAAATATTATGACATACTCCAGGATTAAAGACAAAGAATGAGAAGAAGGCATGGAAGGAAGAAAGTACTCCAGGATTTTGGATGGTAGACTGACCTAGTGAACGATGCAATGTTATACAGAATTTCTATTTATTTTATTGAAGATGATGTAACCACATCATATTTGCATGCAAATGGAAATTATAAGGTTAGCTTTCGTTCTCCCAAGTTGCTTCAGGTTGCTAACATCTTACGTATGGTTGGGCCCTCATTTTACAAAATGGTTGGTTTCATGTTTGTATGCTTGGATCACCAGTTGAATCAGGCGAGGAGGTCGAGCAGGTTCTTGGATTGTGGATTGGACTACCAAATGATGTGAGAATTAGAATATCTTGGGCTCATTGGATTCATCTTGTCAAGCCGCTCGATTCGATTATAAGCATGTTATATTTGACGATCATTTGGTTTTCCAATTAATGCTTTGAACCCTCTAAACATGTTTTGGACTTTTGATTTGGGCTCGTATTAGACTGATTTTGATGTCGTTGGGTTCGTCTCTTTGAGATGTTTAATTCGAGTATAAGTTTGATGATTACAAATTTAATTTTGAAAGTTTCTGACTAATATTTATACGAGATATCTCTTATGAATGTCAATTTTATATGTCGCATGCTTTATGAAGCAGAGATAGAGGATTGTGGGATGGCAAATACTTGAGGAATCTCGATCACCAGATTCAAAGGATGCAGTGCGCGCTAGCCACTGAGAGTGGAATCCCCCTCTTTCAAAGCCTGCAACATCGTTCAGAGAAAGGAACTTCCATAAGGGTGCAAGCTGGGAGGCTAGTTGCACTGTAAGAGACAGATATTGGAGATTGGAGATGAGCATATGGGGCAGAAGTTGATCATCGTGTGAAGATCTGATGAAGACAGGCGAAGTCCAACATAAAGCCGACCAACAAAAGCAGATTTGTGTGGAGATCTGTGCAGGCAACGTGGAATCGAGGAGGATCGACGAATCTCATGGTGGAGGAAGCGGACACGGAATTAGCTGGGCTTGCCGACTTGCGTTGATTTGAGCGTAATAATTAATTAATTAAAAAAGCTATGGTTTCTAGAGAGTTTCCTGCAATGTGGTGAATCACGTGGGTTTTGGATAAGAAGATGCAGGATGGGATTTTAGAAGTCGGAGATGTGACTTGGGATGTAGGTTTTCTTGTTTGTCTCTTTTTTTTTTCAAATAATTATGAGATGTAGTGGTACGAGAATCATAGGTGGGCGACAGAGGTTGGAGTATTATTGTCCAACGACGGTTATCAAAGGATCATAATGAGATGAAATGGCCAAGGATCATAGTAGTCAAGTGATCAAAAAGGATAATTATAACGATAGGGTTCAGAGGACCGTAGTCGGGCAACATTAGTTAGAGGACCGTACGTAGTCAGACGACGGTGATTAAAGAACCATATTTCTTTTTTTTTTTTTTGGGGAAATTTTGGGGCAAAGCCCGTATCATTGCTATAAGGAGATTACAAGTAAGTAAAAAGTAGAAAGAAAAAACTAAAGCTTAGCTTCTCAACAACAAAAAGAGAAACTAAAGCGAAAAGAAGAAATAAGCCAAAAACCCAAAGGGGCAGAAACAAAACTTAGCTTGCTAGCAAGCTAGAAGGACTCAGGTGCTCTTTGGATAAAGAGAGATCGGATCAGCAGCACGAAGAAGCAAAGAGCAGAGCCCCTGGTTGCCAAGAAGGCCGTCCAAGGGGCAGCTGGTAATACCAGCATACATCATTGTCCTTCCAAAATTCCATCTGGCGGTCTCAAAAATGCAGACAGCAAAAAAACGGCGAGAGAAGAGATCGCCAGCCATCAGGAATTGAGCCTGATTTTCCAGTTTGAAGTTTTGCGGAGAATAGCTCGTTTAATATTTGCAATCACAGTGGCTTGACAGTCAATTTTGTTACCAAAAATTCTGTCATTTCTAGCTCTCCAAATATGATAAATAGCAGCACAGGTAGTAAGAAGATGCAGACTGGCTCGAGTAGGAGAGAAACCCTGCTCAAAAACACTAGCAAAAGTCTGATGAAGATTTGGCCTCATGAGAAGGGAGTTTAACCAAGGTAGGAAATGCTTAATAATATTGAAACAGAATCTGCATTCAAAATACAGGTGAGGGATAGACTCCGGATCCTCATGGCAAAAACAACATGTATTATTCGTATAGATACCCCGGACAGCCAACACATCAGCAGTTTTGAGTCCCCCACGGAAAGCCATCCAGGCAAAAACAGAAAAGCGAAGGGCAGATCTTTTATGCCAAACATACTTGTGCCAGGACACCACATTCAAAGCAGAATAGAAATGGTTAGTGTAGGTTCTAAATGTAGGATTCTGGGTGTTTAACCAGGTATGGTTTCTCGGGTGTCTGGCAATGTGGATAGCTTTAATTTTATTGGCAATCGTAATGTCAAAGCTAGTAGGTATAGACCAACAATCCTCAGAAATAATATCAGTGACTTTGTGATCCGAAAAAGAGATATGACTGTCCAGGTTTTGCTGTTCCATACAGAAATCAGCAATGGAGAAGCCATTGCACCAGGGATCCCAGAGCAGAGATAGAGTACTACCCGAGTGAATAGATAGAGAGAAGCAGTTTTTGGTGTTGGCAGCCAAAATGCATAAATGCTTCAAAAAATGCGAGCTTTTCTTGTTTATTGGTTTCCATAATGAGCAATACTTAGATCTCCACCAATCAAAAAGCAGGTTGCCAGTGTGAAGAAATCTCCAAGTAATCGTGCAGTAGAACGCATAGGATAAAGATTCTATGGAGGGAATGCCCAGCCCACCATTGCATTTGGGTTTACAAGTATCTTTCCAGGAGATAATGTGCATCTTCTTCAAGCTAATATTTCCAAAATAAAGGAATCTAGAACACAATCTGTTAATGGTTTTACAGTAGCCTTTAGGTATGATGGAGCCACGGATCCAGTAGGCTAAGGTGTTGCAGATGGTGAACTTAAGAAATTGAATTCTACCAGCCATTGAAAGAATCTTAGCCTTCCAGCCGTCCAGAGAATGGGTGATTTTTTGAATCAAAGGCTGGAAGTCGAAAGCTTTCAGCTTCCTGTAGAGAATGGGAAGTCCCAGGTACTTAATAGGGGAGAAGGATTGGGTAATTTGAAGGGTGTTGCATATTTGGGAGGCTTGAGGCGCATTCTTCGAGATGAGGATAGAGCTTTTAAGAGGGTTTACACGGAGACCAGAAACAGTGGCAAACTTATCAAGAATGAGATTAAGAGTTTGGGCATTGGAGTTAGTAGCTTTACCAAAGACAAGCATGTCATCAGCAAACATAAGATGAGATATAGTAGTGTTACCAGCTTTCAAACCACAGAAATTGGCATTGGAGATGGCTAACTCCAAGCAGGCAGAAAACCCATCCATAACAATACTAAAAAGGTATGGAGAGAGCGGGCAGCCTTGACGAAGCCCAGAGGAAGAGTTGAAATGACCTTCAAGAGCCCCATTGATACAGATTGAGAAGTGGACTTCAGTGATACAAGCTTTAACCCAGCTAATAAACAGTTCCGGAAAACCCTTATCAGCCAGCCTCCAAATCAGAAATTCTCTAGATACAGTATCAAAAGCCTTGGTGATATCAAACTTGGCACAGAAAAATTTATCTTTAGCATTACAGTTAAAGCTATCCAGGATATCAGAAGCTAAAAGTATGTTGTCAGAAATGACACGTTTCTGGATGAAGCCACCTTGACTAGGATGAATAATGTGGGGTAAGACATCCTTCATCCTATTAGCAATTATTTTTGCAATGACTTTATAAATAACATTACAGAGGGATATGGGACGGAAGTCTTTGACATCGTAAGCATGGGGTTGCTTTGGGATTAAAGCAATAGCAGTTGCTTTCATATGCAAAGGCATACGGCTGGTGGAGAAGAAATTTTGAACAGCTTTGAAGAGTTGAGGATGTATAACATTCCAAGTAGCCTTATAGAATTCAAAGGAAAAACAGTCAGGACCTGGAGCAGAGGTAGAGGAGCCATCAAAGATGATACTCTTGATCTCTTCAAGAGAAACAGGGGCAGTGAGGGAGGGCAGGAGGTGAGGGGGGACTAAGTTTCCAGTGGGGATGTCTTGGTAGTGGCTGTGCGTGGTTGGAGGAATAAGGGTATTGTAAAGTTGGGTGAAATGGTTGATGAAGGCATTGGAGATATTATTATGGGTGGTGGCTATCCCATGTTCAGTATTGATTTCCTTGATTCTATTGTGGTTCTTGGAAATGTTGATTTTGGAGTATAGGAATTTCAAATCATCTTCACCATGGGTGATCCATTTCACCTTAGCACGTTGAGAGATCCAGCTGGTGAGGGAAGAATGATAGTGGGCAAGTCTGGTATTGATGTTGTTCAGGGTGGAGTTGAGGGTGGGGTTAAGGGGGTCATCCTGAAGTTTGGAGATAACAAGGTTTTGTAGGGTGGAGAGGGTGTTAATTTCAGATTGTATGGAGTTGGAGCTGGCCCAGTTCTTGTGTTTGATAATATTTTTGAGAGTTTTCAATTTGAAGTTGAAGGAACTGAGAGGGCTGCTGCAATTGGGTTGGGAGAAAACCTCAAGGAGGCAGTTCCAAAAATCGGGGATCTTAGAGCAATAATTTTTGTACATGAATCTGTGATTGATATTGCTCTCCCTAGAATTAGCAAGGATGATAGGGGAGTGGTCAGAGCAGCTGGGATCATCAACCCGATAGAAGGAGTTGGGATAAGAGATTAGCCATCTATCATTGACTAAAACACGATCAAGTTTGATGTGAATTGGGTTTTGAGGTTGTTGATTATGCCAGGTGTAATAGTGCCCCACAGAGGATAGATCTTTCAAACCAGAGTTAAAGATCATGCTATTAAAGTCACCGATTTTGCTTTGGGTTAGGTTAATACCACCAGATTTTTCAAGGGGAGAACGGCAGCAGTTAAAATCCCCAATAATAGCCCACGGAAGAGTGACAGAATCCACAATTTCTTCAATTTTTTTCCACAGGACCTGTCTGTCAACCACAGAATTGCAAGCATAAACAGCAGAGACAGCACAAATAGGTGTAGAGGCAGTATAGATAATCCCATGGATAATTTGGCTAGTGACAATCTCAGGGGTAAAGTTCATACAAGCAGCATTCCATTTTATCCATATGCGGCCAGGGTTGGAAAGTTTGAAGTTGTCACAAGTTCCTTCGATAGGAAATAGTTTGTGAGTAGCTTGGAACCAGGGGTTAGTAGAAGTGGTTTGAGAAATTTTAGCTTCAAGGATGAAAAGGAGGTCAAGGTTGTGTTTTGAAACAAGATTTTTGCAGCATAAAACTTTGTCAGGGTTGTTAAACCCGCGGATATTCCAGGCTGCAATATTGGGTAAGGTCATTGGCATTTGGAGGTGGGGGTGGAGGCTTTTTTGGCTTTGCCTCTGGTTTGTTTTTGGTTAGTGGGGATTTGCTGGGTGTTTGAGGAGGTGCTTGAGTTGGAGTTTGACAGTTGAGAGGTGGGAGGGGGGATTATTGGCTGATGGAAGCGTGGGGAAGTTTGTGGGGGGCTGTTGGGGTTAGGATTGGAGGGGTCAGGGGTTGGGTTGGGTGGGGGGGAGGTGTGTTGAGAGTGCTCAGCAATGGTTTTGCAAGAGAGAGCATCAAATCGGTTACTAGTGTTTAGCAGAGGGATGTTACTGGGAGGTGGAGGGGTAGGTTCGGTAAGGTCATTGACCTCTCCAGAAGGGGAGTTTAAGTTTGGGATTAGGGGGCCAGGTAGGGGGGTTGTAAGGAGAGGTGGGTTGGGGGGAGGGGGCATTGTTTTTGGGGGTGGGATTTTGGGGATGGTAAGGCGAGGAGGAGGGGTTATACGGGGTTTTCGGCTAGTGCTCCTTCCCCTAGGTCTGGTGGTTTGAGTGGTATTGGGGATAGGGTTTTTGGGGCAAAGAGTAGGCGGGTGCATAATTGAACCACACTGGGAGCAGTGGTCAGGCTTCCAATCATATTGGACTCTAAGGGGGGAGGTTTTGCCGTCTACACAGTAGAAGATTTCATCAGGGAGGGGGGAAGAGCTGTTGACTTGGACACACACTCTAGCAAAGGTTAATCTGGTTTTAGCAGTAGTGAGAGCATCAATAGCTAATGGAATACCGATACAACTAGAAAGCTTTGATATACCTTCGGGTGTCCAGCAAGAGAGGGGGCAGTTCATAATTTTAATCCACAGTGGTATGGATGCGAACTCTTCCCTTTTAGGAACAAAGTCGGGGCACCATTTTTGCAGTATAAAAGGTTTACCGAAGAAAAACCAAGGTCCGCCTGTCCAAGCGAGCTCGTAATCTTCCATCGTAGAGAATTTGAGGAGGAAGAAGCCGTCGTCCATGGTTAGAAGAGAGAAGGATCCCTTGAGCGTCCAGGTTTTTTTGATTGCTGAGAGCAGAGCCTCATAGAAAGGGCGTTTACCAATCGAGTAGCCGACTAGGGAGAGAGCCCACTCGGGAGCTCCAGCAACAAACTGATCGTTGGTGAACAAGGCAGTGTGATTTTCTGTGGGGACAAAAGAAAGAGAGTGCGAGAACTCTGTGGAGACATGAGAGGTGTGGGTTATAAGGTTTTTCCAGTCCATAGAGGCAGACTGAAAGATAGGGGTGGAGGACAGCGGGGGAAAGTTGTGGGCATCCATGGGGTGAGGGACCCCCGACGGGGGCGGTGGCGGGACAGAGCAAAGCTAGGGAGAGGGGAAACCCTAGCAGAGAGCATTCGCTTAAAGTTCAACTCGGAAAGCCCTCAACTTTTAAGAACCATATTTCTTAGATTAAAGCACTTTAAGTACTTTAATGGTCGAGTCAATTGATCTTGGGTTTGTTGAATTTATCTTATCGAAACGCTTATGTTGATTATAAGCATGTAATATTCGAAGACCATTTTATCCTCTAATTAATGTCCCGAGCATTTTGACTAACTTTCAAATAGTTGATTGGAGCTCATTTAGAGTTGGATGTGATCATCATTTGTGTTGTTCGATTTATCTTGAAAAGATATTCAATTTGATTTTGAATTTGTTAAAATCAAATTATAGTTAATTCTAAATTTAATTCTTAAAAATTTTAATATAAATATTTTATCATGATTAGTGCTGATTAAAATGAATTTTATTAAAATAGACTAAACAAATAGATCAATACATGATCTTTTATCTGGCCATCTATTAAAGTGGTTGAATCCTATAGGAATTCAAACACGCAGGTGGTCTTTTATAATTCTTTACATAATTTTTAAATACTCCCTTTTCAGGAAGAAATTTTTACGTGAGGCCATCGGACCGTCTGGAGGCCAATCAGATGCGTCAGGTCATCCGATACACAGTGGTACATAGTGACGGAGCACAGTGAATTGGTGACGTGGCGCGTCCTGATTGACCTCCGGACGAGATCCAATGACCGCACGTAATAATTTCGCCTTTTCAATACACATCATTGCTCCTCAAGGAGTATATATCATATCCATATCCGCTTTGATGTCAGCTAAACATATTATCAAACATGTTGTCAGCAACTATTGCCTCCTTCAGACATTTATGACTATATCTTGATAACAACATCATGTTATTAGAATATATATATCACTAAAATTTTTAATTTTACAATTTTTAAAATTTGGGTGCTATTATTGTAAATATAAAGATATATAAAACTTATAATTTACATGCCCCTCTTGAGTTTAGGGCAAAATCTTTCGCCCATTTCAACCACCATCAATAGCTACATCAAGAATTAAAATAGTATTTTTTTTTTTGTTTTTATATGAACTGAAATATTCATTTGAGAATATGGCAATAAATATTAATAGTTAAAAATATGATGCTCTTAGTATTAATAAAATATTAAAAAATTTTAATTAAACTATTTGAAATATTTTTATCAATTTTAAAGTACTTACATTTATTTTATTAATTTTTTTATTATACTAATATTGAAATAAATATAATGATTAAGATTAAGACGATTGATTGATTGATTAAGATTCATTAAGAGATATATATATATATATATATATATAAAAGATTAAACGTAGGGCCTATTTGGGATTTTTTTGTTTACCTTTAAAAGCGCTACCACAATTCTATTTGGTTATTATTTTATTTATTTTTAAGAAATTTTTGTGTTAGAGAAACTATTTTTTGTAGCAACTTTAAAAAATTAATTTTCTCTCAACAGCTTTACAACCATCTTTATAAATGCTACACCAATCCCAAATAGACTCTTAGACTTCATTTGGGATAACTTTCTTACTACTTTGCTTTTCAGATCGCAATCACAATTTTTATTTCATTATTTTTTCATTGTTTTAAATAAATTTTTATGCTAAAAAGCTTCTTTCTATAGCTGTTTTCTCCACGGTAGCTTTACAATCATCTTTATAAAAAATATAGCTATCCCAAAAGCACCCTTAATTATAATGTTCCTATCCATTTATGCATAATGAGTTTACTTTAGGGCAAAATTTAAGACTAGGTCTTGTTATAATTTTAATTATGTGTTAAAAAAATTAAAGTAGCTAAAGTCGATCATCAAATGAGTGACTTGTTGCTAACTTAGCTTCACCAGCTGACACGGATTCAAATTTTGTAGCAATTTGCCAGTTAAACGAGCGACTTGCGACGATAAAATTTGATTAATTCAACTATCTAATAAAAATATAATAAATTATGTATTTGTGCCCAATTACAGTTAAATTATTGATATATTAATAAATAATTAAAATAAAAGTTAATATTTTTATAATATTAATAATGATTTCATTATTGTTATTTTAGATGAAAGTTTTAGTTTTATCATTATTAAATATGTAAGCTTTTTCTTAAATATCATCATTTCTTAAACAATTCCCAGACAAATCTTATTAATTAATAAAATGATGAAACTAAAACTTTCTTATAAAATAGCAATATTGAAATAATTATTAATATTATAGAAATATTAACTTTTATTTTAGTTATTTATTAATATATCAATAATTTAATTATTACTGCTCGGCTGCCGGGTAGAAGTCCAGAGGGGGTCAGCGGCCGAGTAGAAGTCCGGCGGTGTTCGGAGGCAGGGCGGTGGTCTGACAATCGACGAAGGTTGGGCTGAAGTCCGGTCTTGATCGGCGGCCGGGTGGAAGCGTAACAACGGTCGGCGGCCGAGCGGTGGTACGTTCCGAATTAGCCTTTTATGAACCACATGACTCACCAAATTTAAGTTCGAAGTCGGTCGCCCATTTGATAGTGGACTTTACCTCTTAATTTTTTTAATACTTATTTACGTAATTAAAGTTTTACAACACCTATTTTAAAAATTTGCCCTTTAATTTATTTTACTAAGGTTTAATTAACTTATATGATGAGAAGAGGCAATGTCGTGCTCGGCAATTTTTTATTTCTTTTTTTTTTTCAGAAAAATGTTCTTTTTTTTTTTAATAAATTAATTTTTACCATAATGCAGTTTTTTATTAATTTTTGTGCTGGAGCTCCGGTTTCCGTGATGTGTTCATAAGCTGTTTGTTATTCGTACTAAACAGCAGATCAAAGTCTATCGGTCAATGGCTACATGTTCAAAGGTGAGAGATAGACCCAAGCGAAGACTGGCAAAACTAACTCGCACGCGGACTCGAACATTAGACCCGCAGGTGAGCGTACCGTCGTGATAGGCAGAGCGGCACGTGGGTCCCGCAGCATATATGCCAACGTAATAGACACGTCAGAAATATGGAGCGGCTCGGCACGCGACAGCGACGGTAAATCTCGTCCTGCGATGATATCTCGATGACGTCAGAGAAGAGGTCAGCCAAACGCAACTTGGCAATATTCTTTTTAGTTGTGGTGATTGCAAAGGAATGGTTGAAATTGTCGTTATAAAATAACATTTAAATTTTATGTATTTATAAAATTAATTTTCATATCATATATCTTACCTATTGAAGTCATGTGTTTACATAAGTCATAATTAAATTACTAAAAGCTTAATAAAAATAAAAAAAATATGCGTTAAATTTTTATTACAAATTTTGATATTTATGTGAGAATTGAAAAAATAGATGTAATAAAATATTTGTTTTGTAAATAGTTAAATTTTATGTGTTATATTTGTCATTTCTCTAAAATTAACACGCCTTAAAAATATATATATAACAATGATTTGGTGGACCTAATATAAATAAAATTGAATGATACTCTTTTTATTGTAATTGGTTCAACTAAAAATATGAGCTTTAAATGATTTTTTTTTATTTAAATGGGTAGTAGTTGTTTATGCAAATTAAATTCTTGCCATAAAACTTTCACTTAATTACAAGTGTGACATTCTTTTTATAAATATCCAAATCTATTCATTTTTGCCCCAAATTAGTCGACATGAGGAAGAAGAGAAAGAGAATAAGAGGTAAAAGAGATTCTTGAGAGAAAATTTATATTTTGATGTCTTAGAAATCGATTCGAATGTTGAGGCAATTAGAAAAGAGTTGCCCTTATGATGCATGCATGATATTATTATCTTATTTCATATTATGTATGTTGAGGCAAGCATGTATATTATTTTATTTTTCAAGTATTGAATTCACTAATATATTTTGTGTAACATATTATGCACATTAACATCTTATTTTGCTTGCGTAGGTTTTAAATTTAATAGGAGTAGGAGGGAAAGAAACCTAAGTAGAGATAATATATTTATAGATTTTACTTCTAGAATTAGGATTCGTTTGGGATGACTTTTTACTGTATCTTAAAGCAGCTTTCTAGTACAAAGAATTTAATTTTTGTACTAAAAAACTGCTTTAAAAAGCTGAAAGAAAGCCGTCCCAAACGAAGCTTTATACTATAAACATCTCATAAAAGACCTATATCATAACCTTATTTGTGCTAGAACCATTATTTCCTCAAGATTAGTGCGACGACATTTATGATACAAGTGTTCATTGCAAGATACTTATCATCTCAACCTCATCATAAGGACTACAGAGCAATCTCCCTAATAAGTCTTATATAATATACAGTATCTCTTGCCAAAATTTTGATAGTTATGTAAATACAAGATTGCATTACTAGTATATTTTATCATGTTGTAGCCATATTGTTGGATTCATTTTTAATATTCAAAACTAATTTATGTAAGGACATGACTTGATATCATTTACTTTGCCTTTTCTAATTGCCCAAAGGCACCTTATGCTGATATTTATGTAATTACGTACATAGAGGTGGACTAATCTTTTTATAGACAGTTAATGAATATTGCTTTGTGGGATAGACCCTATGATTTCTTTCTTCCAAAGATTTTTCATATACATCATCTTGTGGTTAATTGAGAGATGTTGACAATGATTCAATGATAATCGACTAAAAAAAGTAATAAATAAATAAAGTGTATCATATTGTAGATATTAATGCTACAAATTCAATAAAACTAAAAGATCAATGACCTACTGCGCAAAGTGCTATGGCGATGGTCGTTACCACCCCATTTCATGTTCACAAGGCCTTTCCTCTATGTGCCAAGTGGGGGAAGGGAACTATAACACCCCAAGACCTAAAATTGAAAAAATTGTATCTTTTTATATTTGTAATCATCAACCAAAGCTTACTAATTCTATTAAGAGAAAATAAAATAATAAAAATCATAAATATATTATACTCTTTCAATATTTACATATTGATCCAAACCCAATAGAATATATAAAATTGACATTATATTCATTTCAAAGAAATATAGACCATCACTGTAAATACATCATGACAACAAAATGGCATAGAAATATAAAACAACACCTAACCCAGAGATCTAGATTAGCCTCACTTCATCAGTTCCTTACGCTTACTTGAACAATATATAAAAATTACATAATGAGCACAAAAGTCCAATAAGTTACCAAAATCTACAACTAAAAATAAATGCATAAAACAGAAATAATATGCATGTAATAAATCAAATTTCAAATGAACAATGATCTATCATATAGATTCATGTCAATTCTATATTAAGAAAGTCTATCATATATCATGTATTAATATAAGTCTTACTATACATTAACCATGTTTTTTATATTAGTCTCATCAATCATACTAGTAATCAGTCTTATTAATTATCAATCTTATTTATCATTAATCTTATCTCTCATCGGTCTTATCAAACATCTATCTTATACATCATCGATCTTGTCAGTACGTTATCTATCTTGCACATTGATACGTCATCGGAAAATTATCTTGATCGAGCACGAATCTCGAGGAAAACTCAAGTTGGAAACTTCAAAAATTAATTCGGAGACTATTTAAACTCCGATTTCAGCAAGCTTACAGTCGAACTGAGCGTCTCGGAAATACGAATCCAACAACACCAAATTCGACTCAATCCGAGCCCAAACGAGTCCAAATCAAGTACCCGAAGTGCTGTTGGAAGCATCAAACAGCAATTTGAGTTACCAAACGGTCTCCGATTTTGACGAGCTTATACTCGAATCGAGCGGCTCGACGAGACGAATCCAACGAGTCCAAGATTGCAGAATTCTGATATCATTAAGACCTTCAAATGCTTGATAAACGGTTCACGATCAAGGGATTCAATATCGACCGTTCATCCGGATCACTCCTTATTTGCCCTTGATCCCTCACATATTTACGGGCTATGCCACTCCAGAAAAACTATAAATAGCCCCTCATTTCTCTTAAGAGGGGACCCAAGCCAAGAAGAGAAGAAAGAGAAGAAGAAGAGGATAGAAGTCTAGGAGGGAATAACTCATCCTCGACCACCGCCGGAACACCGCCGGAACTCCGTCGGAACACTGCCGGAACACCACCGAAGCACCACCAGGCGCCCGAGGGACGCCGGAGCTCTGCCCGACACGGGAGCAACGTCAGAATTCTGCCCGACGCCGGAATTCTACCCGACGCCGGACTTCTTTCTAAGTGACGCCGGACTTCTTTCCAAGTGACGCCGGAATTCTGCTCGACACCCCGAGTGACGTCGGAACTCTGCTTGTCCTTGTAACTGATACTCATTGTAATCTGATCGTCCTGAATTTAAAGGACGGATCAGCCTCATGTACTTCAAACGACACTAGTGGAACTCTTTCAACTGGGCGTGGCCCCGTGATTTTTTCCCTTTCCCGGGTTTTCCACGTAAAAATCCTGGTGTTACTATTTCGATTCTGTTTGTGTGCTGAATATACGTACAACGCTGAGACGGGAAATTAAAATCTATCGCCGCGTATATTTGAGTCCGCAACAGTTTGGCGCCGTCTATGGGAAATCTTATCCCACAACTTCAAGTATTGCTACGATGGTCAACAGGCGTAGCAGTCGCCTCATAGGAGCCTCCCGCTCTCACTCTCATCAATCCAGGAATCAGTCTATGAATCATAGACGCCCGATATCTGCCTCTTTATACCCCGGGGGGCAAAACGCACCTGGAGAAGGGACCTCGGGACCCTCCCTAGAAGAGAGAATTCAAAAGATGGAAGAATCTCAAAACGAGATCCTACAACTCTTGCGAGAGACTCGACAACCGACCCTAGCACCTCAAGAGGAGGTTCTTCTCCCTCGAGATCCACCACGTGTCGAAGCTGTTCAAATCGAACATCTTCAAGACGAGATTCCTCTTCCTCCACTCAGGAGGCGTTCGTAGTCGCATCAAGATAATGAACTGGCTGATACAGCAAGTTCTACCCATCCTTCGCACACAGGTCGGCAACCTCGTATTCCTTTGGACCTCCCCGAAGAGTTAGCCCGACCACACATTGCTGAGCTCCCTCGCAATGCCCTTCGCCACGAACTGCGACGATTGGTCCGAGAAGAGTTCCCTACAGGAGGCATAAGGCAACCCCTTCGTTAGTGGGACTTGCAGGAGTCGTCACCCTTGACAGAAGCTATTCTTCAACACGCTATTCCGGCAGGATTTAAACTACCAAGCATCGATTCCTACGACGGGACATCCGACCCGTACGAGCACATCGATCATTACAGAACCATCATGCATATCCAGCGAGCTTCGGATGCCCTCCTATGTCAGGTTTTTCCTACTACACTCAAAGGACAGGCGCGAACATGGTTCTATTCTCTTCCATCTGGAACGATCCCTTCATTCGTCAAATTGGCCAAAGCCTTCGTTGAATAGTTTGTAGCCAATCGAAGAATTGCTAAAGATTCTTCCCACCTCTCCGGGATTCGTCAAAACGAGGGAGAATCGTTAAAAGAGTACTTTCAGCGATTTTCCACCGAGGCACGACAGATTCCAGGACTAAACCCAGAATTGCTCCGAGGGGTCTTCCTTGGAGGCCTTCGTCCTGGTCCTTTCTATTCGGCACTTATGCGTGACACTGTTCATTCATATGCCGATCTGATCCATCGTGTAGAGGCGCATATATCTGCAGATGAGGCAATAAATGCTCATAGAAAACAGTTCGAGCAAACCACTGGGAAGCGCAAGGGAGCACCTGAGGTGGAAATTCCCTCATCACAATGGAAAAAGCAAGGGAATAGCAATCTACCTTCTAGGACCCCATTACCACAACGAGAACCTCGACAGGAGAAAGAGTACACTCCGCTCAACACATCTCGAGCAAATATGTTAATGGCGATTCAAGATCAGGACAAAGTGAAATGGCCGCATCCTTTGAAGCCAAATACAGGAAATCAAGATCAGTACTGTCACTTTCATCGTAGTCGTGGCCACACTACTGAAGTATGTTGGCAACTTAAGGATGAGATTGAAAGACTTATCCGTCAGGGCTATCTTCGACAGTTTATTGGGAACCCACCTACCCGAGAAGAAGCTCGCCCCACTGGGGGGAAAAATCAACAACAACAAAGACAACCATTGAATAATATTCAAATGGTTGGTGAGATTGAGTAATGCTGCAACTTGAACCTTTATGTTAGTAATACTACTTGTCATATGTCACCATGTATCTCTTCTATGATCAGTAGGATGTCACTCTAATGTCCTTAGTATTTCTACCAAGTCAAATGATGTGGTTGTCCCTATATGTATCTCTTTTGTTGTACAAGGAATTATTGTATTGTCTTACAGTAATATAATGTGTTGTTCGTCCAGTTTTGATATTGTCTCTTTCTTTAAAAAAGAATATAAATGACAATGAAAAACTACTGACAAATATAGTCTCTTTATCCTTGATTCGAGAAATACACAATCTTTATTGTGTCTCAATCACTGGATGATCAATCCCAGGGGGATTCGATCTGACCTCTTCCACACAGGTTAACGTCGTCGAGCAAATGCTCCGATATACAACCTCGGATAGGTCTCACATCCTTGGTGGATTCTCTCGACCTCTTCCATACAGGTTAACGTCGTCGAGCAAAGGCTCCGACATACAACCTCGGATAGGTCTCACATCCTTGGTGGATTCTCTTGACCTCTTCCATACAGGTTAACGTCGTCGAGCAAAGGCTCCGATATACAACCTCGGATAGGTCTCACATCCTTGGTGGATTCTCTCGACCTCTTCCATAAAGGTTAACGTCGTCGAGCAGGGCTCTGACATACAACCTCGAATAGGTCTCATATCCTTGGTGGATTCCCTCGACCACTCCTATACAGGTTAACGTCATTGAGCAGGGCTCTGACATACAACCTCATATAGGTCAAATGTCATTAGATGATGTCTTGTATACCAATCATTGGAAGATCATTCTTGGGGAGATTTAATCTAACATCTTCCCTTAACGTCATCAAGCAAGGGCTTTGACTTACAGTCTCAGATATGTCAAACATCCTAAAAGGATGTCTCTCACGTTCAAACTAATAATACATCAAAAGCACAAAGCATGTCTTACAGATGCAATAACAATTCAGGTCCCTCTAGGGGATAAATCCTCATTTCATATACAATATCATTGGAGTTACATAAATTCAGATTCAAATATACATTTCTTCTCGCCAGAAGTTGAAATCAAAAGGTACACTGGTGACACTCATACAAGCTAGTATCATCCAGCAACAAGTAACTTTAACACAGTCAAATATCCTTGGTGGATTTAAGTGACTTCTCCCTTACTGCACGCAAGCATCTCTTACAACTGCTCCTTTGAAGAAAGGACATAACTGGATCATCATCAGATCTCCACTCAGTTGACAGTGTTAGTGTATTGCCAGAATATTGGCATGTCACACTACTTCGGCCTCTTGATTCAGTAATATCTGATGTTGGCACACTTCAGTATGGATGAATATTGCCTTAACACAATGTTACTGGACGCCGGCCATCATCTGCCCGTCGCCAGACCCTCGTCGAATTTCTACCCAACATTGTATTTCTGCCAGTTGCGTGACTTGCCTCGGATATCTACCCGACGTTGTACTTATGCCCGGCGAGGGACTTTCATCGGACTTCTGCCCGACGACGAGCTTCTTCCCGTTGCTGGGTCTCTGCCCGTCGCCGGACTTTCGTTGGAATTTTGCCCAATATTTTCGTCGGACTTCTGCCCGACATCGTACTTCCACTCGACGCAGGACTTCTACCAGTCGCGGGACTTTCGTCAGACTTCTGTCTGACACCGAACTTCCTCCCGTTGAAAGACTTTTGTCAGTCGCGTGACTTTCGTCAAACTTCTACCCGACGCCGGACTTATGCCCGTCGTCGGACCCTCGTCGGACTTCAACCCGACGCTGTACTTCTTCCCGACGTCGGACTTCTGCCCGTTGCCGGATGTTTGTTGGGCTTCTACCCGACACCAAATTTCTACCCGTCGTGGGACTTCTGCCCGTTGACGGATTTTCATCGGAGTTATACCCGACGCCGTAATTCTTCCCGACGTCGGACTTCTGCCCATCGCCGGATGTTTGTTGGGATTCTACCCGACACCAAATTTCTACCCGTCGTGGGACTTCTGCCCGTTGACGGATTTTCGTCGGAGTTATACCCGACGCCGTAATTCTTCCCGACGTCGTAATTCTTCCCGACGTCGGACTTCTGCCCATCGCTGGATGTTTGTTGGGCTTCTACCCGACACCGAATTTCTACCCGTCATAGGACTTCTTCCCGCCGACGGATTTTCGTCGGAGTTCTACCCGACGCCGTACTTCTTCCCGACGCCTGACTTCCGACCATCTTCAGACTCCCTCCGACTAACATCTCACCTCCACATGAAGGAATGAAAAAGAAAAAAAAATTTTCTAACTCCTGTACAAGAGGAGGGGCGTTGTCTCAAGTAAGGAAAATCACCTACTGAATAACAACGGAATGCCTCAACTGTCAGAAAGCCAGAATGAGAGAAAAAAGAGGGAAAACCGCTAACTTCTGTGCAAAAGGAGGGGCACCGAATAAAGTAGGGAAAGTCACCTACTTAAAAACGGCGGAAGGCCTCAAAATGTCAGAAACTAGAGGGGAGAAGAGAGGAATACTCTAACTTCTGCGCAAAGGGAGGGGCGCCGAGTCAAGTAGGGAAAGTCACCTACTCAAAAACGGCGGAAAGCCTCAAAATGCCAAAAGCCAGAGGGAGAAAGAAAGAAGGGGCGAGTTTCTCCTAGGCCCTGGGGGTCTATTTATATTATTTTTGAGGGGGGGAGGATTCCAAAATTTTATTAAATTCCCTGAATTTTTTCAAATTTTTTCGGAATTTTTTGGGATTTTTTCGGAATTTTTTGGGCCTCACCAATAAAAAAAAAAAAAAAAATTTTTTTAAAGAGTTAACCGCGCCCCGCGCGGACGCGCCTGTTGGCGCGGGCGCCGCCGCAGGCGGCGGCGGCAGGCGGCGGCCGGCCGGCCGGCCGGCCGGTTCGGCCGCCTACACGTTCCCGGGCTCCGATTTCGGGCCCGGACGGTCCAAATTCGACGTTTTTGGGGTCCCCGGACACGTTTTTTCGACGTTCCGGACTCAATTTTGACACTTTCGGAGCTCAACGGGGCCTCTATGATCAAGTTCGAGCAAACATTTAATTTTTGGAACGCAAATTTTTACGATTTTGCCAAAGTGAAAAGCCGACACATATATTTTTGGACTCCTGGAGCTTTGTCGTCCAAAAATAGGGGGGCAACTGATACGTCATCGGAAAATTATCTTGATCGAGCACGAATCTCGAGGAAAAACTCAAGTTGGAAACTTCAAAAATTAATTCGGAGACTATTTAAACTCCGATTTCAGCAAACTTATAGTCGAACTGAGCGTCTCGGAAATACGAATCCAACAACACCAAATTCGACTCAATCCAAGCCCAAACGAGTCCAAATCAAGTACCCGAAGTGCTATTGGAATCATCAAACAGCAATTTGAGATACCAAACGGTCTCCGATTTTGACGAGCTTATACTCGAATCGAGCGGCTCGACGAGACGAATCCAACGAGTCCAAGATCGCAGAATTCTGATATCATTAAGACCTTCAAATGCTTGATAAACGGTTCACGATCAAGGGATTCAATATCGACCGTTCATCCGGATCACTCCTTATTTGCCCTTGATCCCTCACATATTTACGGGCTATGCCACTCCAGAAAAACTATAAATAGCCCCTCATTTCTCTTAAGAGGGGACCCAAGCCAAGAAGAGAAGAAGAGAAGAAAGAGAAGAAGAAGAGGAGAGAAGTCTAGGAGGGAATAACTCCTCCTCGACCACCGCCGGAACACTGCCGGAACTCCGCCGGAACACCACCGAAGCACCACCAGGCAACCGAGGGACGCCGGAGCTCTGCCCGACACGGGAGCAACGTCAGAATTCTGCCCGACGCCGGAATTCTACCCGACGCCGGACTTCTTTCTAAGTGACGCCGGACTTCTTTCCAAGTGACGCCGGAATTCTGCTCGACACCCCGAGTGACGTCGGAACTCTGCTTGTCCTTGTAACTGATACTCATTGTAATCTGATCGTCCTGAATTTAAAGGACGGATCAGCCTCGTGTACTTCAAACGACACTAGTGGAACTCTTTCAACTGGGCGTAGCCCCGTGGTTTTTTCCCTTTCCCGAGTTTTCCACGTAAAAATCCTGGTGTTACTATTTCGATTCTGTTTGTGTGCTGAATATACGTACAACGCTGAGACGGGAAATTAAAATCTATCGCCGCGTATATTTGAGTCCGCAACACACATCATATGTCATATATAAGTTATCAGTCTCTCATCAATCATTAGTCTTATCAATTATATCAATCAGCAATCATAAGTCTTCTAAATCATATCGATATCAATCCAATCTATCTCATTTAGCATATCAATTCATTCATTTTACTTGTTTGCATATGCCCTTCTTATCATGTACATTATAATAACGGAGATCTTAAACACATCATATATAATTACCATAACTTGTAATTCTATCTAGCATGCTTATCAGTATGCATATTATGCTAAATGAACAGTAAACATATGCATATTACATATCTCATATATATATTTAGTACATTAGCTCCTGATTATTTTGCAACCAATCTTACGCTACCATTTAAAATAAAATTTCATACGCGCAAAAGTAACCTGTGAAACTTCAATATAAATAAATCAAAACATTCAAAATACTGATATCTATCACATACCAAAAGTTATACAGTAAAAGTTCATTAAAATAAGAGATATTATAATTTATCAATTTTAGGATGGAGAAAATAGACATAACACAAAAGCATTGAAAACAGATGTAGAGAAAATATCACTTACAATGATCAAAGTAATTTTCATAATAGAAGTAGCAGATGAAAAGTCCTGGAAGACCTTCTCTCTCTCCTCTCCTCTCTTCTCTCTCCTTAGCAGTGTGTAAAGCTGTGCCAAACGAAGTTTAAGACTTCGTTTGGGATGACTTTTTTATTGCTTTTTAAAATAGAGTTAAAATACAAAAATTAAAATTTTTGTGCTAAAATTCTATTTTAAGAAGCAATAAAAAAGTCGTTCCAAACGAAGTCTAAGGCTTTGTTTGGGATGACTTTCTAATTGCTTTTTAAAGTAGCTTTATAGCATCAAAATTTTAGAAAAGTTATCCCTAACGAAATCTAAATCTACTCGATATTGGCATTTATTTAAACAAAAATTATTAGAATATGAGGCATTCCGAGACGCGTATCAGTATGGCACGTGATTTTATTATTATTGTTTAAATTAATTTGCATTTCGTGTATTTTAATTAATAGCCTCATTAATGCAATTAGAACTTGCAATCATCAAACGAGGGTGGATAATAAACTAGCCGCGAACATCAAGATGACGGTGGGGCCCACTTGCTGAGTTTGACTGATTGACTTCTCCACCGCATAGGCCCTCACAGTTAACCAGCAAGGAAAGTATATCTCTAATACGAAAAGAAATGGATTTCCCGTTAATAGAAAATTAAAAACATGATACACGTGCTTAATAAATTCATAATTGCAATGACAATTTTGAAAATCTTTACATTTTGGGGGTGCTTTTACTAAGAACTCCAAAATGAAATAAAAGTTTGTCTCATTATTCCTCTCATAAAAGAGAGAAGGTAAGATAAAAGAACAAAATTCATGAAATAAATTAAAATTACAAAGCATTCAATTTTTGCTTAAAAACCAAAAGTTATGATAATTTAATTAGAATTATTTGAAAGATATAGATGAATAAGATTATCAGATGATTATAATTATGCCATAATAATTATATAGATCTGACATATGATATTATATTTTGGACTATAGTGATAATCGTATTATGTCAATTATTAAAGGTGTGGGATTATTTAGCTAATAAGAAAGCTTTTAAAGGAAAAAAAAAACTAATCTTTGGCCCCACACCTCAGAATAAGGCCATAAAGAGAAAGTAGAAGAGTTCTAGAACAAAATTAACAATAGCAACCATGCATTGTTATGATGTGTAAGAGACATATTTGAAGAAATTTACTTATAATATGAGGCCCTACTAAAGTTGTATGCTTTTTTTTTTTGCTTGAAATAAAGCCAATTCAAAGTGGCTAAACGAGAAGAATCGTCCAGATTGTGAGTGTACACACTATGTACACACAGTATATCATAAAAAATTGATATACTGTGAATAAATTTGCACACAGTGTTTACACTGACATGTCCGATTCTTCCCGTCTAGACTCTGCACAGAATAATTTCTCCTATGACAGGGGTGTTAATTTTGGTTTGTAGGTCGGGTTCGAGTCTAATTTGGAATGGGCTTGTTTGAATAAGCTTGATTCGAACTCGACTTATTTGTCATACGAGCCAAAATTTTTATCCTAAATCCAACTAACTCGAACTTGACTTGTTTTGCTCGTTTATTATATAAATCACACACACACACACACACACACACACATATATATATATATATATACACACACACACAACCAACACGGCCTGTTTAACCCAAATATAACATGCTTAACTTTGGAAATTACCCTTTTAAGCTAAATCAAAATAATAATTAGGTCAATTTCAAGCTTTCGAGTCAGCCTAAAATTATTCTGTAAGATCATGTCATTTATTGACACCCATAATATTGCTTATTCATCTAAAATTAAAAATTCTAATTTGTATTATAGGGGCTTTATCATTAATAACCTCATGAGACAAATATATTTTAGTCCATCTGAGCAATCATTTGATGTATGCGTGTGTGGAATAACTTTTTTTATTTAATTTGAAACAAAATATATAAATATATGCTAATAATAATAAGCCCAAAATCTAACATGAGTAGAAGTTTGATCCAATTTAAACTCCAAAATAAGGCCCAGATTAGCCCAAAACGAGAGCTAGGCCCAAAGGGATTCACTTGTATAACAGTAGTGATGTAGTTGAGCTAGCTTACTCTTTAATAGGCCCCCGAGCTTATCAAATAATAAACAATAGAATCCCTTCGAGCTCTGCGTTCTGATCAATTTGATATGATATGAGGTTGTTGGTCTCCCTTGCTTAATCGATAAAAATTTGAAAAGTATTAATATATTTTGAAGTTTTATGTTATTTACATCAAATTTATATTTCAATTGGTAGCCACTAATGTTTCTAAAATTTTATCAAATTCCAATTAAATTTATATTTATTTTAATTTAAACTTCAATTGAATTTTATTTCATAAATTAATTATTATATACTAAAAATATTATAAATTATGATAGAAATTGAGGCTTCGTTTGGGACAGCTTTCTTCTTGCTTTCTAAAATAGCTTTCTAGTACAAAAATTTCTTGAATTTGAAATTTTTATACTAGAAAGCTATTTTAAATAGTATGAAAGTTGCCCCAAATGAAGCCTGAATCTCAAAAGTATGAAACTATCAAGCTAAAATCTAATAATAGTTTTTTTAGTGAAGATTTAATAATGATTAGACAATGACAGTCGGACGATGACAATCAGATGATAATGAATAGACTTAAGTGATGGTGGTCAGATGACATGTGTTGGCATATTTATAATATTTCAGGCAACACTCTGAAGTTCTTCAGATCTCCAAGAGCTTTATAAACTCAAGTTAAAGTTCTCAATATATGGAGTCGGTGTATTCAAAATATTTTTAGAGTGACATTTTTATAAATTTATTCAAAATCATAATACTCTATCGAATGATCATATTGAATCGTTTAAACATAGAATGTTCATTCAGTATTAAAGTACCTTGAAGATCTTAAAATTAAATAATGTTGGCCTCATTGGATTTATTTTATTGAGACACTTGATTTGACTATAAGCTTGAAATATTCAAAGATCATTTATGTCACGACCCAACCCGACCAGGACATATTCTATCGTGTTGAGCTGTGACAGAAAAATCTCATGATCTAGTTTTAGAATGTTTCAGATTATCTTTCAATATTTATTATAAATAAACAACATACTACATAGCTACTAAAACATTCAAATACTGAAAATAAACTCATCAACAAAATTCTTTCCTTTCATAAAAAATGTATCAACACTATAGTATATGGCTACATAATTGAATAATAAACTAGTTATGACTATACAAAAATCAATAAAAGAGATATCGATCAACTCTGATCAAATCATGAACTGTTAATCAACCAACTCCTTCCCTTTTTCAGATCCTAAAAACTAGAAGAAAAATTACAGTGAGCTCAACCAGCTCAGTATGCCACACAAACTAATCTAAAATTTAAAATTCTTTCATTAAATATTTTTTAAATATTTAAAAATAGTTAAATGCAGTCTAATAAACCACTGTACTGAAAAAAGATAATAAGAGTATAGAGTTATCCAATTATTTAAATATCAACACTAAGCAAACAAATAAACCAAAATTCATATTATATAACTGTTCATATCACATATCTCAATCCCAAACATAATCTCAAAAGAGTTTGGTCCCTTATAACTCACTTTTGTACTTATAGCACCAGAATATGCTCGTAGGCATCAGAACATGTCTTTATAGCCACCAAAATATTCCTTATAGACACCAGAATATTTCCTGACACAAAAGCAAATATTTATCAATCATATGCACATATTTTTATCACATTATAGTAGTTAAAACGTAATTGATCGTGTCAGAATTGAACAATTTTTTATAACGGTAGAAAATAGAAATGCGTACTGAATTAAATTTTACATTTTTAAAACATAACCAAATTATTAAGAATTGTATAAAATACTGTTGTAAGACATTAATTATATTACAACACTATTTTTCAGTGTTCTTTTTTTTTCTATTTGATAAAAACTGCATAATTTTCAAAATACTCGGTGAAAATTTTATAGAAAATATTCATAATACTATAATCTCAGTGTCTATAACATATAAAAAGTTACACTGTAAAAGTTGTACTGTTGCAAATTTATCCGCATTTTTTAGTAACAAAATATAAATTGAATCGAAAATTTTGAAAAAACTTTGTATTTTTGGATAGGTACAATGTTACCTACCCCGATCTAAACAAAATTCGCAACTGGCCTGACGGCTAAAAATGGCTCGAAGCTGGTCAAAATGGAGTTTCTCTCTCTATAAAGCCTCCAAAATCCTCTCTTTCTCTCTCTATGTGGTTGCTATAATCGAACAAATGGCAATGGAATAGTAGATTTAATATTATATATATATATATATATATATATATATACACACACACACACAAATTTTTATATTTCTGAGACTAGAACACTGTAATGTCACTATTTAGCGTATAGTACTGTAGCAGCATCGAGGCGCTCGGACACCCAGCGCTGAGGTGCTCAAATAATAATATTTCTCTAATTTTGTCAAAATTCACACCAATCACTAAGGACTTATTGCAGACCACACACATTCATTTTCAAGCATTGACATACTCTCAAGACATGCAAATGGGTTCAAAACTAAAAAAATTTTAAACTTACCTTTATTTTCAAATTGGGTCAAAATAGGTAGAACAGCATGCTGAAACTGGAGGTATCACAATTTAGTCCTTCAATTCGTGTCCAAAGTTTCTAATCATACCTCTAGTACTTGATTTTGCTGATTTGCACTCAAATCATATCACTTTTAGTATTGCTGAATTTTCACTCATCCAACTTCTCCACATCCCTTATCACCCAATATCCTCTTCCGCCAAGAAAAAGATCATGCATACTACTTTTCGTCATCCAACTTTTGGCATTCTCCATTATCCATCATCCATTAGTTCCTTTCATCTAACACATATCACTTGTCATTGACTAATTTCTACAACACTCTTTATCAAAGAAACCCAATGCCTAGCTTCTAACATCTGTTATCATCCTCATTCATTGACATCTAATTATCGTCTATACTCAACCTATAATGCTTATTGTAATTCATTGCCTAAACTCTTATTTTCTATAGTTTTCATTGATGTACTTGAACACCCTCCTTCGGCATCATTAGAGACATTTTGTATAATACAACTTTTTATATTATAATCGTTTTTAGGACATCTAGACCAATTAAGGAAAACTCACACACATAGTACATATGCAAGACTCAAACCGAATATTTCTTAGTTGGTAGTCAAAGCTCCAAACCAACAGACCAATGTGAGCCATGTTTTATATTATAATCTCATTAACTCTAATTGCAATGAAGGATGGACCATTTTAAATCTTAGCTTAAAACTTTTTTTTTTTTTTTTTGAGAAAAGTTAAATTATTTATATGGGTTATATCCATAAGTTTTCTCTTGATGAATTTTCATGCAAAACTATTGATATTTTGTGCATTATTTTTAACTCTTTTGTTTGTGCGAACTATCTTCCTACAACATCAAGATGATAAATTTATATATATATATATACTGCAAATTAGCATTAAAAAAATAATTAATCCACATAGAAATGACACATAAATATTAACAAAAAGAAGGATTAAACATGAGACCTTAAAAATAAAAATTGCATTTGGTTTTGAACAAAAATTTATCTGGATGATGACAAACTTTCGTATAGGTATATTGATTGGGTTGAAGTGGATGAAGATCCTATAGGAATAACAAAGCAAGAGACACCATCTCCTAAGGGATGGCATTCCACATAAAAAAGAATAAAATATTTGGTGACTATATTGCTATAATGACCAATATTGTAGCTCAAGTTTTTAACCCAATTCAACATAGTAATAGAGTATATAAGGAAAGAAATATGTGTATTGATTTCATGAAAAGTTTTCAAGTATTTTAGGCTTCTCTGATTTAGATATTGATATTATATAAACAACCTATCAAAGAATCTTATCTTGATTCATTCTTTTCTCTCAAACTATATAATTAAAAGGATAGGTGGATGCACGAGTTCAATAAATGACTCTGTATTTTGAGTTGGGTTGCAATATATTTACATTATAAATTATTGTCTTTATATGCATTTTAGACTTATAATAATTATAATATATTGGATTTATCTTTCAATAATCATCAATTTTTATGAAAATTTTAATTTATCTTTATGATTATGTATTCTATATTTTTCATTTTGCAGATTGATGAGATTTAACACAGCATAAATATTTAAATTAATAAGATATTAAAATTTTTATTTTATTTTGTATTGTACATCAAATTAAATAAAAAATAATTCAACATTATTCATTTTATAATCTATTAAATAATTTTTAAAATTTAAAAATGTATTGCATTTACTTATATTATATACCTCAAAAAAGACATTGTAAGTTCGCCTTATTCACCCCTCCCAAAACCCCTCGATCTTGGACCTTGCAACCTCCCTCCTCTTTTCTCTAACACCGCCGAGGGACCCCTTTATGGACTCGAACCTCTTTAGCATCGATTTCCCCCACCCTCTAACTCCTCCATGACCCCACCCTCTAGCATCCCCTTGTTCACCTGGAAACACATTTTATCGAATCGTGATCCTGCCTCTTCTGACTTCTCCATCTCCCTCCTCCCGACCCCTAAGGACATAGTCCCTTTCTCTCAGGATGAAATCTCTAAGGCTTCAGAAGACTGGAATCTCGCTCTTGTGGGGTATTCGATTGGGAGACAACCCTATTACGAGGCTTTACTATAAGCCATCTGTAAGACCTGGAAGCTAAAGGGTGTACTCTAACTTTAATCCCTAAGTGATGGATTTTTCTTGCTTAAATTCTTTACTTCAATAGACTACCACATGGCCTGGACATGCAGAGCATGGTTTTTCATAGTTAAGCAATTCATTTTACAGAAGTGGTTGCCACACTTTTGACCTAAGGGTGAGAACTTCAATTTGATCGCTATCTGGCTAAAAATTTGTGATTTACCTCTCTATTGTTGGACCCCTAATGGCATATCTAAAATTGCGAGCAAAATTGGGACCCCTCTTGCTATTGGTGTGTTCACAGCAGTAAAAAACTCGGCTTACCTATGCTCAAGTTTGCGTCCAGGTGACAAACAAATCTACATATCCTAATGAAATCCAGATTTCTCTAGCTGGGATATACTAAAGCTAAAAATCTAGTATGAATGGAGACCCATCCCATGTCAAACCTATCAATCCCTCACCCAATATGTTGCCTGGTGCTAATCCAAGATCCCCTCTGAGCAACAGCCCTCCTCCTGCCACCTCGTGGCTGAAGCATGAGTCGTAATCCCCGTGTCCCTAATCACCAGTCCTTCATGAGCATTTAAAGACCCATGTCATTCCTCTTAACTCTACTCTCTCACGCTAAGTTACACATGTCCAGTCCTCCCTCATTAACTCAACCCCCCCCCCCCCCCCCCCCCCCCCCCCCCCCCCCCCCTCCTCTCTCTTTCCACTAGTAATCCCACCATTCCCAACCTTAACTTCCCAACTGATGAATCCACCACCATAGAGACGTTAATCCTCTCATATACCATTATTTCAAACCATGTCTTTCCCCCCAACAAATTTGATGTCCTACAATACCCTAATGTTGGCCAACCCACGAGTGAAGCTCTAAGAAAAAGAAACTTGTCCCGCCTATTGCCTCTGTTTCCTTATAGCACTATGCTCTTCTCTCATCCACTAATGTACCCAAATCTACCATGACCCAGCAAGCGAAACCACCATCCCCCTCTTCCTAGATTCATAAAAGTATTAAGGGAGCTTGTGGTAGAGATATCTATGGTGGTGGATTCATACCCCCCCCCCCCCCCCCCCCCCCCCCCCCCCGCCAAACTCTTCCCTTAAGCCCTAATGTCTTTGCACCCTTTAACAAACTAGAACATTAGGGGATTTAAGCACCCTGAGAATTGAGAAGGTCTTTCATTGTAAGCAGCTTGTCAAACCCTTTGTCTGGATATGTCGTGTCTTTTGGAGCATAAGATTCAATCCTCCGCCTTACAAGATACTTGGTTTTGTGCCTATCATTAATTTTTTTATAAGAAAGCTAGTTTTCATAATTTTGACTATACAAAATCTGGGAGAAAGTGGATTAAATGGAATCCAACAAATCTATGTTTTTCCCCATCCCATTTCTCTAAACAGGCTATTTCTTAGCTGGTATATATGGGCTCAAAGCCCCCTTTTCTATTATCTATTATTTATGCCTCCAATTCTTTTGAAGATAGGCTTAATCTCTGGGATGAATTGAGGAACATCAATCCCTTTTGTTGCATCCCTTGGGTGGTTATGGGAGATTTTTATTGTTGTAGATTTCAATCTAAGAAGGTTGGTGGTAATGTCATTCATCATAGTAAGTTGGATCTTTTAATACAATAATTTTTTATACCAATCTTCTAGATTTTTTATCTATTGAGAACTTTTATACATGGTGCAATCATAGAGTAGATAACCCAATTCATATTATGCTTGATAGAGTTTTAGTCAATAAATCTTAGTTAGACTCATTCCCTCAATCCTTTTATAAAGTGCACTCCTACTGCTGCTTAGATCATTGTCCCATTATCCTAAATTCAGAAGTCCATCCTCCCCATAGTCATAGATTCATGTATAAAAACTTTTGGACCAACTATGATGAGTATTGGAACACTCTTATATCAGTCTTTGCTTCCCCCTCCCATGGTAATCCCATTACCGACATCTATCACAAGCTCAAACTTTTAAAAGCCTCTATCAAAATAAAGAGCTGGACCTCTTCCAATTCTATTACTATTAAATTTTTTGATATACAATTCCAACTTTTTTCTCATGGAAAAACTTTTCCCCAGCATCTTATAGCACCTTTAATTGGTCCTATGAAAAATGATGAAATCAAAGCTACTTTTTTTTGTTCCTC
The DNA here is from genome assembly GCA_019925795.1 of Dendrobium chrysotoxum. Taxonomy (NCBI): domain Eukaryota; kingdom Viridiplantae; phylum Streptophyta; class Magnoliopsida; order Asparagales; family Orchidaceae; genus Dendrobium; species Dendrobium chrysotoxum. The sequence continues at coordinate 41,725,220 of CM034301.1, forward strand.
TTACTTTCCCCCTTGGGCCGGATGGTTATAACTTTGATTTTTCATAAAAAAGGATGGCTTATTATTGGCCCTAATGTATGCAAAATAGTGAAAATTTTCTTTTCTAAATGCTACCTCCTAAATCCACTAAAACTACTTCCTTAACTCTAACCCAAAAAAAATCTCATGCTAACAACCTCACTGACTTTAGGCTTATCGCTTTGTGTAACTCATTCTACAAGATCATTGCCAAAATCATGGCAACTCGGCTCAAACCTATTATACCCACTATCATTCACCCTAACCAAGCTAGTTTCATCCAACATCACTTATCCACTGATAATATCATACTAACTTCTAATATCTTGGGGCTTTCAAGAAGAATATTAGGCAAAAGTTTATTTATGTCAAGTTTGACATTAGGAAGGCCTTTGATATGGTCTCTAGATGGTTTCTCCTCTCTAGATTGGCTCAAAGGGGGTTCCCTCCTTCCTTCATTTGCTGGATAAAAAGCTTTCATTTTTATGTTTATTTCTCCATATGCATTGATGAAGCTCTCGAAGGTTTCCTCCCCTCCTCCTTTGGGCTTAGATAAGATTGCCCCTTGAGTCCATTTCTTTTCTGTATTATTATGGAGGCCTTCTCTTACCTCATTGATGAGTTTGTCTCCTCCCATAGTTTTGAAGGCTGCTTTATGGATGGTTTTTACATTTCCCACATTTTCTATGCTGATGACCTTTTGGTCTTTTAAAATGCTAGTGTCCAGAATTATGACACTCTTATGGATATCTTGAACACCTTTTTTTAATTCTTCTGGTTTACATGTAAACTTTGAGAAGAGCTCTCTGATTATCTCTCCCAATAGTCCCTTCTCATCTTAGATGGGTAGCACTCTCCAAACCAATAATTATTGCTCCCACTTCACCTATCTTGGCCTTCCTATTTCCACTCAGAGAGCTAAGCTCTCGGGTTTTTCTCCCTTAATGGAGAAAATTACTAATCATCCCTCTGGTTGAAAATCTAGATTAATTTCTTTTGTGTATCCAACATTATTCCATATTGAATATGGGGTGTTATCATACCTAAATCTATTAACAAGTCCATTGAAAAATTATGTGCAAAAATTTTGTACTTTGGTGATACCCAAACTAAAAGGCTCCGTCTCATATCATGAGTTAACACTTGTAAACCTACATATAACGGAGGTTTGGGGATACTTTCTCTTCATGCTCTTAGATTTGCCTATTATTATCCCCCAATATTTTGAATATATAATATAATCGTCCTCTCTCCAAGTGGCTTGCTTCTAGGTATATCTCACCTAGAAACCTCCCAGTACTACCTCATATGTTTACTGAAAAAGTCTCCATAGCACTACTATCAAAACCAAAGCCAAGTTCCAATTCAATATCTCTATTAGAAGCCATATTGCTTTGTGCTAGGACCATTGGTGCAAAGGTTACTATATTTATGAGCTTTACTCAGATTAGCTATAAAACCCCTTAAGTAAAGAACCTAAACTCTTAAACATTGAGGCACCTTTTGGTGTAGTAGTTAAAATTTCATTAAGAAAGTCTGTAGTTAAGCGTGCTCATCTCGGAAAAATTTTGGGATGGGTGACCTCCTAGAAAGTTACACCAATACGATAAAATTATAAGGCTGTTAGGCCAAAATGGATAATATCTCAAGAAGTTAAGAGTTTCAACTGTTACAAATGGTATCACGGTAATAAACCAGTTGGAAGATAGGAACAAGTTGTGAACCCCTTAAAATTTTTAAGATTTTTTTTTTGTTGACCTAGAAAAGTCCAAATCATAAACTGTCTATACCAGAACATTTATAGTATTGTGTTTTAGCTTCAATATTTTTTTCATAATTTTTGGGAGTTGTCAAAATTTCTTAAGAAATTGGCACATGTCGGTACAAGTGGTATTTTTGGGACTGTTAGGTGTCCGTTTTGTAAATTGATTTCATCAGAATTTTATAAATAAAATTTTTTAGTTTATGAATATTTTTTATAATTTTTAAAATTTTGGATTTAAAGATATAAAAGAATTTAAATAAAATTAATATTTCAAAATTAAATAATTAGAATTATTAATATTTTAATGAAATATCTAATGCCACTAATACAAAATCCCATTTTATTGAGCCAAATCGTTAACAGAGAGCATCTTGGGTTTTTAGGGAAGAAAGAGAAGCGAGAGAAAGAGAAAATCTTATTTTTGGGCGACTTCGAGCCATTTTTGTCTGTTGGCCCAGTTGGTAAACTCGTTCGTCTCAAGATAAGTCATATTATGCCCATCTCAATTTTAAAAAAATACATAGTTTTTGGCAAATTTTTTTATTAAAATTTTGTAACTGTTAGCGAAAAATATTGATAACTTTGCATAGGTAAAGCTTTCACCACGTAACTTTTTTATATGTTGTAAATATTACGATTATGCCATTTTGAATATTTTCTAAAAATTTTATGATGAAGGTTTTAAAATTTGTGGGGTTTTTATTGAATAAAAAATTATCTGGATGTTAAAAAATAGTGGTGTAGTATAATAAAAGTCTTAAAATATCGTTTATACGATCCTTGATAATTTTGTAATTTTCTGAAAATATGCAATTTTGCCTAGTTAGATTTTTTATTGTCTACCTTTATACAACACTATAAAATTTTAATACATATTTAATTACTCTTTAATTATTATAATGTGATGATATATGTGCATATGTGATTAAATTATATCTGTTGGGAGCCATAAGGGGCTAGAATCCTTTGAGATTTTACCTGAGATAGGGATATATGATATGTTCTGGTGCTATAAGCACAAATAAAAAGAGATTCATAAGGGGCCAAAAATTTTTTGAGATTCTTTCTAGGTCCAGAAAATGTGATCTAAACTATTCTGTGATATGAATTTTAATTTATTTATTTATTCAGTATTGAAATAACTATTATGTATTTATTACATCTCTCAGTATAATGATTTATTTAAATTTTATTTAACTGCTTTTAAATATTTAGTAAAATATTTTATAAAAGAATATTTAGAAATTTAGATTAGTTTGTGTAGTTTGCTGAGCTATTGTAGCTCACTATAGTTTTGCTTCTAGTTTTCAGGATCTGGAAAGGGGAAGGAGGTTTTGGACTAGTAGTTCAAGATCAGATCTAAGGTTATAAGTATTTTACTATTTTAATTTTTATGAAGTCATGACTAGTTAAATTTTTATTTTTGTAGCTCTTGTTTGTAGTCATGTACTGTAGTGTAGATATTTATTTTGATAAAATAAAAGAAACTTTGTAATGAATTTAATTTTAGTATTTGGATGTTTTAGTGGCTCTATAGTCTGTAGTTTGTAGACTATTTTAATGAATATTGATAAAAAATCTAAAATAATTCCAAAACTAGATCTTGGGATTTGCCTGTCACACCTCAACACGATAGGACCTATCCTAATCGGGTTGGGTTTACTTTGTGTGCGCAGTAGAGATTACATGCTTTTTTAGGTTTCTTTCTTGCATGTGCTTTGCCTGATTTAGCTAGGCTCTTTAAAAATAAAATTTTTCTACTCATAACCATTATTCAAAATCTTAAGAATTAAATAACTTAGAAATCTAACGACCTAGGGAATAGCCGGAATCGTCCGGGGTTGCATGCATATCAATGCATTCTCTCCCTCCTTGTTATAAGACACTTCCCTGCCTACGAGTAGAGTCCAGATAATCTGACCTATGAGGATGAGGTGCTGGATCTTGAGAAGTTTAGTCTTTTCTAAAAAATTATTTTTATAAGCCTTTTTAAAATTCTATGCATATTTGATTTGGATACCTGAACTAGCATGCATTGCATTAAAAACTAATTAAATTAAAATTTTAATAGCATTAGTTCTAGAAGCATTCACCGTACATAAGTTCAGAGCCAATTAGGAAACTCTCTAGATGTTGGCCCTACTTCTAAAAAACCAAACTACCTACCCATCTTTCATGAAGACTGGACAACATGGATTTTATGTGACTAGGTGGTTACCTGGCTCTCCTTTTCAGGCAGGATATAAGCCCAGATGCATTAGCTAGGACACGGGTGTTAGTGTTGTGTAGAATATTAAACCCACTCTAGATCTAGGGTTCAAGGCTACTACTGCCGGTATCTCGTAATACACCTCATTGGTGGGTAAGTTCTCTATCCTTCAGAGACTATAAATTATGCCTATCGGCATCATATAGATGACGCTACCTCTATCCTTCTCTCCTGTATGCTTCAAGTGCATGATTTTCTTTTTCTCCAGTTTATTCTCACTACCTTAGTCCCTCCGGATGCTGATCTGAGCCGTATATGTTGACTAAGCCAATTTGAAACTTTCTTTCCCTTTCAGTAGGAATTTCTTAGTCTCCTCATCATGTGTCAATCCCATTTGAGAGAATAATATAAAATCTTTAATCGAGAGTGTTCTCAGGCCCCGGCTTGAGATGTAATTAACCACGGGGGCTTGCGCCCGTGAAAAACTGAATTCTCTATCAGATAAATCTCACTCGAGATGATGTATCGGGTGGGGAAAACCCGTTGTTTCAATCAGGTCACGTATATCATTATTCATCGGGGTGCGTTGGTGAGAGCCGATGGCTAATCGTATGCACGATCTAATCTACCCTCCCATTGGCACCACTGTCTCCCCCCCCCCCCCTTCCCGCGGGGTGGCGGTGTATTTTCCCTTTCGGAGGTCCACAGTTACCTATTCTAAAGTGGAAATGGGAAGAGGTAGTGATAAATTTTGTTATGGGTTTTCCCAGATCGAGGTAGAGGCATGATGCTATTTGGGTTGTTATCAATCGACTGATAAAATTTGCCCATTTCATTCTGATTCAACAGACAGATTTAGTGGACAGGTTATCACATATCTATGTTAAAGATATTATCAGGTTGTACGGTGTGCCGAAGGTGATTGTATCTGATCAGGATGGAAGGTCTACCTCCAGATTTTAGAGAGGTATTTAGCAGAGATTGAGTACTGTTGACCTCATTTTTGTATGAGCTCAGTAGGACCAATCCAGACCTTAGGATCTTTTCAACCCTTAGGATCAATCTTAACCCTAGGATCAATCTGATCTTAGATCAATCCAAACTTTAAGATCAATTCAAATTTAAATCAACCCTGATCTCAGATCAATCAAATTTTCAGACTATTCTAGATCCTAGGATCTTTCCTAGATTTTAGATCTTAGGATCAATCTAGATTTTAGGATTCCTAGATCTTAGGATTCTTCTAGATTATAGGATTCTTCCAGACCCCAGATCCTAGGATTTCCCTAGGACTTCTAGATTCCAGGACCTTTCCAGACTCCAGTCCCTAGGATCTATTCTAGACCCTAGGATTTCCTTAAGCTGATTTGGACCCTAGGACCTATTCTAAACCCTAGGATTCCTCTAGATCAGTCCAAACTTCAATTCAATCTAGACTTAATTCAAACCATATCATTCAAACTCAAAATCCAATTCAAAACCAGATTTCCAGATTCAAATCCAAGGCCAAAGGTCTAAGTCCTGAAAGCCTTTTCCAGCAAATCTTTGAACATTTCAAAACCCTATCAAATGACCTCTGATTCAAGATCTGTCAGTTCCACACTGATGTGACATGTCTCTAGAGGTAACCCTCCAAATTTGAGCTCATTCTGAGATCTCTAACCCCAGAAACTGAATTGAAATCCAAAGGCTGTAAAACCTTTAAATATTTACAGTCTGTGCCACTGGACCTACCACCCAGTGGATTTTGACCCTGGAGCTTTCTCCAAAGCCTACAATTACCTCCAGACCCTTGATTATGACCCATTGAGCATTAAACTGCATTTTGTTGGACTCAATTTGACCCTTAGCTGACCAGGGGTCAAAATGACCAAAATACCCCTATGGGGTATAAATGGTCATTTGAACCAAATGAGCTCCAAATCAAATGCAACCACCTCCAGCAAGTTTCAAATGTCAAATCAAACCTGTTGAACCCAGAACTAGCCCCTGGGTCAACCTGGTTGACCAAGTCAACCTAGTTGACCTAGAAGGCCCCTTTAGGGTCAAAACAGGTCATTTTGACCAAATGACCTCCTCTGACCCTGGGACCACCTCCATTGGTCTCCAAATGTCATTTCAAATCTGTTGAACCCATTTCCAGACCCTAGACCCACCTGGTTGACTAGGTCAACCAGGTTTGACCTAAAGGCCCATTAAGGGCCCAAATAGGTCATTTTGACCAAATGACTTCCCCAGACCTTGAGATCACCACCAGTAGACTCAGAATGTCATTCTGAACTGATCGGACCCAATCCCTGACCCTGGGTCAACCTGGTTGACCAGGTCAACCCAGTTGACCCATTAAATCCTTTAAGAGCCTAAATAGGTCATTTGATCTATATGACCCATTTAAACCCTGAAACTACCTCCACTAGACCCTATTCATCATTTCAAACTCATTGAGCTCAACCCATGACCCTGGGTCAACCTGGTTGACCAAGTCAACCTAGGTTGACCAGATCAACCTTTAAGCTTTTACATTTTGAATCAAGCTTTAAATCCATTGAAACCTCATTCAAATGTACCCTTGGTGGTTTGGTTTGGATTGAACACCCTGATCTAGTCATCAGTTGATTTAGCCAATTAAACCCAGTCCAGGTCAACTCAAGGTAATATAGGCCTTTTTAAGGATTCATATCCAAATTAATCCAAATCAAATCATTCAAATTCTCTAATTCCTTTCAAATGATGATTCAAACTTATCCAAACCCATTCAGGCTCAAACCACTTTGATTTGACTTGATTAGCTCTTGATCCATAGTCAAATTACTTCAATACCCTTTCTAAGGTAGTCAAACCCCCATATACCTTTGACCCCTTATTCAAGTATCCATATCATGACTATGGCTCACTCTCCTTCATCCCATTTAACCTTCAAATGGTTTTCACATCATAGCCTAGCCATTTTGACTAAGTTTGACCAGTCAAACTAGTCAAAATGACTAAGTTTTCCTTGAACAATCAAGTTCATCTTCAAGCATCAAATTCACCACTTCAAACCTATTCCAAATCCTTCAAAATCTTCCAACCCTTCCCTGAATTTCATATCATCAATCTTGACTAAAGTTGACTGGTCAAAACCAGTCAACTAGAGACCTAGAATCCTATTGCTACGGTCAAATTCATATCCCTTCAATCTAGACTCGCCCAGTTCACCCCAAGGACTCCAGAAACTTCTCTGGAGCTAACCAGACCCAACCCAAGTCTTGGCACATCCCTTAGCTCAACCCCAACGCCTCTATGTGGTCCTCCCCACGTGAAGACAATTCCTTGATCATTCCAGCCAGTACAGTCCTTACCCCGACCCTCTAACCGTCTAGTCCAGGTGTCCTTGATCCAGACATTCCCCTTGGAGCATCCAGGCCGTCCAAGCAGGCTCCCGTAGATAGAATAAGGCAAAAGGGACGAAACAGCTCATTAAGGCCGATCCCCCAATACACTCTCTCTAGAGCCTCTCTGAGTTTTCGTTCTGAATACCCAGAGCTCCCTATACCTCTCCCTGGTCATTTTCCAGCGTTTGGTGGCCGCCGGCGGTGAGCTCGATGGCAAACCGAAGCTAGGTTCGTCCTAGCTGATCAAAATCCCCATAGAAGCTTCCTCCTGGTTCGAGGTCTTCAAGGAATTTGAGCGCGGACAGCCTACAAGCTCAACCATATCTTGAACTTATCCAACCGCTATCTAATTCAAGGTATATATTAAACCCTAGGTTATTATCTAGGTTCTTAAAAAAACATCTTACGGATTGCGTCAAATAACTGAGAAACACTTCTACATCCTTTCTTAGATCATATTTAACCTCTGTTCAAAGTTTCAAGTTATTTAATATACTGTTTTAAGAGAACGAAACCAAAAATGGCTTTAGGGTTCTCGGTTTAGCAGGGCGGGGAAGATGATCCAGCAGCCGTTGGATCAATCATTTAGAGATCAACGGTTGGGATCGGATGAGATCCGCGGTCCGGTTCAATCTTTCAGAACCGCGGGTTGATCAATTCCTGGTCCGGACAAATCCAAACCGTCTGTTCAAACTGCGGGATTCATTATGACCGCTAGATCGTTTCGGATCAAATCAGTCCCGCGGGTTTTATTTGAGCCGTCGGATCTGCGCCTTGATAGATCGGACGGTCAAGAATCCAGCCGCGCTGGATAAGTAGCCGGGACCCACTTGACCGCCGCCATCCTTAGGCCGAATCCTGGCATGACGCGTGGAAAGCGCGTACACAGTCAGCGCCACCGGCTGACTGTGTAATAAAATCCTTTTTTTAAAAAAAAAAAATCAGAAAATTGCCAGAAACTTCAAAAATGCATAGAAAATTCATTTCTTAACCATTTTTGGAGTTCAAGGGCTCATTTTCTTCAGAATTTCATGAACTTTATTTTAAAAATAAAATCAAAATATTTTGATTATTTTTATTTTAATTATTTCTTAAATATTGAAAAACTTATTTTATTTTTAATCAAATAAATACAAACTATTTTAACTTGAAATTTGGCAGAGAGATTCCAGGGTCTAATTCTGATCTTCCAGAATTTTTCTAAGGCCATTTGATGCAATCCTAACCAGTTTGTGAATTTACAAAAAAATCTTGATCATAATTTAGTCTTGATTTTTGAAAATTCATAGTTTATTCAATTCAAATCTAAGCTAAGCATGCTAGAGTTCTATGGAATCAGCTCAGCTTTATCTTCAACTAAGTAGTGAATTTAGGTCATGATCATGTCTAGTTTAATCTAAATATACTTTCATTAGAATTTTTTTATTTATACCCTTAATAATCAAGTTATGCATGATCATGGCTCCAAATTGGATTGAGCTTGATTTTAGGATGTTTTCCATATCCTCAAATGACTTCAATTCATTTTGGATGTGTTTATCTCTTTATAATCAATCATTAAGATCATATGTCACTATGTGACATATAATTTAAATGATTTATTATAAAACCATTCCATAGAACATTAGGATATCATTTCATTATCATGTTTGCTATGATTGATGTGATTATAACTAGTGTCCAAGGGTTAGATGAACCTTGATCAAAACCCACTAACCTAGGGGCATCATTAAGGACAATAATTAAGGACCTAAGTTTAGAGAACTTAGAAAAAATCCCAATAATTAGGATTCACTTCCTATTGACTTGAAACTCAAATCATTTAAACTTAGTGACATTCTCAGCCTTAAGGAAAAGTTTCACTGAATTCTGAGATAATTAAGCCCCTTAATTAACCTAATCAAACTTAAACCTTAATTAAGTCTTTAAAACTTCCAGAAATTCAAATAAATCAAATTTAAATCCAAAAATTACAATTAACCCCTCAAACTGACCAGAATTGAACCCTTAATCAATGAAAAATAAAAGCCCCTTGACTGGACTTCAAAATTAAGTTTAATTTAATTTCAATTGAAATTCAATATTTAATTAATTTAATTAATTAAAAATTCCAAAAATTTCTCAAACACTTAGAGATCACTCCTTAAGTCATTCCTGACTTTTGGAGTTGATTTCAAGGAGTTTGGAGGTCATTTGGATTCAAATCATAAAAATGGCTTCAATTAAACAATTTAAATAATTTATTAAATACTCAAAACTTCAAAAATTCATAACTAATTCAAATGAACTCCAAATTGAGCAAACTCAAAGGCATACAACTCATCTTAAGCTCTAATATTTATTAAAAATGTTAAGTTTCCAGAAATCAAACAAATTTGAAAAAGTCAACTTTTGGTCAAACCTAGTTCAAAATCAAGTCAAAACTTCAAACCTTCATAATAAAATCTAGAAAAATCCAATTTTAGTGTACTTACTGTCTAACTGATCGTATTAAGGTCTAGTATTTTAATAAAATATTGAATTTCCAGAAAACACTTTAAATCAAAAAGTCAAATTTTGACCCTTTAATTAAATCATTAAAAAATCCAAAAAATATCAAAATTCAATAAATCATTAAAAATTCCAGAAAACATCAAATCAACATTAAAACCAGCAACCAACTAATTCTAATTAAAATTTAATCAACTTTCAAACCTTAATCAAACTCAAATCACTTAATTATATCGGGTACCACTGGGTAACCCAGGCCTACGAGGCTATTAAATTAGCCCCAAGGAAGGTGAAATAAACTTCACGGCCTCGGTGTGAAACAAAGGTGATATCCAACAAACAATTAAAATCAATTTTAAAATTAATTTCAAGTCATTAATATTTAAATTCAAATTAAATCTTCCCTTAAGCCTTCAACCAACTAGAACTTTAAACAACTTCAATTAAATCATCCTATTTAGGATATATCAAAGCCACACAGCCTACCTCACACACTTTAGATGGTTTGTTAGGACAACCAACTTTAGTCTTAGGTTAGGCCGGTGTTTACTTTTCTGCTACTTGCGTGTGCCGGGTTTTCCGTGGTTTTCATTGCATGCTGGTTGCTAGATTTAAGTAATTGATATTGATGTGATTGTTTATTTATTTACTGCATTTTGAGTTGATTGATTGTACGTTAGATCTACCCTTAGGTTAGGAACGATTTATACTAATTCAATCTTATGCAGGTGGCCATGCTCATACAGGGCATAAATTAAAGGGGGCAAAAATCATGATTATTAAATTGCACAGGTGCTAAGCATGCTTAAGTCCCCCTTTAAATCAAAAAGAGCATGGCCAAGCGTGGCTGTGATTGAGTATTTTAAATTTCAATATATTAACTGCTTGGGATGTCAAATATAAACTGCTGATTATTAGGATAACCTTGCAGGTTGTTGAGTCTAGAGTTTTAATTTTCATTAATGTAATTTGATTTGATTTTGAGTTGTATTATTTAAAGTACTTTGAGATTGAGACATTGAAAATCCAATTTGGAATCCAAAGAGGAAGGAACATCCCTTAGGGGAGAGTTCCTATCCATTTGGAGATCCAAATTAGGATGAAGTTCAAGTATCCAAAGAGAAAAGATAACACCCCTATTCAGGGGGAGTTTCTTTTCATTTGGATATCCAGACCCGACGATCCAAGGAGTTCTAAGGAGATGAAGAAGTGAAGAACGAGAAGAATCTCAAATCTCAAAGTCACTTGAGTCTTAGGAGTAGAATCCGGGTTGTAGTCAATGGTACCTGGCCACTTTACTTTAATGCAGACCCTGGGTTGTATTATTAAGGGCACTTGCCTATGGACTTTCAGTTTGAGCATTTATTTAATTGATTTAATTATTTAAATGATTTAATTGATGTGTTGATTGCGATTAAGGACCCGCATGCTTTTAGTAGTTTATTTGGCGCTATTGCATGTCGATTTTGATTTAGCCTGGAACCCGATCGGAGGCTCGTGAGGGTACGGTCATTAACCTTTTATACTTAAACAAAATTTAAAATTTTAAGCTTAGATAGAAACTCTAACGCTCTTAAGAAGTAAGCCCGGACTCGCCGGGAGTTTTTCATGCATCATATTGAACTTTTCTCTACCTTGTTAGGCACCTCCCCGCCTGCGGGTTCTGGCAGACCGCCTGACCTATTAGGGTGCAGTTCTGTCCAAGGGGATGTTGTGCAATCTTTAGGATAAAACCTATTTTTAAGCCTATTTTAAAACTGCTTCATTTTGATTTAAGCATTTCATCGAGTCAACTAGCATGCATTGCATTAGATACAAATTAAAAATTGAGTCTAAATCTTTAATTGCATTTCTAGCTTAAGCATTTAACCCAAAATATGTTAAGGGGTCAATTAGGATCTGCTCTAGATGTCGACCCTAACTCTTTAAACCAATCTTAATCAATGTCCCTAACCACTCTACATTTAAAGACTTTGACTCATGGTTTTAAAGCGTTTAGGTGGTTTAGCTGGCTCCCCAATCCAGGCCGGGGTAAGTCCAGGATTACATTTGCATTAGCTAGGTTCTGGGTCACTGATTCTCAGTACCCATTTTAGACTTAGGTTCTGAGGCAAATGTTCAATCTTAAGACCTCAATCTTCCGGGAATCTAATTCCCACTTTCTAATAAAATTGATCACTTAAACATTAAATATCTTTCAATCTAATTCAAGCCCAACACTTAGGATAGGTTGGGGTGTTTCTGAAGCAATTCAGAATCTCAAAACACCTCCTACTCTTCTTCCTTTGACTCCAGAAATAACTGTTCAATCTCGAACCATTCCCTATTGAAAATCCCAGTCCTTAACCTTCTTTGATATCAATCTTTGAATTCTTAAATGAAATTCGTATCGCTATTTTAATCGAGAGTATTCGTAGGAAATTTTCTGGTTTCCTACGATGTAATTAACTACGAGGGCTTGCGCTCGTAGGAGATTTAGAAACCCAGACCAGATTTTCAAAAATCAAAATTTTAAAACTCTTAATTAATTAACTTTGGGAAATCAAACAAAAAATGGCGATCGTTATTGCCATGTTTAAATAATTAACCATAAGTGATATTTTCTTCCTTTGAGATGATATATCACTTATTGATATAACTTTGAATATGAAATTAACGATAATTTATCCAGATTATCATAGCCAGATATTTGACTGAACTTCATTTTGATCCTTTGGGATCATATGTGGTTCCCTTTTGAATCTAGCTATGACATTCAGGACCAGATTTGCAATTCTAATTTTGAACTCATTAGGAGATTTTATCTCTGCCTTTCGAGGTAGTATATTATCACTAATAGATGTTCAATTTCAGGATTCAAATTTAAATGTCAATTTTAAATTATTCCCAAAGATAATTAACATTTTTAAAAATATATTTTTTCAATCAAACAAAAAAATGGCGACTCCACTGGGGAATCTCTCTCTCTCCATCTTTAATAGCGGTACGAATTTTGTTGCATCGGTAGTTTTGACTACCTTTCTTCCGTTGGTCCCTCTACCCATTTCTTCCTTGGGTGAGTGTGGCCAACTCAATTAAGACATGTGAAAAGAGAGGTGAGTGTAGGAAACCTCCCTCCAAGTCTGGTTTTGACATTTTGCCTCCAAGTTCATTGGTAGAGCAAAAGAGTCAAGCCAAGCTTGTCAAAATCTTTTTGCATATGTTGTAAACTCGCATGCGAATAAGTCACAGCATGCTAAGCAAAAAATCCCTCAATCTCAAAGATCCAGGTTCAAAATTTCTTTAATTCAACCCAGATTCTGACATTTCACCCTAAGCTAGTCAGTGTGGCGAAAGAGTCAAGTCAAGGTTTCAAGATTTTCCCTTGAATTTTGTTAACCATTATGTTGAAAATAAAACTCAACATTTTTGAGTTTCAAAAGTCAAGGAAAATCTTTCAAATCAACTTCATTCGTCGTTGCTATGTGTCTTCTACAATATTCTATTGTAGTTGAACACATGCAATTCAAATTTAAAAATTCTCCAGTCAATTCTGGGCTTTGACATTTCACCCCTAAATTGCTTGGTGGGATGCAAAGAGTCAAGCCTTAGGATCTTCAGGCTAATTTGGTAGACCTACATATTTGAACAAAATTCAATATGTTGAGTTCCAAATTTTGAAGAGGATCCGTTCAATTCCAACCTTGAGTTCAAATCCAGATTCAAATTCAAATTCAATTTCAATTTAAATCCAACTTCAAACTTGAATTTGAATCCAAGATTTAATTTTTAATTCAACCTCAAAAATAAATTCAATCTTAAGTTCAAATTTAATTTCAAAATTGAACTCAAATTTGATTCCAAAATTAAATTCAAACTTCAGATTTGATTTCAAGGTCAAATTCGGGACTTTGACATTTCGACCCAAGTTAATTGGAGAAACGAAAAGAGTCAAGCCCGATCCCCAGATCTTTTATATCAATTTTTATGCACCTACATGATTGAGTGAAACTCAGTCTGTTGAGTCATAAAATTTGAAGAAAGACACATTTGACTTGAGCCTCAAGCTCAAAATCAAACTTTGAATACAAACCTAATTTCAACCTGAAATTTGAATTTGATTTCCAATTTAAAATCAATTCAATTTTGATCGGGACTTTGACATTTCGACCCAAGTCAATTGGTGAAACGAAAAGAGTCGAGCTCGATCCCTGGATTTTTCATATCAATTTTGTGCACCTACATGATTGAGCGAAACTCGATCTGTTGAGTCACAAGATTTGAAGAAAGGTCCATTCGACTTCAACCTTAAATTCAAACTCAAATTCAAATCCAACTTTGAATCAAAATCCAATCTCAACTTTAAGTTCGAATTTGATCGTCACCTTAAATTTTAATTTCAATTTTGAATTCAAGTTCGAGTTTGAACTTTGACATTTTGCCCCAAGTTAATTGGTGTAGCGAAAGAGTCGGGTTCAACCCTTAAGTCCTTGTCAATTCTACAAACCGCTGTTTTGAATCTAAGCTTAACATGATTGAATTATCAAATTTTGAATAACATTAATCAAGTTTAAAATTCAAATTCAAGATTAACTAATTCAAATCATTGTTCATTAATTTCAGGATTTAAACACTCAAATGGCTGGGAAACTCATTTTCTCTCTAGATAGAAACTTGATAGTCGAAGGAATCACTTATGGTAATTTTATCCAGTTTGAAATGCAATTCCAAGACTTCAAGTTATCAGTCGATGGAGAAGAAATGATTGATCTGTCTGCTGGGATACGAAGGAATGTCCCTTTGGTTGAGATTACTTTAGGGTCAGGAGTTGACTCCCCCATCTCCGAGATGGAGGCTGTTGTCACCCCTTTACCCACTGTATCTTCTACTGAGGAGGATAACAATCAGAAGTTAATAATGATAGAAGATCTACCATCTCATCCTGAGATCGGGTCAAGTTCTAGTACCCCTGTCATCAGCAAAGCCAGCAAGAACAAAATGAAGAACTACCTTCGTAGAGTCAGAAAGAAGGTTGTCAAGGCCAAGAAGACTGCTGAGGCGAAAGCCTCAAAGCATGTCAAGTCCGAGGCTAATCAAAAGTTCGTTGCTCCTTCTACGAACCCCTTTCCTGGTGGAAATCGTTTCCACCCATCTCCTGTTGCTCAAAGGAGGGAGGTTGTAGAGACGAGAGCACAATCTTCAATACATCTTCTTGACTACTACATGGCGAGAATCAATCAAGCCAGAACTGAACAAACACCAGCACCAGGCCCTAGGCCCCCAGTTGAAGGTTATGACCCGTCCACTCTACTAGATGATGTTAGGTCACGTTTCTATACGTGTCCCACTGCATCAACTAGAGAGGAGGAGGTGTAGAAACCACTCGGGGTGCCACTCTCCTAATTATTAGACCGCTAGTAATAAGAGAGGGGAAATAATCTAGGATTATATCAGATAGTGATACCGTTAAAATTTAACTTTTAACGGGATCCTATCGAGATAAATCTTTTGATTAAAGTAATGCAATGACTTCTAAGGATAGTGCAGACCCATAGTAGTCTCTCCCTCCAAGGAGATTGTAGGAATTTAATTCCGTACTACTGGGGTCTTGCCACCTAGATTTGCAATTTCTTTTTAAGGAAAAGCTTTCAATTTCTCAAGTGTACTGATTTCAAACTTTCAAGATAATTGAATCATCTTTTTAATGAGAATTGACCTCTATTTGAAGTCTTAAGCAGGAGAAAGTTGTAGTTGACTCCAAATGTTTGAATACACCTCCCTCCCACCTCTTTTGTGGGATTGATTCAACTGTTGAGTTAAATCAATATCAAATTTAAGTTGATCTTTGAAATGAAAATCTTCTCAATTTTCTCGCAATTTTCTATCCTAATAGATATCTCTTGCGTGTTTAAAATCTGTTCAATGATTTTTAAAAGTCAAGCTAATATCCATTTTAAAAGACTGGGTCCTACCTTGAGGATTATTCGTCCTTGCATAAGAGAATGAGTTTTCTTCTCTTATACTCGAGATGTAATCCCGGTATTGAAATAGAGAAGGAGTAGCCTCTTCTTAAATTCAATTGAATTCAAAAGATGCGCAAAATGCGCCAACAATCAAGAAATGTACAAAGTGCACTAAAAATCAAAAAGATGCGCAATGGGCGCCACAAGTTAAGAAACAGTGCAAAATGCACTATAAATTAAAAGATGCGCAAAGTGCGCCACCAAGAAAAGAGAAAGAATGAAAGAGGCTCCCTCCTGCTAAATTCTTCAATCTCAAAAGACCCAGTCAAATTTAAATTACTTGACTTTGATAAATTTTGAATCCAGAATTTTTACCGTGCATTGATAATCTATCAAGATACAAAAATCTCTCGTGCTAGAGAATTGAAAAGATCAAATTTCTATATTCAACTTAAACCTCTTTGAAATTGATTTTAATTCAAAATACTTAAGGGAGACCCCAGTTTAGTTCTTACGAAACTTGGTCTGGGTCAACAAAACCTAAATCCTCAAACCTTTTCAGGTTAGTTGGGGTCACTCAAACTTTTCACTGTGCTTCTGAACTTGTTCCCACTTGTCATTCCGACAGGGTCCAAGTACCTAGAGGAAGTTTTCTAATAAGAAGAATGAATCTTCTACTCTTGATAAAAATTTAAATTTGGTCCTTGAGAAATGTGTGTAAGTCCTTGCGCGTAGGCATCTTTCCTTCAAGGCCTTCTTTGTAAAATTACACTCTATGCTGGATCCAAGTTCAGTCCCATTGGAGGAGTATTTTATAATACTGGAAATTATCGTTCAAAATCAAACCACACCCTGTGCTGGGTCCTAGATCATTCTAATCTAGAAGTGTAGTTTCATGAGCTGAGACTTGCTGTTCAAAATCAAACTATAGTTGAGCAAAGTGCCCGACTTCAATTCGAGGAGCTCGAGGGCCTCAAATAAAAATCACATTAAGCTCAACAAAGTTTCAAAAATTTATAAGTCACATTTGATTCAAGTTACTGATAAGTTGTGTCACTTTAGAACTCCCCAAGTAGGAGACTTGGTCGTAGTCTTTTGTAGACCGCTTCTAATCCGTTGTAAACTCAATGGAAAGCTTGAGTCAATGTTGACTGGATCGTTCATTTTTAATGACGATCTTTGAGGAAATTTCCTTTGGACTGATCAACCTGAAGAATGCCACTCAATATTTTCAAATGTTGGGGAGGCTCTTCAGGAAGTACCATGCCAGATGAGTGTCAAACTTAAAATTAAATTCAAAACATTTCAAATTCAAAATCAAATTCAAACAAATCAAAATCGAACCAAACACAATCAAAATTCAAAATTTGAAATCAAATTCAACATCAATTAAGATCAAATTTTAAATTCAAAATTTTTAAATTCAAAACCAATTCGAATCAAATTCAAAACACATCACAAATTCAAAACCTTTCAAACTCAAATTTATCAAATCAAGTTTTAAATTCAAACATTTTTAGATTCAAAAATCTTCAATCAAATTCAAGTTCAAACATCATTCAAATATCAAATTCCAGAATTCAAATCCGATCCTCTATACAGAGCAAGTTTCCTCTGTATATGATCATTCCAGACTAGATCCTCTATATAGAGCAAGTTTCCTCTATATATGATCAATCCAGACCCGATCCTCTATATAGAGCAAGTTTCCTCTGTATATGATCATTCCAGACTCGATCCTCTATGTGGAGCAAGTTTCCTTCACATATGATCATTCCAGTTGAGATCCTCTATATAGAGCAAGTTTCCTCTATATACGATCAATCCAGACTCGATCCTCTATACAGAGCAAGTTTCCTCTGTATATGATCATTCTAAACTCAATCCTCTATGTGAAGCAAGTTTCCTTCACATATGATCATTCCTGACCTGGTCCTCTATATAGAGCAAGTTTCCTCTATATACGATCATCCTGACTCGATCCTCTATGTAAAGCAAGTTTCCTTTACATACGATCACTTCAGATCCGATTCTGTGCGAAACAATGCTTCATTCTCACAGGATCGTCCAGTTCTCTTTTCCTTAAGTTTAGATGTGAGTCATCGTGCTTTCTATCCTTAGGATTAGATCTTCTAGTGGTGGAGTACGCCCTTCGTGGCACCATCCTAGCTTCTTCCAGTTTTCTTTTCCTTAAGGACAGATGTGAGTCACCGTGCTTTCTTTCCTTAGGATTAGATCTACTAGTGGTGGAGCACGCCCTCTGTGGCACCATCCTAGATTCAAAATCCAGATCCGATTCTGTGTGAAGCAATGCTTCCTTCTCACAGAGTCTTCCAGTTTTCTTTTCCTTAAGGATAGATGTGAGTCATCGTGCTTTCTATCTTTAGGATTAGATCCGCTAGTGGTAGAGTACGCCCTTCGTGGCACCATCCTAGCTTCTTCCAGTTTTCTTTTCCTTAAGGACAGATGTGAGTCACCGTGCTTTCTTTCCTTAGGATTAGATCTACTAGTGGTGGAGCACGCCCTCTGTGGCACCATCCTAGATTCAAAATCCAGATCCGATTCTGTGTGAAGCAATGCTTCCTTCTCACAGAGTCTTCCAGTTTTCTTTTCCTTAAGGATAGATGTGAGTCATCGTGCTTTCTATCTTTAGGATTAGATCCGCTAGTGGTGGAGTACGCCCTTCGTGGCACCATCCTAGCTTCTTCCAGTTTTCTTTTCCTTAAGGACAGATGTGAGTCATCGTGCTTTCTTTCCTTAGGATTAGATCCTCTAGTGATGGAGCACGCCCTCTGTGGCACCATCTTAGGTTCAAAATCTAGATCCGATCTTCTGTGGGAAGCAATACTTCTTTCCCTCAGGGTTCCCCAGTCTTCTTTTCCTTAAGGACAGATGTGAGTCATCGTGCTTTCTCTCCTTAGGATTAGATCTACTAGTGATGGATAACGTCCTATACGGCACCATTCTAGTTTCAAAATTCAAAACTTTAAGCCTGATCTCCTATAGGGAGTAATACTATTTTCCCATGAGATCATCCAGTTCTCATTTCCTTAGAGTAAGTATTCTCCTTCTCTTAGGATTTGATTCCCCAGTGATGGAATAAGTCCCTTGTGGCCCCATCCTGGATTCAATTTCAACTCCAAAATCAAACTATCTTCTCCTCAAGGTTAGGCTTTTCTCCTTCCTTTAGGATTAGACTCCTCAGTGATGGAATAAGTCCTCTATGGCACCGTCCTGAGTTTAATTTCAAAATCCAGTTCTCTCTTCCTTAGGGTAGGATATCCTTCCTTCCCTTGGGATTAGACTTCCTAGTGATGGAGTAAGTCCTCTATGGCATCGTCCTGGAATCAATCTCAATCAAGCTTTCTTTTCTTTAGGGCTAGGTATTTCTCCCTTCCCTTAGGATTAGATCTACTAGTGGTAGAGTACGCCCTTTTTGGCACTGCCCTAGTATCAAAATTCAAACTCAATCCTCGGTAGTTAGGAATTCTTTCTTTCTACAGAGTCATCCAGACCCTCCTTTCCTTAGGGTTAGATGTTTCTTCCCTTAGGACTAGATCTACTAGTGGTAGAGTACGCCCCTCGTGGCACTACCCTAGTATTGAATTTCAATTTGATCCTCTGTAGTTAGGAATTCTTCCTTTCTATATGATCATCCAGATTTTCTTTTACTGTAAGGATAGGATTCTTTCCCTTCCTTAGGATTAGATCCATTAGTGGTAGAGTACGCTGTCCCCGGCACTACCCTAGTATCATTTCAAATTTAATTTTCTAAGGTTAGGATTTCCTTTCCCTTAGAATCAAATCCAGATTCAATCCTTTATAGTTAGGAGTTCTTCCTTCCTATAGGATCACCCAGACTTCCTTCTCCTTTAGGGATAGATTCTTCCTTTCCCTTAGGACCAGACCCACTAGTGGTAGAGTACGCTGCCTCAGCACTACCCTAGCATCATTTCAAATTCAAACTTCTAAGTTTAGGATCTCCTTCCCTTAGATTCATTTCAAATTCAATCTTCTAAGGTTAGGATTTTCTTTCCCCTAGAATCAAATCTAGATTCAATCCTTTATAGTTAGGAGTTCTTCCTCCCTATAAGATCACCCAGGTTCCTCTACCCTTAAGGTTAGGATTCTCCTACCCTCAGGACCAGACCCACTAGTGGTAGAATACGCTTTTTCTAGCACTACCCTAGTATCTATTCAAACTCTAATCCCCCAGGGATAGATTTCTCATTCCTTTAGGATCAAAACTCCAGACTTGGCCATTCTATTCGGTCAACACCAATATGTGCAATAGAACTACATTCTATTACACATATTGGGGGTCCATTTGTTGACCTCATTTTTGTATGAGCTCAGTAGGACCAATCCAGACCTTAGGATCTTTTCAACCCTTAGGATCAATCTTAACCCTAGGATCAATCTGATCTTAGATCAATCCAAACTTTAAGATCAATTCAAATTTAAATCAACCCTGATCTCAGATCAATCAAATTTTCAGACTATTCTAGATCCTAGGATCTTTCCTAGATTTTAGATCTTAGGATCAATCTAGATTTTAGGATTCCTAGATCTTAGGATTCTTCTAGATTATAGGATTCTTCCAGACCCCAGATCCTAGGATTTCCCTAGGACTTCTAGATTCCAGGACCTTTCCAGACTCCAGTCCCTAGGATCTATTCTAGACCCTAGGATTTCCTTAAGCTGATTTGGACCCTAGGACCTATTCTAAACCCTAGGATTCCTCTAGATCAGTCCAAACTTCAATTCAATCTAGACTTAATTCAAACCATATCATTCAAACTCAAAATCCAATTCAAAACCAGATTTCCAGATTCAAATCCAAGGCCAAAGGTCTAAGTCCTGAAAGCCTTTTCCAGCAAATCTTTGAACATTTCAAAACCCTATCAAATGACCTCTGATTCAAGATCTGTCAGTTCCACACTGATGTGACATGTCTCTAGAGGTAACCCTCCAAATTTGAGCTCATTCTGAGATCTCTAACCCCAGAAACTGAATTGAAATCCAAAGGCTGTAAAACCTTTAAATATTTACAGTCTGTGCCACTGGACCTACCACCCAGTGGATTTTGACCCTGGAGCTTTCTCCAAAGCCTACAATTACCTCCAGACCCTTGATTATGACCCATTGAGCATTAAACTGCATTTTGTTGGACTCAATTTGACCCTTAGCTGACCAGGGGTCAAAATGACCAAAATACCCCTATGGGGTATAAATGGTCATTTGAACCAAATGAGCTCCAAATCAAATGCAACCACCTCCAGCAAGTTTCAAATGTCAAATCAAACCTGTTGAACCCAGAACTAGCCCCTGGGTCAACCTGGTTGACCAAGTCAACCTAGTTGACCTAGAAGGCCCCTTTAGGGTCAAAACAGGTCATTTTGACCAAATGACCTCCTCTGACCCTGGGACCACCTCCATTGGTCTCCAAATGTCATTTCAAATCTGTTGAACCCATTTCCAGACCCTAGACCCACCTGGTTGACTAGGTCAACCAGGTTTGACCTAAAGGCCCATTAAGGGCCCAAATAGGTCATTTTGACCAAATGACTTCCCCAGACCTTGAGATCACCACCAGTAGACTCAGAATGTCATTCTGAACTGATCGGACCCAATCCCTGACCCTGGGTCAACCTGGTTGACCAGGTCAACCCAGTTGACCCATTAAATCCTTTAAGAGCCTAAATAGGTCATTTGATCTATATGACCCATTTAAACCCTGAAACTACCTCCACTAGACCCTATTCATCATTTCAAACTCATTGAGCTCAACCCATGACCCTGGGTCAACCTGGTTGACCAAGTCAACCTAGGTTGACCAGATCAACCTTTAAGCTTTTACATTTTGAATCAAGCTTTAAATCCATTGAAACCTCATTCAAATGTACCCTTGGTGGTTTGGTTTGGATTGAACACCCTGATCTAGTCATCAGTTGATTTAGCCAATTAAACCCAGTCCAGGTCAACTCAAGGTAATATAGGCCTTTTTAAGGATTCATATCCAAATTAATCCAAATCAAATCATTCAAATTCTCTAATTCCTTTCAAATGATGATTCAAACTTATCCAAACCCATTCAGGCTCAAACCACTTTGATTTGACTTGATTAGCTCTTGATCCATAGTCAAATTACTTCAATACCCTTTCTAAGGTAGTCAAACCCCCATATACCTTTGACCCCTTATTCAAGTATCCATATCATGACTATGGCTCACTCTCCTTCATCCCATTTAACCTTCAAATGGTTTTCACATCATAGCCTAGCCATTTTGACTAAGTTTGACCAGTCAAACTAGTCAAAATGACTAAGTTTTCCTTGAACAATCAAGTTCATCTTCAAGCATCAAATTCACCACTTCAAACCTATTCCAAATCCTTCAAAATCTTCCAACCCTTCCCTGAATTTCATATCATCAATCTTGACTAAAGTTGACTGGTCAAAACCAGTCAACTAGAGACCTAGAATCCTATTGCTACGGTCAAATTCATATCCCTTCAATCTAGACTCGCCCAGTTCACCCCAAGGACTCCAGAAACTTCTCTGGAGCTAACCAGACCCAACCCAAGTCTTGGCACATCCCTTAGCTCAACCCCAACGCCTCTAGGTGGTCCTCCCCACGTGAAGACAATTCCTTGATCATTCCAGCCAGTACAGTCCTTACCCCGACCCTCTAACCGTCTAGTCCAGGTGTCCTTGATCCAGACATTCCCCTTGGAGCATCCAGGCCGTCCAAGCAGGCTCCCGTAGATAGAATAAGGCAAAAGGGACGAAACAGCTCATTAAGGCCGATCCCCCAATACACTCTCTCTAGAGCCTCTCTGAGTTTTCGTTCTGAATACCCAGAGCTCCCTATACCTCTCCCTGGTCATTTTCCAGCGTTTGGTGGCCGCCGGCGGTGAGCTCGATGGCAAACCGAAGCTAGGTTCGTCCTAGCTGATCAAAATCCCCATAGAAGCTTCCTCCTGGTTCGAGGTCTTCAAGGAATTTGAGCGCGGACAGCCTACAAGCTCAACCATATCTTGAACTTATCCAACCGCTATCTAATTCAAGGTATATATTAAACCCTAGGTTATTATCTAGGTTCTTAAAAAAACATCTTACGGATTGCGTCAAATAACTGAGAAACACTTCTACATCCTTTCTTAGATCATATTTAACCTCTGTTCAAAGTTTCAAGTTATTTAATATACTGTTTTAAGAGAACGAAACCAAAAATGGCTTTAGGGTTCTCGGTTTAGCAGGGCGGGGAAGATGATCCAGCAGCCGTTGGATCAATCATTTAGAGATCAACGGTTGGGATCGGATGAGATCCGCGGTCCGGTTCAATCTTTCAGAACCGCGGGTTGATCAATTCCTGGTCCGGACAAATCCAAACCGTCTGTTCAAACTGCGGGATTCATTATGACCGCTAGATCGTTTCGGATCAAATCAGTCCCGCGGGTTTTATTTGAGCCGTCGGATCTGCGCCTTGATAGATCGGACGGTCAAGAATCCAGCCGCGCTGGATAAGTAGCCGGGACCCACTTGACCGCCGCCATCCTTAGGCCGAATCCTGGCATGACGCGTGGAAAGCGCGTACACAGTCAGCGCCACCGGCTGACTGTGTAATAAAATCCTTTTTTTAAAAAAAAAAAAATCAGAAAATTGCCAGAAACTTCAAAAATGCATAGAAAATTCATTTCTTAACCATTTTTGGAGTTCAAGGGCTCATTTTCTTCAGAATTTCATGAACTTTATTTTAAAAATAAAATCAAAATATTTTGATTATTTTTATTTTAATTATTTCTTAAATATTGAAAAACTTATTTTATTTTTAATCAAATAAATACAAACTATTTTAACTTGAAATTTGGCAGAGAGATTCCAGGGTCTAATTCTGATCTTCCAGAATTTTTCTAAGGCCATTTGATGCAATCCTAACCAGTTTGTGAATTTACAAAAAAATCTTGATCATAATTTAGTCTTGATTTTTGAAAATTCATAGTTTATTCAATTCAAATCTAAGCTAAGCATGCTAGAGTTCTATGGAATCAGCTCAGCTTTATCTTCAACTAAGTAGTGAATTTAGGTCATGATCATGTCTAGTTTAATCTAAATATACTTTCATTAGAATTTTTTTATTTATACCCTTAATAATCAAGTTATGCATGATCATGGCTCCAAATTGGATTGAGCTTGATTTTAGGATGTTTTCCATATCCTCAAATGACTTCAATTCATTTTGGATGTGTTTATCTCTTTATAATCAATCATTAAGATCATATGTCACTATGTGACATATAATTTAAATGATTTATTATAAAACCATTCCATAGAACATTAGGATATCATTTCATTATCATGTTTGCTATGATTGATGTGATTATAACTAGTGTCCAAGGGTTAGATGAACCTTGATCAAAACCCACTAACCTAGGGGCATCATTAAGGACAATAATTAAGGACCTAAGTTTAGAGAACTTAGAAAAAATCCCAATAATTAGGATTCACTTCCTATTGACTTGAAACTCAAATCATTTAAACTTAGTGACATTCTCAGCCTTAAGGAAAAGTTTCACTGAATTCTGAGATAATTAAGCCCCTTAATTAACCTAATCAAACTTAAACCTTAATTAAGTCTTTAAAACTTCCAGAAATTCAAATAAATCAAATTTAAATCCAAAAATTACAATTAACCCCTCAAACTGACCAGAATTGAACCCTTAATCAATGAAAAATAAAAGCCCCTTGACTGGACTTCAAAATTAAGTTTAATTTAATTTCAATTGAAATTCAATATTTAATTAATTTAATTAATTAAAAATAATTAAAAATTCCAAAAATTTCTCAAACACTTAGAGATCACTCCTTAAGTCATTCCTGACTTTTGGAGTTGATTTCAAGGAGTTTGGAGGTCATTTGGATTCAAATCATAAAAATGGCTTCAATTAAACAATTTAAATAATTTATTAAATACTCAAAACTTCAAAAATTCATAACTAATTCAAATGAACTCCAAATTGAGCAAACTCAAAGGCATACAACTCATCTTAAGCTCTAATATTTATTAAAAATGTTAAGTTTCCAGAAATCAAACAAATTTGAAAAAGTCAACTTTTGGTCAAACCTAGTTCAAAATCAAGTCAAAACTTCAAACCTTCATAATAAAATCTAGAAAAATCCAATTTTAGTGTACTTACTGTCTAACTGATCGTATTAAGGTCTAGTATTTTAATAAAATATTGAATTTCCAGAAAACACTTTAAATCAAAAAGTCAAATTTTGACCCTTTAATTAAATCATTAAAAAATCCAAAAAATATCAAAATTCAATAAATCATTAAAAATTCCAGAAAACATCAAATCAACATTAAAACCAGCAACCAACTAATTCTAATTAAAATTTAATCAACTTTCAAACCTTAATCAAACTCAAATCACTTAATTATATCGGGTACCACTGGGTAACCCAGGCCTACGAGGCTATTAAATTAGCCCCAAGGAAGGTGAAATAAACTTCACGGCCTCGGTGTGAAACAAAGGTGATATCCAACAAACAATTAAAATCAATTTTAAAATTAATTTCAAGTCATTAATATTTAAATTCAAATTAAATCTTCCCTTAAGCCTTCAACCAACTAGAACTTTAAACAACTTCAATTAAATCATCCTATTTAGGATATATCAAAGCCACACAGCCTACCTCACACACTTTAGATGGTTTGTTAGGACAACCAACTTTAGTCTTAGGTTAGGCCGGTGTTTACTTTTCTGCTACTTGCGTGTGCCGGGTTTTCCGTGGTTTTCATTGCATGCTGGTTGCTAGATTTAAGTAATTGATATTGATGTGATTGTTTATTTATTTACTGCATTTTGAGTTGATTGATTGTACGTTAGATCTACCCTTAGGTTAGGAACGATTTATACTAATTCAATCTTATGCAGGTGGCCATGCTCATACAGGGCATAAATTAAAGGGGGCAAAAATCATGATTATTAAATTGCACAGGTGCTAAGCATGCTTAAGTCCCCCTTTAAATCAAAAAGAGCATGGCCAAGCGTGGCTGTGATTGAGTATTTTAAATTTCAATATATTAACTGCTTGGGATGTCAAATATAAACTGCTGATTATTAGGATAACCTTGCAGGTTGTTGAGTCTAGAGTTTTAATTTTCATTAATGTAATTTGATTTGATTTTGAGTTGTATTATTTAAAGTACTTTGAGATTGAGACATTGAAAATCCAATTTGGAATCCAAAGAGGAAGGAACATCCCTTAGGGGAGAGTTCCTATCCATTTGGAGATCCAAATTAGGATGAAGTTCAAGTATCCAAAGAGAAAAGATAACACCCCTATTCAGGGGGAGTTTCTTTTCATTTGGATATCCAGACCCGACGATCCAAGGAGTTCTAAGGAGATGAAGAAGTGAAGAACGAGAAGAATCTCAAATCTCAAAGTCACTTGAGTCTTAGGAGTAGAATCCGGGTTGTAGTCAATGGTACCTGGCCACTTTACTTTAATGCAGACCCTGGGTTGTATTATTAAGGGCACTTGCCTATGGACTTTCAGTTTGAGCATTTATTTAATTGATTTAATTATTTAAATGATTTAATTGATGTGTTGATTGCGATTAAGGACCCGCATGCTTTTAGTAGTTTATTTGGCGCTATTGCATGTCGATTTTGATTTAGCCTGGAACCCGATCGGAGGCTCGTGAGGGTACGGTCATTAACCTTTTATACTTAAACAAAATTTAAAATTTTAAGCTTAGATAGAAACTCTAACGCTCTTAAGAAGTAAGCCCGGACTCGCCGGGAGTTTTTCATGCATCATATTGAACTTTTCTCTACCTTGTTAGGCACCTCCCCGCCTGCGGGTTCTGGCAGACCGCCTGACCTATTAGGGTGCAGTTCTGTCCAAGGGGATGTTGTGCAATCTTTAGGATAAAACCTATTTTTAAGCCTATTTTAAAACTGCTTCATTTTGATTTAAGCATTTCATCGAGTCAACTAGCATGCATTGCATTAGATACAAATTAAAAATTGAGTCTAAATCTTTAATTGCATTTCTAGCTTAAGCATTTAACCCAAAATATGTTAAGGGGTCAATTAGGATCTGCTCTAGATGTCGACCCTAACTCTTTAAACCAATCTTAATCAATGTCCCTAACCACTCTACATTTAAAGACTTTGACTCATGGTTTTAAAGCGTTTAGGTGGTTTAGCTGGCTCCCCAATCCAGGCCGGGGTAAGTCCAGGATTACATTTGCATTAGCTAGGTTCTGGGTCACTGATTCTCAGTACCCATTTTAGACTTAGGTTCTGAGGCAAATGTTCAATCTTAAGACCTCAATCTTCCGGGAATCTAATTCCCACTTTCTAATAAAATTGATCACTTAAACATTAAATATCTTTCAATCTAATTCAAGCCCAACACTTAGGATAGGTTGGGGTGTTTCTGAAGCAATTCAGAATCTCAAAACACCTCCTACTCTTCTTCCTTTGACTCCAGAAATAACTGTTCAATCTCGAACCATTCCCTATTGAAAATCCCAGTCCTTAACCTTCTTTGATATCAATCTTTGAATTCTTAAATGAAATTCGTATCGCTATTTTAATCGAGAGTATTCGTAGGAAATTTTCTGGTTTCCTACGATGTAATTAACTACGAGGGCTTGCGCTCGTAGGAGATTTAGAAACCCAGACCAGATTTTCAAAAATCAAAATTTTAAAACTCTTAATTAATTAACTTTGGGAAATCAAACAAAAAATGGCGATCGTTATTGCCATGTTTAAATAATTAACCATAAGTGATATTTTCTTCCTTTGAGATGATATATCACTTATTGATATAACTTTGAATATGAAATTAACGATAATTTATCCAGATTATCATAGCCAGATATTTGACTGAACTTCATTTTGATCCTTTGGGATCATATGTGGTTCCCTTTTGAATCTAGCTATGACATTCAGGACCAGATTTGCAATTCTAATTTTGAACTCATTAGGAGATTTTATCTCTGCCTTTCGAGGTAGTATATTATCACTAATAGATGTTCAATTTCAGGATTCAAATTTAAATGTCAATTTTAAATTATTCCCAAAGATAATTAACATTTTTAAAAATATATTTTTTCAATCAAACAAGTACGAAGTTGCACTTTAGTACGATTTTTCATTCACAAACAGACAGATAGTCCAAAAGGACTATTCAGGTATTGAAGGATCTTCTGAGACTATATGTTTTGGATTTTGGGGGCAGTTGGGAGGATTATATCTCATTGATAGAGTTTGTATATAATAATAGTTATCAGACTAGCATAATCATGACTCCTTATGAAGCTTTGTATGGTAAATATGTAGGATTCCTTTTACTTTGATAGAGGTGGGAGATAGACATGTGATAGATTCAGCCTTTATGGATGATATTACTACAAAAATCAATTTGATAAGAGAAAGGTTGGAATCTGCACATGATAGACAAAAAGTATTACAATCAGAAACACAAGTTGGTTGAGTTTTAGATTGGCGACCTGGTTTATGTCAAAGTCAGCCCTATGAAAGGTGTTAGTAGATTTGGGAGAATTAGTAAGCTCATTCCAAGATACATTGGACCTTTTGAGATCATTAAGCGGATTGGTAGTTCTGCTTACAGGTTATTGATACCTGATCATATGTCTAATATACACAGTGTGTTTCATGTATCTTTTTTAAGTAAGTGGGTGTCTAATTCTATGAAGAGATTATCTGCTGAGGATATTGAGGTTCGTCTGAATTTGTAGTACATAGAAGAACTTGAAATAATTTTGGCATATGATGTGAGAAAACTAAGAAGTAAACAGATTCCTATGATCAAAGTACAATAGAAGCACATAACTACTAGGGAGGCTACTTGGGAGAAGGAATCTGATATGAGGCAGCTGTATCCAGATTTATTCTGGCTCATTCTGATTTGCGAATGTCGATGACATCTTTTTAATGTGGGTAGATTGTGAAACCCTTAAAATTTTTAAAAAAAATTTGTTAACTAGAGAAGTCCAAAACATAAATTATTTTTGCTAGAATATTTATAGTGTTGTGTTTTAGCTTTCCTATTTTTTTATAATTTTTGGGCGTTGTCGAAATTTATTAAGAAATTGGCACCAATCGATACAAGTGCGATTTTTGGGACCGTCAGGTGTCCATTTTACAAATTGATTTCACTAGAATTTTTTAAATAAAATTTGCTAATTTATGAATATTTTTTTATAATTTTTGAATTTAAAAGTATAAAAGAATTTAGATAAAATTAATATTTTAATATTAAATAATTAGAATAATTAATATTTTAATGAAATATCTAATGACACTTATATAAAATCCCATTTCATTTAGCCAAATTGTTAACAAAGAGCTGCTTAGGTTTTTAAGGAAGAAAGAGAAGTGGGAGAGAGAAAATTTTGTTTTTGGGCAACTTCGAGTTATTTTTGTCCGTCGGCCCAGTTAGGAAACTTGTTCGTCTCGAGGTAAGTCACATTATGCTCATCTCAAATTTTAAAAATGCATAGTTTTTGGCAAATTTTTTGATTAAAATTGTGTACCCGTTAGCAAAAAATATGGATAAATTTGCACAGGTAAAACTTTTACAGCGTAACTTTTTATATGTTCTAGAGATTATGATTATACATATTTTGAATATTTTCTATAAATTTTATAATGGAGGTTTTAAAATTTGTGCGATTTTTATTCAATAGAAAATTATCTTGATGTTAAAAAATAGTGGTATAGTATAATAAAAGTCTTAAAATATTATTTTACATGTTACCTGTTAATTTGATAATTTATAAAAAATGTGTATTTTTGCCTAGTTGGATTTTCTATTATCTACCGCTATACAACACTGTAAAATTTTGATACATGCTCAATTACTCTTTAATTATTATAATATGACGATATATGTGCATATCCGATTAAATTATATTTGTTGGGAGCTGTAAGGGGCCAAAATCCTTTGAAATTTTATCTGTGTCAGGGAATTGCTGGGAGTTATAAGAGACCAAAATCCTTTGAGGTTCTATCTGAGACAGAGATATGTGATATGTTCTGGTGCTATAAGCACAAATAAAAAGAGAGTTATAAGGGTCTAAAATCCTTTAAAATTCTATCTAAGTCTGGAAAATATGATCTGAATTACTATGTGATATGAATTTTAATTTATTTATTTATTCAGTATTATTATTTAAATCAGGGAATAACTATTATGCATTTATTACATCTCTCAGTATAATGATTTATTTAAATTATATTTAACTATTTTAAATATTCAATAAAATACTTGATAAAAGAATATTTAGAAATTTAGATTGGTTTGTGTGGTTTGCTGAGCTGTTGTAGCTCAATGTGATTTTGCTTCTGATTTTCAGGATCTGGGAAGGGGAAGGAGGTTTTGGACTAGCAGTTCAAGATCAGATTCGAGGTCATAGGTATTTTGCTATTTTAATTTTTGTACAGTCATGACTAGTTAAATATCTATTTCTATAGTTATTGCCTGTAGTCATGTACTATAGTGTAGATATTTATTTTGATGAAATAAAAGAAACTTTATAAATAAATTTAATTTCAGTATTTGGATGTTTTAGTCGCTCTTTAGTCTATAGTCTATTTCAATGAATATTTGTAGAAAATCTAAAATAATTCTGAAACTAGATCTTGTGATTTGCCTATCACAGCTCAACATAATAGAACCTATCTTGGTCGGGTTGGGTTGTGGCACAAGTGCTATATAAGATAAAGTGCTACGTCATAGGAGCCATCACTTGAACCTTATATGAGACAAAGTGATACGGGGTGGGAGTCACCACTTGAACTTGTAGTGGCCACCTCTAGAATCCTATATACATGGTGGATGATTCTGGGATAGGGATATTGACGATGATCTTAGTTACTTAAGTGGGAGAGATTATGAAACCCTTGAAGTAAAAGAAGCTAAACTCTTAAATATTGAGGTGTCTTTTGGTGTAATGATTAAAATTTTATTAAGAAACTTCATAATTAAGCGTGCTCATCCTAGAGAAATCTTGGGATGGGTGACCTCTTGAGAAGTTACACTAATAGAATAAAATAATGAGGCCCTTAAGTCAAAGTGGACAAAATCTTAATAAGTTAAGAGTTTGGGCTATCACGTTAGCCCATACTTAATTTATTCCCTTATAAGGCCCCTCTCTCCCTTTGTATTGTTGATAATTGTTGGGCATTACCTGCTTTTATGAACCCATCTATGCGAGAGCTTATTAACTCCATCCCTATCCACCAATCCAATCCCATTTGTCTTCTTTGGTAGAATTCTGTCATTGCTTCCTTTAAGGTCTTTTTATTTGGAATATTTTAAAGATGATCGTTCTTATGATTGGCATAAGTTTATTTGGCATAAAAGGCATGTTTTGAGATCTCAATATTTCTTGGTTGGCTATCTATGGGGGATTAAAAAAATTACTGATGTCTTTCTTAGAAGAAACATTCAAGTGGATCTTAAGTGTCTCTTGTGTCTGTTTGATTTGAAAAAATATAGTTTTGAAAAGAGGGTTTAATTTTTTTTGAGAAATATTTAATTTCTGGAATTTAAATTTTATAATCGAACACTTATTATGAATGATATATCACCTTGAAAGGTGAACATATCGTTCCCTAATAGGTTCAGATTACAAATCTTTGGATTTATCTGATTATCGTAATCAAACTCAAGGAGAAATAATATATGATCTCAAAAGATCAGAATGATGTTTAATCCATTGTTTAACTATAATAATTCAGATAAGAGATCATTAATTTCATAATTAAAATTACGATTGTAATTGATATATCTATCCGGAGAAAGAAGATATCAATCACTATCGATAGTTTAAATATGACGATAATGATCATTAGGTTTGAATTTCCCAAAGATAATTAATTAAGGGTTTTGAAAAAGCTTGATTTTGAAATCTGGTATGGGTTTCTAAATCTCCTACGAGCGCAAGCCCTCGTAGTTAATTACATCGTAGGAAGCCAGAAAATTTTCTACGAATACTCTTGATTAAAATAGCGATACAAATTTCATTTAAGAATTTCAAAGCTAGATGTCAAAGGAGGTTAAGGGTTGGAAATTCAATAGGGATTGGATCAAATTTGAGCAGTTCTTTCTGGAGTCAAAGGAAGAATGGTAGGAGATGCTTTAAGATTCTGAATTGCTTCAGAAATACCCCAACCTATCCTAAGTGTTGGGCTTGAATTAGATTGAAAGAGATTTAATATTTGAGTGGTCAATTTTATTAGAAGGTGGGAATCAGATTCCCGGAAGATTGAGGTCTTAGGATTGAACATCTGCCTCAGATCCTAAGTCTAAAATTGGGTACTGAGAATCAGTGACCCGGAACCTAGCTAATGCAATGCAATCTGGACTTACCCCGGCCTGGATTGGGGAGCCAGCTAAACCACCTAAACGCTTTAAAACCATGAGTCAAAGTCTTTATGAAAGAGTGGTTAAGGATGTTATTTAAGATTAGTTTAAGGAAAGCGGGGCTGACATCTAGAGCAGATTCCTAATTAGCCCCTTAACACATGTTGGGTTAAATTCTTAAGCTAAAAATACAATTAAGATTTAGACTCAAATTTAATTTGTATCTAATGCAATGCATGCTAGTTGACTCGATTAAATGCTTAAATCAAAATGTAGCAGTTTTAAAATCAGGCTTAAAAATAGATTTTATCCTAGAGATTGCACAACATCTCCTTGGACAGAACTGCACCCTAATAGGTCAGGTGGTCTGCCAGAACCCGCAGGCGGGGAGGTGCCTAACACGGATGAGAAGTTTCAATATGTATGTATGAAAAACCCCCGGCGAGTCCGGGCTTACTTCTTAGAAGCGTTAGAGTTACTATCTGAGCTTAAATTTTTTTTTTTTAAATGGTTTAAGTAGAAAAAGTTTATGACCGTACCCTCACGAGCCTCCGATCGGATTCCAGGCTAAATCAAAATCGACATGCAAAGCGCCAAATAAACTACTAAAAGCATGCTGGTCCTTAATCACAATCAACACATCAATCAAATTAATTAAATAATTAAATAAATATTCAAAATGAAAGTCCATAGGCAAGTGCCCTTAATTATACAACCCATGGTCTGCAGGAAAGTAAAGTGGCCGGGTACCACTGACTACAACCCGAATTCTACTCCTAAGACACAAGTGACTTTGAGATTTGAGATTCTTCTCGTTCTTCACTTCTTCGTCTTCTTGGATCGTCGGGTCTGGATATCCAAATGAAAAGAAATTCCCCCTAGATAGGGGTGTTATCTTTTCTCTTTGGATATTTGAAATTCATCCTGATTTGGATCTCCAAATGGATAGGAACTCTCCCCTAAGGGATGTTCCTTCCTCTTTGGATTCCAAATTGGATGTTTAAACATCTCAATCTCAAATCACTTTAAATTTACAACTCAAATATCATCTCAAATTACATCAATAAAAATTTAAAAATCTAGACTCAACATCCTGCAAAGTTATCCTAATAATCAACAGTTTATATAAACATCCCAAGCAGTTATATATTAAAAATTAAAAATGCTCAAACCAGCCACACTTGGCCATGCTCTTTTAATTTTAAAGGGGGTCTTAGCATGCTTAGCACCTGTGCAATTTAATAATTATGATTTTGCCCCCTTTAGTTTATGCCCTGCATGAGCATGGCCACCTGCATAAGATTGAATTAGTATAAATTGTTCCTAACCTAAGGGTAGGTCTAACGTACAATCAATCACATCACAGAGTGTGGTAAATAAATAAACAATCACATCAACATCAATTACTTAAATCTAACAACCAGCATGCAATGAAAACCACGAAAAACTCGGCACACGCAAGTAGCATAAAAGTAAACATCGGCCTAGCCTAAGACTAGAGTTGGTTGTCCTAGCAAACCATCTAAAGTGTGTGAGGTAGGCTGTGTGGTTTTGATATGTCCTAAATAGGCACTTGATTGAAGTTGCTTAAAGTTCTGGTTGGTTGGAAGTCTTGAGGGAGATTTTAATTGAAGTTTAAGTCTTAATGATTTAAAGTTAATTTTAAATTTGATTTTGATTGTTTGTTGGATATCACCTTTGTTGCACATCGAGGCCGTGAAGTTTATTTCACCTTCTTTGGGGCTAACTTAATAGCCTCGTAGCCTGGGTTACCCAGTAGTACCCGGTATAATTAAGTGCTTTAAGTTTAATTAATGTTGAAGGTTGATTAATTTTTAATCAAGGTTGGTTGGTTGCTGGTTTTAATGTTGATTTAAGATTTTCTAGAATTTTTAATGATTTATTGAATTTTGAAATTTTTGGATTATTTTAATGATTTAATTAAGGGGTTAAAAGTTGACTTTTTGATTTAAAGTATTTTCTGGAAATTTAATATTTTATTAAAATACTAGACCTTAATACAATCAATTAGATAGTAAGTATGCTGAAATTGGATTTTTCTAGATTTTATTATGAAGGTTTGAAGTTTTGACTTAAATTTGAACTAGGTTTGACCAAAAGTTGACTTTTTTCAAATTTGACTGATTTCTGGAAACTTAACATTTTTAACAAATATTAGAGCTTAAGATGAGTTGTATGCCTTTGAGTTTGCTCAATTTAGAGTTCATTTGAATTAGTTATGAATTTTTGAAGTTTTAAGTATTTATTGAATTTTTAAAAATTGTTTAATTAAGACCCTTTTTATGGTTTGAATCCAAATGACCCCCAAACTTCTTGAAATCAACTCCAAAGGTCAGAAATGACCTAGGGAATGATTTCCAAGTGTTTGAAAATTTTCTGGAATTTTTAATTATTTTTAATTAATTAAATTAATTAAACATTGGTTTTCAATTAAAATTAAATTAAACTTAATTTTGAAGTCCAGTCAAGGGACTTTTATTTTTCATTGATTAAAGGTTTGATTCTGGTCAGTTTAAGGTATTATGTGTATTTTTTAGATTTAATATTGATTAATTAGAATTTTTGGAAGGTTTAAGGGCTTAATTAAGGTTTAAACTTGATTAGGTTAATTAAGAGGCTTAATGATTTCAAAATTCAGTAAGAAATTTTCCTAGGGTTGAGAGTGTCACTATGTTCAAATGTTTTGAGTTTCAAGTCAATAGGAAGTGTATCCTAATTAATGAAATTTTTCTAAGTTTTCTAATCGAATCCTTAATTATTATTCTTAATGTCACTAGTTTTGAATGGGTTCAAATCAAAGTCACTAACCCTTGACATAACATATGCAAATACACATATCAAACAATCAATCCTAGATCTAGGAGAGCCCTAAAACTAGGTGGTGTGTGCTTCCTATATATGTAAGATCAAGAGAAAACTTAATTAATTAAAAGATTGATTAATAAACAATTAACAAAAATGATTGCTCATTAATCATTACTCCCCACAAATCCTATTCAAGTAGGTTAACCCATGTTTGAAATTTCAATTGACTTCCAAATAATCAAGATTTAAATAAATATAATTTTAAAATAGTTTTAAAGTATATATATATAGATTTTAAAATTAATATAATTTCAAAATATAATTAAATTAACTTTAAAATATTTGAGATGTCTTCTTATTTAAAAAGAAAATTTGAAAATAAGTTTTGAAATTTTAAAATTATATAATACAATATTCAATTAAATATTAACATATTAAAGTAATTCAATTTATTTAAATAAATTAAGTTTCGAATTTTCAAAATAGCTTTAAATTAAGATAATTAAAATTTCAGAAATTTTGATATATATATTATTTAAGGTTTTCTGAATTGATATGGATTCAATTTAAAACTTTAAAATTTAAAGTAATTAAAGGCATATTTAAGTAAATTTTAAAATTAATTCTATATCAAGGCAATATATATATATTATCTGAATATTCAAGTTATTAAAAAAAAAATTTGATAAAATATTTAAACTATTCTTTAATTAATTATTAATTAATTAAAAAAGTAATTAAATGTTCTAAATAACTTAAAATATATGAAATATTTTAAAATGAATTTAATTTTAAATTAAGGAGGATCAAAATACGCTCAATTTGACATATTATATGTTAAATTTAGATTAAAATTAAATTATTAATGATTTAATGAAGTTTCATTAGTTAAAATATAATTAAAACTAACTAAAATTAATTTTAAAAGAAAATAGCATCAGGAGGGCCACGTGTCAGCCTGCGGTTTGCTGGGTAGAAACACGCCAATCATTACCGGCAGCGCCCAATGATTGCGCCGCCGATAATCATTAGCATTTAATTAGCGGGGTCAACGCGCCTTTACTTAAGTGAGTCAGCAAAAATGCTGGACCGTCCGATCGGGCGCGATTCTGAACTGACGATCATGATCATGTCGAACAGAGGAACTAACCGTGCGATCTATACCACGGTTAACGAAATCCGCAGAATGGCGCGATCAAAGCCGTTGATCACAGGATCAACGGCATAGAAAACATCCAGTTATGCAGAATTCGACCGAAGCCCTAGATTTGGATTTTTGAACTGTTCTCTTGAACCGGTAGATGGAATTTTATGAAATTTAAAACCTAGATTCCCTCAATGAACAGAAATGTTGGGGAGCAAGTTTGAACGTTTTAAAATCGCTTTCTAAGAAGCTAAATTTCTCTAAGTGATTTTATCTAGGGTTAGAGATTATACCTCTGTTTAACGACGGATTAATCCGTTTAAGATAGCTCTGAACTTGTAGATTGTCCACGATTAATCCATCTTCAGAAACCTTGGCCTGAGATGCTCTCTATCGCGTGCTACAGGCCTTGGACTGAAAATGTCTTCAACTCGCCGGGAAGATCGCCGGCGACGCCTTTGACCGACCGGATTCTAGTTAGAAAGAGTAAAAGGATCGCTGGGGAGCTCAAGACAGCAGGAGGTAGGGCTTTTTAGAACTGGGACAGAGAGAGAGAGAGAGTGTGTGTTAGATGAAGGATCATGGCTCATATTTTCCTTTGCCCCTATTCAAACTACTCCAAATGGATTGGATGGCCCAGATTGACTGGGTGGCTTGCTGGGATGTTGCCACATGGCCCAAGGTTGTTAGGGAGCAGAAGAATAAAAGGACCAATAGTACAATGATGTGGAAAGTGAATATTGATCCCCACTTGCACATGGGAAAGATAAAAGCCTTTTGATCTTAATCCAAGGGCTTAAAACAGCTCTAGGAGTGTTCTGAAATCTCTTCAAGCAGTTGGAGAGGTTTTGGATTAGAGGGAAATAGGTTTAAATGGGGTTTTGACCAAGTTTGACCGATTCAAAAGCTCAATTTGACTGTTTGACTAGTCAAATAATCAAATTGACTGCTGAGTGGACATGGAGAGATGGCTTGAGCTGATTGAATGGATTTCAAGGTTTTCATGTAGTGAGCTTGAGATTTAAAAGGGGTTCAAGGGGTGGGGTTTGACCAAAATTATGGGTATTTGGCCAAACATATGGGTTGATTTTGTCAAATAGACTAGGATTTGACTCAAGCTAGATTTAGAAATATTCCATACATCATATGACATGGATTTAAGAAAGTTTGAGGGCATAGGATAAAGGTTTTGAATAAATATAAGAAATAAATCCAAATGAGTCAAGTTTGACCAAATCAAACCAGACATTTTGACTCAAAATAATTTGGAGAATATTCCAAACATTAACTAGAATAGATTTAAAGGTTTGAAGGCTTTAAATGAATTGATTCATTGGAAGTCATTAATTTGATTCAAATGAGTCAATTTTGACTAGAGTTGGACTCAGTTGACTAAGTCAACTGTTGACTGGGTCAAGGGTCCAATCAAATCTAAATTATCAAGGAATATATTTAAAAGAGATTTAATGGGATTTGAATGTATTTGAAGTTTGATTTAAAATGGAAAGGCTTAAGGGTTTGAATTGGTCAAACTAGATTGACTTGGTCAACCAGGTTGACCCAGGGCAAAGATTTGGGCTTAACAGGTTTGAAATGATGAATAGGGTCTAGTGGAGGTGGTTTCAGGATTTAAATGGGTCATCTAGATCAAATGACATGTTTTGACCCTAAAGGGCCATTTGGTCAAACTAGGTTGACTTGGTCAACCAGGTTGATCCAGGGGCTGGAAGTGGGTCCAACAGATTTGGTTTGATATTTGAAACTTGCTGGAGGTAGTTGCATTTGATTTGGAGCTCATTTGACCAAAGTGACTATTCACACCCCATAGGGGTATTTTGGTCATTTTGACCCCTGGTCAACTGGGAGTCAAATTGAGTCCCACAAAATGCAGTTTAATGCTCAATGGGTCGTAATCAAGGATCTGGAAGTGATTTGGAGCTTTGGAGAAAGCTCCATGATCAAAATCCACTGGGTGGTAGGTCCAGTGGCATGGACTGTAAATATTTGAAGGTTTTACAGCCTTTGGATTTCAATTCAGTTTCTAGGGTTAGAGACCTCAGAATGAGTTCAAATTTGGAGGGTTGCCTCTAGAGACATGTCATATCAGTGTGGAACTGACAGACCTTAAATCAGAGGTCACTTGACTAGATTTTAAAATGTCCAAAGATTCGCTGGAAAAGGCTTTCAGGACTTAGACCTTTGGCCTTGGATTTGAGTCTGGAAATCTGGTTTTGAATTAAATTTTGAGCTTGAATGATAGGGTTTGAATTAAGTCTGGATTTAATTGAAGCTTGGATTGATCTAGAGGAATCCTAGGGTTTAGAGTAGGCCCTGGGGTCCATATCAGCTTAAAGGAATTCTAGGGTCTAGAATAGATCCTAGGGACTGGAGTCTGGGAAGATCCTAGAATCTAGAAGTCCTAGGGTCTAGGATCTAGAAGAGTCTTAGGATCTAGAATAGATCCTAAAGTCTAGATACTAGGAGGATCCTAAGGTCTAGAATGATCCTAAGATCTAAAATCTAGGAACGATCTTAAGATCTAGAATAGTCTGGAGATTTGATTGATCTGAGATCAGGATTGATTTGAATCTGGATTGAACTAAGATCAGATTGATCCTAGGTTCAGGATTGATCCTAAGGATTGGAGTCTAGGAAACTCCTAGAGTTTAGGAAACCCTAAAGTCTGGGATTTAGAAGGTTCTTAGGATCTAGAATAGAACCTAAAGTCTGGATTCTAGGAAGATCCTAGGGTCTAGATTGGTCCTACTGACCTTATAAAAAAATAAGGTCAACAGTGTCATAATAGTTTTGAATGCTCTTCACACTTATTTTTTGAATGTGATTGCTCCTTCTCCATTTTGTCTAGTCTTCTATTTGAGTTTCAAAACTTCTTATTCATGCCTAATTTAGCTTTGGTGTTAGATTACATTGGGAGCAAGACTTTTGAGTTGGTTGATCTTAAAAATATATATTTGCTTTTAGTTACCTGCTCTATTTACCATATTTAGTGTGAAAGGAATGATCGAAAATTCGTCTCCTCGACTTTCTATTTAATCTCTATGCGCTGTAGAATTAAAAAAAACTATTTGATGGAAGGTTTCTAAATGA
The DNA here is from genome assembly GCA_019925795.1 of Dendrobium chrysotoxum. Lineage (NCBI taxonomy): Eukaryota > Viridiplantae > Streptophyta > Magnoliopsida > Asparagales > Orchidaceae > Dendrobium > Dendrobium chrysotoxum. The sequence goes on from CM034301.1 coordinate 41,764,510, forward strand.
AAAAGCATGGTTCATCTTAACGAGCTAGTGAACATCTAGAGCTTCTTTGTGTTCTGGTTTTACCGTTGGACGTTATGGCTTTTATGTTGGATGTTGTTATCTGTTGGGTTGATGGATTTTGTTTCTGAAATTTTGTTCAACTCTCTGCTTACGTGATATGATGGGTTGGCTCTTCAATCTGTTGCTAAGTTAATATGATGACGTCCCATTGCCTCTTTAGTTTCCTTTTGGTTTGGTGGGATTTTCTAGCCTTTTTGCCTTGGATAATGATGATATCCTGCCAAAAGACCCCTCCCCTTGGACAGCCTTAAGGCAACCAGGGGTGTCACAACACGACCCAATATGACCTATAATTACACAGGTCATACCGTGTTCGATTGTGGCAAGATTGACCTCAATATCTGGTTGGAGAAGTACTGAAAGAGGAGTCTTTGCTGCTATTGCGTTTACTGCTATATTCTGATCGAAAGCTTCCATATCTGAGCCAAACATTTTTCTGCTGCTTAGCGTGCATATGTTTCCTTTTGTTTTTTAAGTTTTATGTTAATTTTTGACCAACTCTCAGGTTTTTGGGAAATTGTGGGATGCTCTTCTCTTTTTACTTTTATGTTGTAATCATTCTTTTTGCATCCTTCATTTAAGTTAATGTATGGGCTCTGCCCCTAATTTCCATAAAAAAAACTTCAATTCTATAAATGCAATAGATTTCTGGGCACTCAAATAAACAACCTCTAAAAAAATAGAAATAATAACAATAACAATATCAAACATTTATCCCACTACATGAGGTTCGCTATATGAATATTTTTTTATTATCTTCTATGAAAAGTCAAATTCTCATTTAAATCAAATAAAGGAATTTTATTTCTAATATTTTTTTATTAAGTCTTTTTAGATCAACCTCTATATTTATTAACATAAATCAAATCTAACACATCTATTTTTCTAATCGGATCACAAAAAGCTGCCATTTTATGTGACAACCCCTAAAAAATAGTGAGACATAAAATTTCTCACTGCTGTAAAATAAAGAGAATTTCTTTGCCCATATTTCAACGTCGTTACCTCTAAAAAATAGTCATAAATAAAATTTTCCACTAGTGTAAAATAAAGAGAATTTCTTTTGCCCATATATTTCAGCACTGCACAATATTATTTTTTAAAGTACATATAAATATCAAGGGGAAGAGAAATCTAATCCATAAGAAGATAAATATTCTAGTCGTTCATGAAACTAAATGGGTTGGAGAGAAGGCTAAGAACATTGATAGTTTATGATTTAAACTATGACATTCTGGTAGGAGTCGTACTAGACATAGTGTAGGCGTGATTATAGATAAGAGTTTGAAGAATAATATTAAAAATTAATAGAATTTGAGATAGAGTTATAGTTTTAAAGATTGTTGTTGATGCTAGAATTATTAATATTATAAGCGCTTATGCTCTTTAAGTAATTTTGAATATGTGTTTAAAATTAAAATTTTGGAATGACCTAGAAGAATTAATACAAAAGATGCATTTCGAAAAAAAAGTTTTTATTAAAGGAGATTTAAATGGACATGTTGGTAGAGAGATAGATGATTTTAAAAGCATTCATGGTGGCTATGGCTTTGGAGCGACTAATAAAGGTGATAAGACCTTATTAGATTTTTCTCTAGCTTATGATTTTGTAATTACTAATATCTTATTTAAGAAAAGAGATGAGCATCTCATCACTTATAAGAATGTATATAATAAAACTTAGATTGATTATTTTTTTATAAGAAAATAAATTATTTAGATTGTAAAGCTATTCCTAGTGAAAGTTTGTATACCGAACATTGCTTATTAGTTTTGGACTTTAAGATGAAAAGGCAGAATATAAAAAATAAAGTAAATCATTATTCTAGGATTAGATGTGGCCATTTAACGAATATTAAAAATATTTTTGAGAGTAAAATTCTAGATCTTAAGATTTTATATGTGCATAAAGAAGCTAATATTATGTGGGAAAAAAGTAGCTAGTGATATTAAGAATATTGAAAAAGATGTATTTGAAGTATCAAAGGGAAAAGTTACTAATAGTAAAAATAATTGGTGGTGGAATCAAAATATGCAAGAAAAGATAAAAAAATAAGAAGATTTGTTATAAAATTTATATAGGTGTAAAAATTTTGATAATTGGGAAAAATATAAAGAGGCCTGTAAGGAGTCTAAGAAAATAATTTACAATGCAAAAATTTTAACTTTTAATGATTTATATAATATATTAGATACTAAAAAGGGTGAAAGATATATGTATAAGTTAGCTAAATAAAGAGATAAGATTAGTAAGGATTTAGTTCAAGTGAAGTGTATTAAGGATGAAGATCAAACAATGCTTTTATTAGAAGAGGATATTCAACAAAGGTGGATGAGATATTTTGCTAAACTTTTCAATGAAGATTATGAGAATACGATTAACTTTAGTGACCTTAGCACCCTAAATGAAGATAAATATTTTTATTTTTATTGGTGTATTAGTAAAACCAAAGTTAAAAGAGGCTTTAAAGAAAATAAAGTGTGGAAAAACTGTTGGACCTGATGATATTCAAATAAAGGTGTGAAAATGCTTAGGAGATGAAGGAATTTTTTGGCTTACTAAACTTTTTAATATTATTTTAAAGACAAAAAATATGCCAAATGAGTGTAGAATGAGTGTGTTGATTCCTATTTTTAAGAATAAAGGTGATGCACAAGATTGTGCGAATTATAGATGAATTAAGTTAATGAGTCATACTTTAAAACTATGGGAGAGAATTATGAAGCATAGGTTGCAACATGACACTAATATTTCTCAAAATTAATTTGGATTCACGCCGGGTAGGTCTATTATGGAAGCTATACATTTATTGAGAGGTTTAATGGAGAAGTATAGAGAGAATAAGGAGGATCTACATATGATATTTATTGATTAGAGAAAATACATGATAAAGTTCCAAGAGAAGTGTTATGGAGAGTTTTAGAGAAGAAAGGGGTAATAATGCTTTTATTCAAGTTATTAAGGATATATATGCAGGAGCTATACTTGTGTTCAAACACAAGGTGGTTTGACCAAGTATTTTCCTATTTCAGTTGGTTTAAATCAAAGATCAACCTTAAGCCCATATCTTTTTGCTTTAGTCATGGATGTTTTTCACTAGACATTTGCAAGAGGTTGTACCCTGACGTATGCTTTTTGTTGATGATATTCTGCTTGTTGATAAGACTAGTCGAAGGTAAACTTGAATTATGGAGATCAACCTCAGAGCATAATGGCTTTCGTTTGAAAAGATTTAAAACTGAATATACGAAGTGTAATTTTAGTAATAATAAATCTAGTGGGGGGATTGTGACTTTGAGTGATCAAGTCATTAATAAGAGTACATGTTTTAGGTATCTTGGGTCTATTGTTCAGAGTGATGGTGAAATAGATGAGTATTTATTAGTAGAATTCAAGTTGGATGATTGAAGTGGAGGAATGCATCGGGCTTGTTGTGTGATAGAAAATTTCCTCTCAAACTTAAGGGAAAATTCTATAAGATAGTAGTGAGACATGCAATGCTTTATGGTGCAGAATGTTGGTCATTAAAAGAGAAGCATAATATTAAATTAAGTGTTGTAGAGATGAGGATGTTGTTCGAGTGGCTTTACTTTTAGAGACATGATATGAAATGAACATAAACGTGAAAATGTTGGAATAGCTCCAATGAAAGATAAGATTTGAGAGAGTCGCCTTAAATGGTTCGGTCATATAAAACGGCGGCCTTCCGATGACCTGGTTAAGAAAGTAGATGTATTAGATTTGACTTATATTAAGAAATATAGAGGTAGACCTAAAAAGACTCAGTTAGAAAATATTAGAAATGATATTTATTTAGAAATGATATTTATTAATTGAGAAGTTAACTCTTAACATAACATAAAAGAGAAAAATATTCATGTAACTGACCTCACATGATAGAATAAAAACTTCTTATTATTTTAGTATATAAATATCCAGGTATACTCGAATTTGAGATATTTCGGAAAACAAAGCCCAACGTTTTGAAAATTCCGCCGAATCTGCACCTCTTTTCTATTTTGTAACGCATCCCAGAAGAACATATTGTTTCAAATTTCTCCATTTTCGAAGACCGATCAAACCTGCTGACAGATATACGCATAAAGAATCGAGGAATAAAGCCAGAGGGAAGCGAAGTGGACTCTGTAGTGGCTGCAGAAAAGGAGAGAGCGTTGGTAGGGGAGGAAGATGATGCAGATGCTGGGATTACGCGGGGGTTCGGGAGCCAAGGGCACTGAGACTTCACATGAATCAGCCAACGGAAGCGCTAACCCTAGCTCGGCCACCCATGGACCGGCGAGGCCCCTCCGGCTCGTCTACTGCGACGAAAAGGGCAAGTTCGTGATGGACCCTGAGGCCGTCGCTGCCCTTCAGCTCGTAAAAGGCCCCGTAGGCGTCGTCTCCGTCTGCGGGCGAGCTCGTCAAGGCAAAAGCTTTATTCTAAACCAGGTTTTGTTCTAAATTCAGTCCGCTTTTTTTTTTTTTTTTTTTTTCGGTTGACAGACATTTCTAGGGTTATTTTAAGACGCATGTTTTCCCATTTCTGCCAATGGTGTCTATTTAGGGCCCAATTTAGTGTTTCGTTTATACACCTGCTCGGACTGTGTTTCTTAATGTTGGACTATGGAATGGTCTTTACCTGCTTGTTGCCAATGTTTGCAGCACATAGCTCTCCATGCCCTTGTACAATTTTCTTTTAATGCTGGTTCCGATTGTCTTATTTCTTCTAGTAATACTTGATACTTTTTCTCTGCTCTAACCGACAAAGCTTTGCATGATGCGTTGAGTTGATTAACATGATAATAACCTAATAGATAATGACCTGGTCACTATTGTTTTTTTTTGGGGGGGAAAATTTGGGCTTAGCCCGTATATTGAAATAATGAGAAAAAGATTACAAGTAAAAAATGCTCGAAAGAAAAACATCTCAGAAAAAGTGGGAGCTCACACAACCGGGAGCCAAAAATTGCACAGAGGGAAAATTGCAGCCAAAATAAAAGAAAACAGTAAAACAGAAACCAAAAAAGAAAAAAAGGGCTCCCAAGTCAAGAATAGCCTGGACTCAGGAAGGAATACCGATAATCAGCAATTCATACAGAATAGCGTTATCCCCTGGTTGCCCGAAGACCATCCAAGGGGAGCCTGCAATGGGAGCGTCATCATTGTCCAAGGCTAGATCGAAGGCAGCAGCAGGAAGGTAAACCGAGGGCCCCAAAACGAGAGACGGACGGAAAACAAAGAACAGAGCATCACTCGCAGAATGGAATTCGATCCCGATCAGAACAAGTCCAGAATTTTAGTGGAAAATTTCCACTTAACAACTTTTTCAAAAAACTGCTCTTTTAATGCACGTAGATATGGAAATATAGCAGTTCACAGTATTGCCAAACCTCCTGTTGTTCCTCTGTTTCCAGATGTGATAGATAGAGCAGCACATTAAAAGATAATAAAAAGTTTTAATATGCGTCTCCCCATTAAATTCACCAGTTAACCACTCACCGAGTTGCAAAATTGTGGGTCTAAGAAGAAGACTCTTAGCGGGAGGGATGAGATCAGAAATGACAGCATAAGAGAATGGGCATTCAAAGAAAAGGTGAGACACACTTTCAGGATAATCATGACACAAAGAACAAATAAGCGGGACATAAATGTTCCTGAGATGAAGAGCATCAGGAGTTTTCAAGCCACCCACTACCGCAAGCCAAGCGTAACAGGAATATCTCAAAGCATGTTTTTTATGCCAAACCAAGTTATCCCAGGAGCACAACGGGATATGCTGGTAAAATTCACTAATAAAATGTCTAAATTTGCTGTTACTCAGATTACCCCAAATTAAGCACGGACTAGTGCTATTAAAAATCGGAATACCAAGCACCCGATTCCTGAGAGAAGGAACCACATAATCCGAAAGTGACCAATTCATATCCGTAATAAAATCCATAAGGCGAGCTTTAGTATGAGTAGCATTAAGTAAAGAGAGACCTTTAGAAGAGTTATCTAATTTGCCATTATAATACCAGTGATCCCAGTGCAAGGAAATGGGAGCAAGGGGGTGACTCTGAAGTAAAAATTATCCTTAGCTGCAACAGCCGTTCTGCACACAGAGTTCCAAAAACTAGAGCATTCGAAGGAGCTGGACACCAAGGCGAGGTGTATTTAGTAAAAAGCCAAGTAGATAGGGGGGATTGAACATTATACATCCTGAGAATTAAAGAGCAATTGAAGGCAAATTGAATTGCCTGCAAGGAAGGCAAACCAAGCCCCCCCTATCCTTAGGAGTGCAAACTCTCTCCCAGGAGACCATGTGAATTTTCTTGGAAGCAGTCGTGTCACCAAAAAACAAAAACTTAGAACAAGTTTTCTTAAAGAATTTAAGGACAGTTTTAGGTAAAATGGAACCACGAATCCAATAAGCTATAGAGTTCAGAATAGTTTATCTCAGGAATTGTAACCGGCTCGCAAAGGAAAGGAGATGGCTTTCCATCCAGATAATTTTTTGGAGGCACTATCCATAAGAGGTAAGTAATCAACAACCTTAAGCCTATTAAAGGACAAAGGGATGCCCAAGTAAGCTACGTTGGAGCTAATCGTGGGAATCGAAAGAGCTTGACAGATAGCATCCGGATTAGACAGGTTCCTAGGCAGCATAATGGAGCTTTTATCAAGATTAACATGAAGACCTGTAGCATTAGCAAAAGTATTAAGGATGTTAGTAAGACTGATACAGTTTTCAATTGTAGCTTCCCCAAAAACAAGCACATCATCAGCGTATAAAAGATGTGAGAGTGTGAACCCATCCAGAGTAATCCCTTTGAAATTTCCCGCATCCAGCAGAGAAGAGAATGCATCCATAACCAAACAAAACAGATATGGACTTAGTGGGCAACCTTGCCTTAGACCGGCAAAAGTAGAAAAATAACCCTCAAGAGCACCATTGATGACTATAGAAAAATTCACATTAGAGATACATGCCTTAATCCAACTCACAACTCTAGTGGGAAAACCTTTTTGAATCAAATGAGCAAGCAAGAATTCCCTAGAAACAGTGTCAAAGGCTTTACGGATATCTAATTTGGTACAAAAATACTTGACACCATCTCTTTTATGGACTTGGGAAAGAAGTTCTTTAGCAAGTAAGATATTATCCGTAGAAACTCTAGCTTTAATGAAACCCGATTGGTTATCTTTGACAAGAATAGGCATGACAGGCTTAATCCTATTTGCAATAATCTTTGCAATAATTTTGTAGAGGGTGTTGCACAAAGCAATAGGCCTAAAATCAGACAAGGGCTCAACATTTTTATGTTTAGGAATAAGTGCCAGAGCCGTAGCTTTTATTCCACTAGGCAGGTAACCTTTTAAGAAAAAAGATCTCGCAGCTTTAATTACCGTAGGACCAATAATATGCCACCCTGTTTTATAAACATGAAAGTTGAAACCATCCGGCCCAGGGGAAGATGTAGCACAACCTTTGAAAACCACCTTTTTAATCTCCTCATCAGATACATATTGGGTAATATGAGATAGAAATTCTTCAGGAAAACTAGCTCCAATAGTAAACAAGCCATCATCCAGGTTGGAAGGAGGAGATGGGTTGTAAATTGCTTGAAAGTGCTGGATAATAGAGTTAATCACATCATTCATATTGGAGTTAGGAGAGGAAGCCAACAAGTTGACAACAGTTTTATTGCTCCCCTGCCTACTTCTAATTTTAGAATATAGAAACTTCAGGTCTTCCTCACCATATTTGAGCCATTTCACTTTGGCACGTTGAATAATCCAGGAAGCAAGAATGTTTGAAAATTTGGCAAGTTTGTGATTGGCATCTTTCAAAGAATCATTTAGAAAAATGTTATTCGGGTCAGCTTGCACCTTCTCCAAGCAAATTAATTGCTGATTATGTAAACCTTCAAAGTGGCTATTGATCAAAGAGGAGTTGGCCCAAGACTCCAGTTTAATATCAGCCTTGAAAAGTTTAAGAGTGTGACATAAGTGAGAAACAAGATTCCCGTTAGAAGACTTAGAGAAAGCCTTAAGGAGAAGAGTCCAATATTTATCAATGCTTGTCCAGTAATTCTTGAAGAGAAACCTATGGTGAGAGTTATGAGTGATTCCCGAGTGCAGAACCATAGGACAGTGATCTGAGCAGGAAGGACTTTGAAAGGAGCAAAATGAGGTGGGAAAGATTCCAACCAAGCATTGTTAATAAGGACCCTATCCAATTTAATGTGGATCGGATTGTCAGCCCGTTGATTATACCAGGTGTATTTGCAACCCACAGAGTGAATGTCCAGCAGACAGTTATCAAAAATCATAGCATTTAAATCCACTAAAGAGTTGTGAGAGAGAACCGTGCCCCCCAATTTATCTGAAACATAACGACAACAATTAAAATCACCCATAAGGAGCCATGGGACCTGATTAGCTGGGGCTATCTGAGAAATTTGAGACCAAAGCTCTTTTCTTTCAGTACTGCTATTAGAGGCGTAAATCACAGTGAGGTGAAAGGGAGGGGAAGAGGCAAAATTGACTGAACCATAAATGAATTGAGCAGAAATATGAATTGGCAAAAAATTAATCCTGTTGGGGTTCCATTTTACCTAGATACGACCAAAAGACGATTGATCAAAGTTGTTACAGCTTTGTTCATTAGGAAAAACTACGTGTGAACTTTCGAAGAAAGGATTCAGGAAGGAAGCAGAGTGAATCCTATTCTCCAGGATGCAAAGCATATCCAGTTTAAACGATTCTGATAATCGTTTATAGCACAAAACTTTATCAGGCCTATTGAATCCCCCGATGTTCCAAGCCGCAATAGATGGGGAGGTCATTTTGAAACAGTAGAGTTAAGGGGCTTTTTGGCATTTTTCCCCTTTGCCGACTTTTTAGTCAAAGTAGAACTATTGGGTTGATAGGACGTAATTAGAGTCTTGCTGGGTCTGGAATCCAAAGCTTCACTAACTAGAGAATCTGGAGGATTGTTGCAATCCGATTGTTCTTCAAGACCAGTGAATTTATTAGGGGATATGACACCTGGAGGAGAAGCCATGATATTGTTATTTGGAGCACTAGCAGAAGAGGAAGATTCCCCTTATGTAGGAGAGTTGAGATTTGGCACAATGTTAAGGAAAGAGCCTAAAGCTTCAGGAATAACTAAAGGGGCCATCAAAATTGAGGCAGGGGTATCTTTATTAAGAAGTTGATGAGGAGGAGGAGAATGTGGTTGATAGTGAAGCGGCTGTCCGATAGTGGTTGAGGAGGGTGCTAGAGATGGATTATTTGATTGCAGTGGAGGGGTGGAGATAGAGCCAGAGGGGATTTTGTTGGGCGAATCAACCGCTGGTGCAGGGTTGGCGATACCCACATTCACAACAGAGGAATTTCAATTCCTAGGTTTATGACTGAAACTCCTTCCTCTAGGAGGACGTGCCTTGGAAGCATTATTGGGATTATCAGTTGCTTCATATTGAGGTTTAGAAGGGCAAGAAGCAGAATAATGAACAAGAGATTGACAATGTTCACAGGGGGTCGGTCTCCATTCATACTGAACCTTCAGCCCAACAACATCTCCATCAAGTGAGACAAAAATTTCTTCGGGATACGTCGCTTTATTATCCACAAGAACACACACTCTAGCGAATGTGAGATGTGTTTTTTGAATGGTAAGTGAATCAGCAGCCAAAGGGACCCCAACTTTGCTTGCTATTCTCGATATCCCCTCTGAATTCCAGCAAGCCAGAGGAAGGTCATGTATTTTAATCCAAATAGGAAGAGAAGAGAAATTCTCACGCTTCGGTTTGAATTTAGGATGCCATTTTTGCAAAACGAAAGGCTTACCAAGAAGGAACCAAACTCCCTTAGACCATGCATGTCCATATCCTCCGAACAAGTGAACCTGATGAGGAAAAAGCCATCACTAAGAGACAACAGTTTGATCGAACCTTTAAGAGTCCAGGTTTTTTTGAGGGCGCCAAGAAGAGCCTTGTAATAAGGTCTACGACCAATGGAGTACCCCACCAAACAAAGACTCCAATCTTCAGCACCATTGTTCAGTTTTTCATCGGAGAAAGGGATGATTTCCAGCTCTGAGGGAAAGTGGGAGAGTTGCAGGTCTGTTGAAGCAGAGACAACAGGGGCACAAGTCGCGAGCCAGTTACGTGGGGGAGGAGAGGGAGCGCAAAGCAGCTAGAGAGGAGGAAACCCTAGCGCAAGAGAGCGCGTCTGAAGATTCGATTACCTGGTCACTATTGTTAAGGCAAATTAATCAGTGGCTGCTCTTATAATGATTATTCCTTGTCTTGCCATTATATTCTGCCGGACTAACTCTGCCACTACTATTAGCTCTACTTTTCTGATCAATCACAGCCGTATATACATAACAAACAGCCTTCTCTTCTACCGTTAGATGTATTGCTTAGTGTGTATACAAACATTTCCCATGTTCTGTTTCAAACCGAGAAGTATGATGCTCTACAGTGATGAATTGATAAATGTAGAGAATAGTTTTATAATTTCGGTTCCTTATCTAAATGCTTTCCTGTATTTATTATCTATGATTTAGTTTTCTATTCATGGTATCAGAGCTTCTCAGCATCACCGCCCTATCTTTGTAGTGTTTATAAATGAACAACTCCAACAGTGATGATTCTTCCGAGGCAACCAGAGACACAGATAGTCCCAGCACTTTGCTGATTTAACATCATATTCCAGCCTAGTTAAAGTTCCTTATGAACAACATCAAAAGCATGATAAACAATACTCTTACTACGGACAACCATCTCGTTGGGAGATCTTTGGTTCTTAAAGTTTTTAATACCAATGGGTTTGAAGGTTTTCTAACTGGCTCCATTCATCAACCTCCCAAATTCTCAGTTAGCACCGATGTCATTTTCACTCATAATCCCATGTATAATCAGTGGATATTGATCGATCAAAATCTTACCGCTGCACTTTACTCCGCAATTTTAGCTTCCCTACTACCATATGCTCTGAGTCTCAACACCCACACTGAAGTGTGGCAAACTTAGATAAACGTCTGTAATCCTCTAATCGATCTTGTCTCCTCTAGCTTAAAAGTGAACAATATCACTTTACCATGAAAGATCAAACCATGACACAATATTTGTCTACTTTTAAAGCCAAGGTGGATGTGATTTCCATGGTTGGGATTAAAATAGACTCTGAAGATATCATACTATACACCTGAAACGGTTTACCACTTTATCAAGCTTTTAAACTAGTTGTTCGCACAAATCTACAACCCCTTAGCCTAGATGATCTTTACTCACTTCTTTGTAGTGAAGAATTTAACCTTGCAGCTGAAGCCATCTATGAAGTACAACTTTTAGATTCCACTTCCACTTTAGCAGCTTTCACCACCACTCGTGGATGCTTTAGAGATCGTGCTTAGCAATTTTTCAATCATGGTTAAACTTAATATCGTGGTGGTCGCTCATCGAGGCCTCATTTTAATGCAACACTAAGTGAATATCAAATTTGTTAGAAAAAGGGGCACATTGCTATTCATTGTTGGTTTCGAATAGATCTCAACTACCAACCTACCTCGTCTACACAACCAACCTTCAATGCCATCATCACTTCGCCCACTCAAGGTTGGTTTCTGGATACTGGAACATCTTCTCATCTTACTCCAGACCTAACCAACATTCAACAGCCCAAACCTTATCAAGGTATGCAACAAATCTTTGTTGGCAATGGACAACAACTCCCCATCGCTACAATTGGTCAAGGATTGCTCCCTACACCTATCCGTAAGCTCAAACTTCATCCCCTTTATCATTTCCCCTCTCTTTCACATGATTTACTTTCTATCCAACAACTACTTGCTCACAACTCCTACTCACTATTATTTGATTCCACTAGTTTTCAACTTAAGGACTTGAAGACCAATCAACTTATTTTCGTGGTCATAGTTGTAATGCGCTCTATCCAGTGCAGTTTCACTCCAACCAATTTGTTGCACATGCTCTGCTTACTCATCACAATTATGTTCTTGATGTTTTGGCATAAGTGCTTGGGTCATCCTCATCTTGCTACTCTCTCCACCATTCGCAAACAACAACCTAAATTGTCTATTACATCATTTGTTTTGTAGTGTCATACATGTAATCAAGCTAAATGCCATATAATGTCTTTTTCTAGTTCTAGTTCAACTACATGTACTCCTTTACAATTAATACATTTCGATGTTTGGGATCCATCCCCAGTTTCATCATTCATGATTACTGTTATTATGTTATCTTTGTTGATGACTTATCCCGTTATTGTTGTTGGGGATGGAAGTAAATCACGCGATGAAAGCAAACAAGAAATAGAAAAACAGTGGAAAGTAAAGGACACCAAAATTTAACATAGAAAAAACCCAAAATCGGGAAAAAACATGGAACCACACCACACTAAGAAATCCACTATGAAAATGGGAATAAATAAGTGCATATCTATCTTCTCTCTTTCTCTCCTTGCTTCTCTTCTCTCATAGACCATTCTCACACAAAAAACACAAGAGAAAGTCAAGTTAATAACACCAAGAGACGCAACCCTTCAAAAAAATGAGAAAGAAAACTATCCAGTTCGCCTCGCATCATCAACTTGGAGCGTTGCAATGCTCAAGCTTCTGTCATTATGATGCTGTGGCGCTCAAACTAGCAGCGCTGTGGCGTCACACAACACTGTTGTGTCGAATCTAGAGCACTACGGTACTCTGCTATTTGTTGATCAGTGCCGGGACGCTTGGGAACACAGCGCCGGGGCTTTTGGGTACACAACGCTGAGGCGTTGTACAACAAAAATTTTACAAGCAGACCTGCACCCCTCCAGCAAGCGCGATAAATTGAACTGAGGTCCGAGGCAACAGTACAATCCGATTGATCTACGCAATCAGATTGCACACAAACTAACAATTGTTGGTTTTTTCCTATGATAAATAAATTGAAACTTTCCTTAAATTTCATCAATTTAAGACTTTAATTGAAAAACATATTGGTCATTCCATTATCACTCTTCGCATTGATGGTGGCGGAATTCACTAGCAAGCAATGTACTTCCTTTCTAGCTCGAAATGGCATCACTCATCAGCTCATCTGCATATACACATCTAAACAAAATGGAGTTGCTGAATGCAAACATCGACATATCATCGAAACAACTCGCGCCCTTTTATTGGATGCCAATCTACCCTACAATTTTTGGGTTGCAGCTGCCTTAACTTCTGCCTGTCTAATAAATCTCATGCCATCATTAACTACTCATTCTTTCTCTCTGCTTCAGCTCCTCTGTCATAAACCTCCAATCTACAGTCATCTTCGAGTCTTCAGATGTCGCTGTTATCCTATTTTACCCCCACAACCAAACATAAATTATCTCCCACAGCCAGACCCTGTATATTTATTGGCTACTCGGACAGCTACAAAGGTTATCATTGCTTTAATCCCACCAATGGCAAAGTCATCACAGCTCGTCATGTTTTGTTACACGAAAATGTACTTCCATTTCAAACTTCTCTCCTATCGCAATATCTTCTCCACCTTATTCTGAAGCATCTACAATTGCACCATTGTATCTGGTAGCTACCTCATGTATGACTCCACTTTATTCATCCACACCACACTCTTCATTGCCTTCTATTGTTAGCACATCTCTTTCAACTTCTTCTCAGCCAGTGTCTTTGCAGGATTCTACTACCTCAACTATTAACATGATTCCACCATTTGACATTCCTCCATAATCATTTCTACCCTCATATCCTGTACCAATTTCACATCCCATGCTTACCAGGTCCAAAACAGGGCACCTTAAACCATGCACAATACTTAACCTGCATCATTATATGCAATCATTAGCTTATCCAACCTGCTTCTCTGTTATGGTTAACTCCCTCACAGGCGTAAGGCAATGTTTGAAGAGTTCCAAGCAGTGCAAACTCAAGGAATGTGGCAACTAGTTACTCCCCCAATTGATCAAAATATACTTGGTTGCAAATGGCTCTTTAAAATGAAGCATCATGTTGTTAGTTCCGTTGCACGCTATAAGGCTCATTTAGAGGCTCAAGATCACAAACAAGAATTTGGTATTGATTTCACTGAAACCTTCAACCCTATAGCTAAAATGCCTACTATTCACATCTTTCTTCTTCTCACTCTATAGTTTCATTGGGACATTCATCAATTGGATGTCTCTAATGCGTTTCTGCATGAGACTCTTTCGGATACTGTTTAAATGATGCAACCACCCAGCTTTCAAGATCCAAATTATCCCACACATGTATGCTGTTTAAATAAGGTGTTATATGGTCTCAAGCAAGCTCCTCGACACTAATTCTCTACCTTTACAAATCATCTCCTAAATTGGGGTTTTCATGCTAGTGCTGCTGACCCTTCCTTATTCATTTATAGAATTCATGATGTTTGCATCTACCTTCTTAAGTCAACGATATTCTTGTTGTTGGCAACAATGCTGCTCGAATTTCAAACCTATTTCAAGAGCTTAAATGCAGGTTTCAATTGAAGCATCTTGGCACTACATCTCAATTCCTTGGTATTAGCCTGCTACCTTCATCCACTGGTTTTTTCCTCCACCAAACACAGTATGCTGCAGCAATTCTTTCTAAAGCTAGCTTGGTTGACTGTCATTCTGTCACTACACCTATGACAATTAAACCACCTCTCCTTCCCACTGCTTTTGATAACTTTCACAACCTAATGTTATATAATACTTTGGTTGGATCGTTACAATATCTTACAATCACTAGACCAGATCTCTCATTTGCAGTGAATAAATTATGTCAATATATGAATTCCCCACTGCAGCTACACTTCCATAGGCTGAAGAGAACCTTACGGTACATTAAGGGCACCTTAAACTATGGTTTACCAATTCAGCAAGGTAACCTTCAACTATCTGCCTTTGCTGACGCGGACTGGGCTAAAGACTTTGAGGATCGCAAGTCTACAACGATGCATTGTATTTTTCTAGGCAATACCTTGGTTTCTTGGTCGGTTTAGAACTAATCCACGATTGCTTTCTCTTCTATTGAAGCGGAATATCGAGCACTCTTGTTGGCTGTAATGGATATCATTTGGCTACGCCACCTACTACTGGAGTTTTTAGTGTCTGCTGAAACACTAACAAAAGCTTTATTGTAACAATATCTCTGCAATTTCTCTAGCCCATAACCCGGTGTTTCTTGCTTGAGCCAAACACATCGTAATTGACCATCACTTCATTCTTGGGTGTATTAAGTCCAAAGCAATTATGGTTCATCATGTCTCTACGCATGATCAGATTGTTGATATCTCTACAAAGCCTGTTTCTCCAGGTGAATTCACCACACTTCGTTCCAACTTGATGCTTCGGGATCGAACCATCAACTTGTGGGAGGCTGTTAAGGCAAATTAAATAGTGGCTGCTCTTATAATGATTATTCCCTGTTCTGCCATTGTATATCTGCTGCACTACCTCTGCCACTACTATCAACTCTACTTTTCTGATCAATAACAGTTGTATATACATAACAAATAGCCTTCTCTTCTACTGTTAGATGTATTGCTTAGTGTGTATAAAAACACTTCCCATGTTCGGTTTCAAATAGAGAAGTATGATGCTCTACAGTGATGAACTGATAAATGCAGAGAATAGCTTTATAATTTTGGTTCCTTATCTAAATGCTTTGCTATATGTATTAGCCATGATTTAGTTTTCTTTTCAACCATAAAAAACATCCATTAATTTATAAACAGAAGATCTAATTCCAACTAGTTCATTTAGTTTACCGACCAAATAAAAAAATGGAACCTAACTATTCTGGATACTATCTCAGAATATTTATGAACATATTAGACATCAATTTAATGACCAAATTAAACTAATCACCTATTTGCAATGCTAGAGACTTTATATTTGTTGCGTGTTGGAATATTTGCACACACACACATATAGTTGAGGGTAATGGAGAGGAGACACGATTTTTTATGTGGAAAGTCCTTGAAGGAGAAAAATGATGGGACCTAGTTAAGTTGAAAATGTTCTACTACTGTGATAAGGGTTATAAAAGGTGCCTTTCGTCATAAATGGAGAAGACATTAATATAATGTAATGTATATGAATCATGAGAGATGTCTTCTATGATGTTAGTAGGATATTTGATGTATCAGAGTTATCACGTGATGGTAGATAGTTGACTCAATCATTCTCAAGATAGGATTGGAGATTGTGTGACCAGAAAGACGAAGCATCGAGCCTTGGTGGTTAAGATACATTGATCTTTGATATGTGTCAGATGATGAGTGCAAGAAACATTAGATACTGGATGATGATGAGTGCAAGAAACATTAGATACTGGATGATGGTGGGCTGTAAACTTTATCGCTCTCCTTATAGGAGAGGAGACCAGGTGACTAAGAAGACGAACATTGGATGACTATGATTTTGTCGCTCTCCACCCAACTTTACATACATCTATGATTTTAAGAAGACCCAAATTATTTATTGACTCATAGATTTTGACATCCGAAAATATATGGACAACAGATACACATAAGAATATTCTAGTGAATTTATATAATTGTCAAATCTTAGTTATTAGATTTCCTGTTTTTAACTTTCAGAAGGAAATTAAATAAAGCATCTATGTTGCACTTGCAACCTGCTTAACGCAGGGGTTGGTGATCATTCAAGCCAATTTTTTGGGCTTTGTGATACCCTTGGGACTTTTGAGATTATGGATTCAATTTTGACACTTTTGATCCCAAATGGAGCTTCTAGAGGCAATTTTAAATTATTTTAAAGATATTTATGCTGAAATTTTTAGTGAAGCTAGTCTTCAATGACATGCCCACTTCATTGAAGGGTAAATTTATGATTGAGGGAGAATAATTTAGTTCATGGCCTCAATAGGAGGTCTATATTGATGTCTAGAGACTCATCACACATCTTGAAATTTCATTGGAAGTATGACTTTAAGATGACCCAGATTATTTATTGACTCATTGATTTTGACATTTGAAAATATATGGATAACAGATACATATAAGAAAATTTTATCTTATCAAGCATGAATTTTGGCATAATTTTTAGATCTCAAAGCACACCCAAATATTTGGGTTTGAAACTTTAGGAATTGGCTCTAAGATCATCCAAACTTCATTTTTAACAAACTTATAGTTAAGATAGTGCAGTTTGACAAGACGAATCTAATGATACAAAAAATGTCTTACAATCGTTAAATGATACGAGCAATACCAATGATTGACTTCAGATGCCATTCTCTCATCCTTTCGATCTCTCTTTCCATTTGAAGAACGATCAAGCGGATCATCTTTCATCTCTCGATGACAATTATTGTACCTCTAGACTCCTACTATCACATGGGATATCTCCCATGGTTCATTTATAATACACAGTCTTAAAGCTTTCTCCACTTATGTAGAAAGTTACCTTTTGTAATCCTTGACTTAAAGTCATAGAATCATTTAAAATTGGCTTGGCCATGTTGCTTTTTTCCTTTCCCAAAATTTCTTGTAAAAATTATTGTCTTCTATGTGCTATGTATAATATATCTATGTGTGTGCACATTATAACACTAATATTTCATCATTCCATAAGGATCCACTTCTAATGTCATGAATATCACAATAGAAAATAGGTATGAATTTGCCAAAAAAAGCATAGAGGTAACACCTACTCACGGGGCACAATGTTAATAATAGGGTATATAAAGCGCTCAATAAATTCATATTATTATCAAAACATAAATATATAACAAGTTCTTTAACTGCTTCATCAATTGAATGAGCTATATATAAGAAGGGTTGCGTACAACTAGCTACTATTAAAGATCAATTAGGGACTTACAACAAAGTTTATTAGCAATACTTTAATGGTGATATCCAATATATTCTAAATCAAAAAGTAACAGAAGCACTGACAACATTAAATGAATTTCTTAAGGAATGGTCGTCATCCATTAGATCATACAATACCTTATCATTCTATTATAGTATCCTAAATCTAAAAAATGTTCATTTGATGGAGTTGTTTATGAAGCCCATAAGCATGGCTAGCTAGAGCATATCAATCAAGAGGGTGCTACTAACAAACTTAATTTACACATAAATCTTCATGTTGGGGCATGAATTAGGATTGAACATAATTTCTTCCAACTTTGATGTCATTTATTTACAACTAACTTAATTATAATATTTTTTTTTCACATTCTATAATTATATATTCATTGTTCTTATCAATATGAATGAAACTTATTCAAATTTCAAAATCACCCAAATCCAAGGATTTTAAGAAAAATTGAAAATGAAAGAAATATATGATAATTGTGGAGAGGATTGCCCTGAAAATTGATACTCTCTGCTCTCTGACAGCCAAACCATTGGAGTTTAGTCACTGGAAGCTAGTCAACAATCTATACTAATTGTTTGAGGAGTATGGGAATAGGGAGAAAAGGGAAGAGGAACAACCATGCGATAGGCTTTTTATATTGGTTGCAACTTATGTCAATTTGTTGGATCCCTATGTCATTAGCTTTCTTGTTAATGGCAGTAGTCTAATGGCCACAACAATGATGAATGCTTGATAATTGCAAACATGAATAATAGAAGGGATGTTATACATGATTGAAGGGTGTTGATAATGATGGCACCAACAAAGAAGTATCCTCTATGCACCATAAAGAGATGCAAATGCATTCCCCTATCACCCTCTTCTACATTTTATTGCGATAGAAAACATGGTCGAGCCTCAACCTTCTTATTAAGTAGGACAATCAACCAGCCATACCTCGAGTAGTGTTATGCATAGTTGGAGGTTTTTAATTATGACGACGCCCAGAAAGTAATTCTCCATGATGCACCATAAACATATACAAATGTGTCCCCCCCCCCCCCCCCCCCCCCCCCTTTTTTAAATTTTTTTTATACAAATGTGTTCCCCTTATCACCCTCTTCCTACATTTTGTTGCGGCAAAAAATAGAGTTGAGACCTAACTTCTTATTAAGTAGGATGATCAATCGGCCATACCTTTAGTAATGTTATCAATAGAAGGTATTGAAGTGTGCTTCAAATGTGAAGTGTTGCGGATCACTTAGGGCTAGCAAATCAAGGAGCATGAGATGACATGCTGGACCTTCTTGTTTTTGTCTCTGTTTTCTTTTCCACATAAGAACTTCATAGTAGCAGCTTTCAACTTTCTTGTCTATCTTTGATTTCTCCTCAACATGTGAATATTGCAACAACGACGTGAAGTTATCCTCCACACACACGTACTTATTAATGCTTGTCCATATTTATTTTTCCCTCATGGGAGCAATCACGAACAATTATATTTCATCCATGCACATTTCTCTCCCTTCTCATTTTTCTTTGGTATTTTTTAATAATGTTAAGTAATAAGCATTTTTTATTTCTATCTATTAGATGAAGTTAAAAAATGTTATCATTTAAAAAAAAAACAACTCATAAGTACTATATAGGCCTTTTGGGGGTTCAACCCTCAGTCCCATAGGAGGAGGGGAGGGGCATTTCTTCCAATCCCCATGACGACCTTGCTGTGTCAATCTACAAATTGTCTCTACATAAATCATTTTTTGTAGGATATTAATTAGGTTCCACAACCTAACAATTATTTTTGTTTACCTTCTTTGGATTTATTTTTAAATTTGAGATATTATTATTGTGATGTAAATTTATGATATAAGTTCAGACATTTTTATTTTATGAGGGTTCTTAAATTATTATATATGGTAGATTTTTATTGTTATTAATTTAATCTTTTAATTTAATGTTAGGTTGGTTAATTGAAAATTCCCATTCATCTTTATCGAAGATGTTGCATGTATCATTATATTAGTTGAAAATTATTACTTGATGTTATTATGGGTTCTGAAAGTTTGCGCCTCAACCTATCTGCTTGGGAGAGTTTTAGCGGTGAGCTTTGTTAAATTTTTCAGAGGGCAAATTAGATTTAAGATTAGACTCTACCATGAGATTTTTCTTAAGATATGGTTCTAGGTTTCCCACAGATGCAAGCCTCTATGGTTAATTATTCTTCCCGATAACAATTAAGGATAATCATTAGATGGGCGCAAATCACCGAATATATAGTAGCAACAAATTTAATAAATGATTTAAAATTTATCACCTTGCATTTAAAGTGGATTGTAAGGGGAATGATGGCAAACACGATCAAGGTCTCATGTTCCGTCATCACAAGTTGTTCTGGCTTATAATCTACTTACTCATAAGAGATAGTTGACCCAATCTGATCAAGTATTATTGTTGGTAGCCATCGATTGTTTCGTCTAAGTGCATTTTGTAGATCAAGAGTGAATGTTTGTCTAAGGGGACAAGTTTTAAGTCGAGCTAAGCTTACAAATGAATTTGTACACTATCAAGTATACCCTCCGAATTGGTGATTCATTACTCAACAATTTTTAGCGATTTAGAAACTTGGTAGCTTTGGTCATGACCGTAATTTAATGGTGTTATTTCGTTATAAAACCATTTTGTTTGAGAGTCCGATATAATCGTTTATGTGTGGTACCATTTGACAGTGAAACCATTGGTTAGACTTAGAGAGCATATGCCACATCCTTACTAGAGAGAAACTGTTTGAGAATGGATCATAGTCATATGTTCAACATGACATTTGCTCTTTGTAGCTCATATTGTTATCTAATTTAGCACCCTCGATAAATAGCTTCAGAGGATTGATGAATTTTTGCCTTAAGTTTAAAGTAAATAAATTTCACTTGAAATATTTTAAATTGTAAATGATGGTTGATGAGGAATATCAGAAGTTGGGTGATGGTGGACAACCAACTGTAAGGCACCCTTTCATACATTGTGGTCAAGGCTCCACCTTCCCACTCTCAACTTATGGAACTCTGTTGCTGAAGCTGTCACTGACATAACTCTAGATGATCATATTGTATAGAGGAATGCTAGGCTTAGGTTTTCATTTTATGCTTGAATCTAGTCGCCTGGGACCATCTTGTTAAAATATTGCTGAATTGTGCCTTCTTCCATCACATATCTAATAGCATACACTCGAGGATGTCTAAGCACTTGTGTCCTAATCCCATGCTAAGAGGCTATCATTTTTTAACCTTTTTTAAAGAGAAAAATCCAAGCATAGGGAGAAAGAGATAATTTGTGACAAGTCCTGAACGCGGGGGTGGGGGTAAGTTACAGAGTTTGGAAGAGATGGATTGGTGACTGTGTGGCCACATTTTTTGTGCGTTGTGGTACCCTTGGGACTATTTTTTGAAATTAGGGACTATTTTTTGAAATTAGGGACTCAACTTTGGCACTTTTGTCTCGAAATGGAGCTTCTAGAGGCAAATTTAAGCCATTTTTGAAAATTTTAAGCTGAATGTTTCAGCGATATTCATCTCCATTGACATGCCCATTTCATTGAAGGGTAAATTTATGATTGAAGGAGAACAATTTAGTTAACGACTCTAATAAGAGGTCCACGTTGACTTTTAGAGAGTCATCACACCATGAAGTTTCACTAGAATTATGATTTTGAGAAGACTCAGGTTATTCATAGACTTATAGATTTTGACATCAAAAAAAATATGGAAAACTAATACGAATAAGAAAATTTCATCTAATAAAGTACAAATTTTGTCAGAATTTTTAGATCTCAAAGTACACTCGAATATTTGGGTTCGAAACATTAGGAATTGGTTCTAAGACCATCTAAACTCTCTTAACAAACTTATAGTTAGGATAGCGCAGTTTGTCAATATGAACCTAACATTATCAAAATGATCTTTGGCCCGTTATACGATACCAACAAGACCAATGATTGACTTTTGTTTCCCTTCTCATGTTCTCCCGGTTTCTATTTCCGTTAGGAGAATGATCGAGCCAATCGTCTATCACCAGTCGATGATAATTATGGTACCTCATGACTCCAACTATCATATGTGATATCTCCTATGATTCATTTCTACTTTATTGTATTAATGCTTTTTCCAATTATGTACAAAGGCACTTTTGTAATCCTTGACTCATAGAACCATTTAAAATTGGTTAAGCCATGTAGCATTTTCCTTTTTAAAAAAATTTCATGTAAAAATTCTTGTATTTCCTGTGTTTTGTTCATAACATAGATGTATTTGTGCACACAATAACACTAATATTCAATAGCTCCATCTAAGATCAGGAATATCACAACAGAAAATATGCATGAACTTGCCAAAAAAGTTTACAACACCTACTCGTGGGAGAACAATGCTAAGAAATAGGGTTTGTAAAATGCCCAATAAATTAGTATGATTGTCAAAGCATAAACATATAACAAGTTCTTTAGCTGTTTCGTAAATCATCAATTGAATGAACTATATCTATATGGGTTGCTTATAACTAGCTACCATTAAAGATCAATTAGCAACTTATAACAAAGTTTATAAGTAATACGTTAATGATGATATCCAATACATGCTAAAGCCAAAGTAACAAGAAGCATTGACAACATAACTATATATAAATGCATGTCTTGAGGAGTGGTCATGAATTATATCATACCATACCGTATTATTCTATTATAGTATCCTAAATCTAAAGAAAGGTTCACTTGATGGAGTTAGTCCCCTCTTATGGGTGTTGTCACTTTGTTGAACATAGTTTCCTCCAACTTTGATGTCGTTGATTTAAAGCCAATTTAATTATAATATATATATTTTTTCATGTGCTATAATTTTACATTCATTGTTCTTATTAACATGAATGAAAAATATTCAAGTTTTCAAATCACCCAAATCTAAGGATTTTAAGAAAAATTGAAAATGAAAAAAATATATGATAATTGTGGAGAGGACTACTCTCGAAAATTGATATGCTATCCGACAACCAAAATCATTGAAGTTTTGGTCATTAGAAGCTAGGCAACAATCTATAGTAATGAGAGAGGAATAGGGAAAAGAGGAAGAGGAACAACTATGCAGTAGGCTTTTTATAATTGCTACAACTAATGTCTATTTGTTGAAGCCCTAGGTTAGCTTCCTTGTTAATGACAACAATCCAATGTCAACAACAACAATGAATGTTTGATAATTGCAAATAGGAATGAGAGAAGGGATGTTATGCTTAGTTGAAGTGTTAATAAAGCTGGCGCCAAGAAAGCTAGCATCCACGACGCATCATAAATAGGCGCAAATGCATTCACCCTATTACCATCTTCCTACATTTCATTGAGGCAAATAAACATAGTTGAGACTCAACCTCCTTAGTAGTAGGATGATCAACCAGCCATACCTCAAGCATTGTTATGCATGGATGAAGGTTGTTGATAATGGTGGGGCCTAGAAAGCAAGTCTCTATGATGCACCATAAGCATATGTAAATGCATTCTCCCTATCACTCTATCCTACATTTTGTTGCGGCAAAAGACAAAGTTGGGACTCGAGCACCTTATTGAGTAGGATGATAAATCAACCATACACGTCCTTGTTTTTGTCTCTGGTTTCTTCTCCACATAAGAACTTCACAGTACTTGTTTTTGACATTCTTGTTTGTCTTCAATTTCTCCTGAACATGTGAACATTGCAACAACAACGCTTGACTTCTCCTCCACACAGGAGCAGCTGTTGATGCTTTTCCGTATCTTGTTTTCCCTCCTTGCGAACAACCTTGAACAACTATATTTCCTATCATCCTTTCCCTCAATCCCTTTCAATCCCATGATGACCTTGTTGTGTCGATTTGCATATTGTCTCTGCATAAGTCATTTTTTGTAGGACATTAATTAGGTTTCACAACTTAGCAACTATTTTTATTTGCCTCCTTTGGATTTATTTTTAAATTAGATATATTATTATTGCGATGTATTATTATGATATGGTTTCAAAAATTTATATTTTATGAAAGTTCTTGAATTATTAGATATGACATATTTTTATTGTTATTGATTTAATCTTTTAATTTAATTTTAGGTTGGTTAATTAATACAATGATTTATCTTTATTGGAGATGTTGCATGTATCATTATATTAATTGAAATATATTGCTTGATGTGATTTAAGTTTAGTTTATTAAATGAGTATCAATATATTATACACACACACACTATATGTTTACATAATATAGAAGTAATGAACATTTTGATTAATAAAAATGCCGCTTCACTTTGTGCGTTGAGGCAAAAAAGACCTTACAATGGTATCTTGCTTTGAGAACACAGTCCTCAAGTTAGTTTAATCAACTCAGCCCTTAATTGGTTGGACTTAAGTGAGAACTTATACATACATAAATACGTTGGTTTCTTTGAATTATCATATTTATGGATCATTTGCAAGTCATATTCTTTTTGTTTTTATCATTTGCACTTAACTTCATGCTGAAGATGCAACTTGCATTGATGATTTCCTTAAATTATCATATTTATGGATCTTTTTATATAACTTATATATGGACATTTGATAGCTTCTTGGTAGGACTAGTGGTTTCCAAGTAGCTTCCACTCATCGACCATGCACCAAGGGGCTTTGGATGTGGAGTGCACCATTGAAACGCACAGCTCTTGATGGAACTGAGTACAACCTTTTACTGCTCGATAGTGAAGGAATTGATGCTTTTGATCAAACGGTTAGGCATTTCTTTATGTATCCTTTTTTTAAGTTATCTTTTCATGTTTGGGTGATGGAACACAAAAAGCTACGCTAGATCTGAACCAGAATTATTTTTAAATGGTCCACTGTATTTTACTTTTATATTATCCTGTGTGCATCTAATTTCATTCCCTGTGTATTTGGATTTCCAATAAATCTTCTTTTAAAATGCATTTTTTGGTGTGGTTTCTTGTACATATGTTATTTGACGTAAAATACTTTCGTATGCTATATTATGCTATATTTTTTAGTTTGCTGTGGCAACTTGGTGACAATTGTTACTTTCTTGAAAATTAAGTTTTAAATTTTTTGAAGCTTTATTGGAGGACTCAGTGGACTAGTATTAAAGCAATCAAACTTTAAGTGGATATTTCAAATTCAGCGTTATGGTAGATATGAGTTTATTGGTTAACATTTATTGACCTCTATATTCCAAAATTTTCAATAATACAATATCAATTCAGAGATGTATGGGCAACTAAATTTCAAAACTAGCTTAATAACTGTTTTTGTTTAGTTTTCCTTGCTTTTATTTCTGCTTGACCATGTGATTTCGAACACATTTTGAATTTTTGATTTAAGTTAGAAGACTCAGAGTCTGTGTTAACTTTTGCTAGACTTCTGCATAGACCTATGATAAACGAAAATCCTAGATAAACTGAATGTGGCTCATTGGTTTTTTCATCTACAAGGCCTTCTTGTTGGCTGTGATGGGATTCCATTGTTGTTTACTGTGTTATTTTTTTTCTTGTGAACCTCCTATGAAAGCGATCCATCTCTTTCAAAAGAGTGTCAATAATCACAAACTACTGCAAATGCGGACACCCAAGGAAATAAAGAACTGAAAAACAATATCAGATATGATTAAAATCGTAAGTTTTTTAAAGTTATTTTCCAGTGTTGTACTTGCTTGTATGTATATAAATTAACAGTCTACAGTTGATTTAGCATGCAGCAGCCTTATTCATTTGAGGCGATATTACTATTTTTCTTTGCTTGTTTATGCATATAAAACTCTTGCGCTTGTTGATATTTATGCATATAAATTAACAGTCTACAGTTGATTAAGCGTCGTTGCTGTCTGTTGTGTGAACAGCTCATTCATACTCTGTAAAGCTTGACCTAAAAAGAGGCCAAACACAGATCTTATTGTTTGCTCATGTTTATATGCCTTGCTCTTTTGTTGATCAGAAGCTCTATAAGAGCTTTATGGCATAGTAGTTATAGCTGTTAATAACTCAATTACCATTTGATAATTTATCGGTGATTTTCTTGTATGGAGCCTACTTTTGTTTTCTGCATTTACGAGTGTGTGGTATTAATTTAGATAAATAAGTTGGTTTCTATCTAGTTGTTTATTTACTTGCTTTATGCAAATTTATGCTGTTTTGTTAAAAATATTTTTTTTCTCGTCTAAGTACAAAACCAATTGAATAAAATCAAGCTTTAAGAAAAATCCTGAACAAATTTATATTATAGGATACTGTTGTTTCACTGCTTCAAACTAAACCCACTACATCTAGCCAAGGTTCATGAGAGCTTTTAATCTGCCAGAGCTAAATAAGAATAGAATTAAATAAGCTTAAACTAATTTTTAAAGGCGAGTTAGTTTTTTTTTTTTTTTTTAAAGGTGAGTTATGTTTGAGCTTCGTCCTATCCATATTAGGGCTGCTTATTTTATGCCAACTTCTATGCATAACATTATCTTTACTTATAGTGCGTTAAGCATATTATTCTTAGGACAGTCGTATATTCTTTTTGGGTTTGATTATCATTCTTAAATGAAAAGCACTTAAGCCAATCATGTATGGCCATCTAACTTTTTGTTCTGGCTTTTCCTTGTCAGGGAACTTACAGCATTCAGATATTTTCTCTGGCTGTTCTTTTGTCAAGCATGTTTATATATAACCAGGTAGATTTGTCCACAATATTTGATCTTCTGTTGCATTTAAATTTAACTTAGGTTCATGTTCAAATATTGGATCAGCTTATGCTTGCTAACCAACTCATAGTAACTTACCCCAGTTTCTGTTTTTCCTCACATATTAGATGGGTGGTATTGATGAGGCTGCCCTTGATCGTTTATCCCTTGTTACGCAAATGACTAAGCATATCCGCATCCGGGCTTCTGGCGGGAGGTCTACAACATCTGAGCTGGGGCAGTTTTCTCCTGTGTTTGTTTGGTTGTTGAGGGTACTCATACTTTATTATTTTATATAATACCCCTTTTACTTGCTCTGTAGGATTCCCTTGTTCATTGTTCTACATTCTCTCCAACAATGACATTTTGCAGATTTGAATTTCAATAGCATACTATTTTACGATTTCAGGACTTCTATTTGGATTTGGTTGAGGAAAACAGAAGAATTACTCCACGTGACTACCTAGAGCTGGCCTTGAGGCCGGTGCAAGGAGGAAGGGATGTATCCGCAAAAAATGAGGTAAAAAATGAATGTTGAAAAGAGTTTTCTTTATCTCAATCATCCCATGTTGCTCTGAATTTTTATTGATAGATTCGGGAGTCCATTCGTGCGCTCTTCCCTGACAGAGAATGCTTTGCTCTTGTGCGTCCTTTAAATAATGAAAGTGATCTACAACGCTTGGACCAAATGCCTGTATGGATAATTTAGACAGTCTAACCTCTCACTAGTATCTAATGCAATATACATATTTATGAAGTTAAACTTTTTCTGATGCAGCTTAATAGATTACGACCAGAATTTAGGTCTGGCTTGGATGCTTTGACAAAATTTGTCTTTGAGAGAACCAGGCCTAAACAAGTTGGGGCAACTGTTATGACAGGGCCTATTCTTGCTGGTATTACACAGTCATTCTTGGAAGCCATCAACAATGGTGCTGTACCCACAATATCTTCCTCTTGGCAGGTTTGTCTTGTATGAATTTAACTCAGAAGCATGTATGGATAACTATGCATGCTCTTTGAAGATGATGTGACTCGTATACTGTTTAATGGAAGATTAACTCTTATCAAAATCATGGAATATATGAAGTAGATTTTTCATGCACAATTTCGGTGCACTAATGGATTTCTTTTTCCCACGGTCTTACAATTATGGTTAATTCTGACAGAATGTCGATGGTAGTCTAAAATTGTTCTCTTTCAGATTCACATATCCTTTTTTTTTTTGCTCTTTTCTTTTGCTTGATTCTTATTTCAGTATGACCGTTACATACCTTGCTAGAGTTATAATCCTCCAGGGGCATGATTTTTTTTATCATTTAATTTCGTCTATCTTGTTTTGAAAATGCATGTAAATGGCTTCCTCCCAATAAAAGTTTGGGATAGTGTTAGTGAAGTTAATAGATTGAGAGAACTCCAACAAATGGCAATTTTTTGTCAACAATTCTGTTTAGTTGTTTAGTTGGGAGGTATAGATTCAATTCTGCAGTGTACCATTGTAACTTAGATATTTTGTACATACTATTTGAATGGAGGTTCGAAAAACATGTTGGGTGAGTTTGTGAAATTATTTGCACAAGTTATAAGTTTCTGATTTTTCTTTCTTAAGGAGGACCCCAACTGACCCTTGCATGGTCATCTATAAATAAAATGAACCTCCGTGTTCCTATCAAGCTATTAATTCTTGCAGGTTCCCATATGTCACTATGGATTAAATAGAAGGCTTTTGAGTGTTTGTAGAGCTGTGGTGGTGGAAATTTTCTGGATTATTATATAAGAATATGTCTCACATTTGAAAGAAATGCCCTTTTTATTAATAAACAACTTTGGTGCAAGGATTTTAGGTATTAAAAATTTGGTTGCCCTAATAATTTGTGCTATAACATTACATTAGAATCAGAAGATACGAAAAGAGAAACTACTTTTTACTGGACATTTATAGGGACTTTGGTGGTAGTGTTGGAAAGTTATTAGTGGCCCTCCCCATAGCTGTGTCAATCACCTTGCTCGAATATGGATCCTAAAAACATAATAAGAGGAAAAAAATGTTTTCTTTTGCAATTCATTTTTCTTATTAATATATAACAGATAATACATTACAAGTTAAAACACATACGACATCCTTCAAAAAATATTTGATAACTAAAGCGAATCCTATCCTTCAGCAGGAGATTTTTTTTTTCCAAAGGTGTAGCTTCACTTAGTCTCTGTTATTTTCCATGACCCCAAAACATGATGTTTATGAGTGCGCTTCCAATTCTGGTGCTTTAAAGCATGCGTTAACTTGCCTATTTGATAACCATAACAACACCTGGATAGAATATAATTGATCTTTTTTTTTTTTTTTTTCACAAAAGCTTAATCAAGAAAGATGTCTGGTTGGTTTTGATGGTTGAAAATTTAAGTTGGCCCTTGTATTAGAATTAAGAGAAGCAGACAATTGAGTACATTGATTTTGTTATTCAGTTTTATAGTGGTATGCTTTGCAGAGTGTTGAAGAGGCAGAATGCCGCCGGGCCTATGATTACGCCACTGGGGTTTACTTGTCTTCTTTCGACCGCTCAAAACCAGCTGATGAAGTAAGAGTTGTTGTGTTTGAGAATACTTGCTGATAATTTGAGTACCTTATTTAATTCTATGTTCCTTAGGGCATTCTGAGAGGGGAACATGAAGTTGCTGTTCAGAAGGCACTTACTGCGTTCACTTCTGGTGCTGTGGGAGCTGGGTCAGCTCGATTGAATTATGAAAAACTTCTTCACAATTTCTTCAAAAAGACTTTTGAGGTGATGGCTATTACAAGGCAGCATTTGTTTCTCTTTCTTCTACTTTCATTTTGTTCATTTTGATAATTATTTTTTCTTGAGTTTGTCATGATTTCTGTCATGTGAATTTCATGTTTATTAAGTTGTGTTGAGTATTTTTACATTTTCTTGTATTGGATTAATATTTTGTCTGGTTTAGTGCTCTCTATGATATGTTCCTTACAACAAGCATTGCGAATGCCCATTTTGAATATCAGCAAGGTTACCTGTGCAACGCATGGGAGAGGATTACAATTACAGGAATTTGTTGGTCAAGCATGTATAAGTGATTTACTCTACAAGTAAATGCATAATAGAAACTTCCTAAAATATGAGATATATTTGAAGAGTTCGCAAACTATGCAGTTGCTATGAAAGTAGCCTTCAGAAAACGTCATAGAAAAATAATTGTTGTTACTTGTTTCTCTGTTGTGCTATATAAATCATTTTGTGATGCTCTTGATCTGCTCACATGACCAGTACATGCACTAACAACGCAGGTGGAAAGTTATTATTTTTTGTAACTTTAAATAAAACACTAAAGAAATAGTGAATTGGCCCGAACTAACTGCCTATATTCATGTAAATGTTGAACTCTGATTCTTTTTTAATAGGATTATACACGAACTAAAATGAAGTGCAGCATTTGTCAACAGAAACTACAGCAGATTAGTTTTTAGCACAATAAATAAAAGCAAAATATTACAATTCTCATAAGATTATTAGAGCTAAACGTTACAGTTTTGAGAAGCAAATTGCTGCATATGCAAGGTAAAAATTATAAAAAAAACTCTGCTTTGTCAAGTTGGAAGCTTGAGAGTAGTAGACTATATCAAATTTTTGTACTTCTAAGCAGAGAGCTACAGCACGTTCTTGTAATTTTCCGCAAAGGAATGCAGTTTTATGAAGGAAAATTCCTGAATAAGGAGGAGCACATACCCACGGAGCAGTTGAAAATTTAACTAAAATCTAATAATGAGTAAAAAGGCTAAACTAAACTTTAGAACTTCCACCAATATGATGAGCCTAAATATATCCTTGATAGCGAACTTTTGTTATAATAAGAGGTATTCAAAAGGACTGCAACAAAATCTACACCAAATTCTATAACAAATATGTAGTCACTCACTTCCTTACTAAACACTTAAAAGGTTAAATAAAATAGATAAAAGGGATTTGACTGAAAGAGATTGACAAGATAAAAATGTTAAAAAACAATTTCAGCAGATTAAATGAGCACAATAAAGAAGGCTACTGCAAACAATTCTATGTAGATAATGTTAGAGAAAAGCACGCTCTCAAGAGCAATGATGATCATGAGAATGGAAAAAATAATTTATTTGAAAACAATAGGTAAAGAACACAAGAGTTTACATAATTCGGTGAGATCCACCAACAATTACGATTGTACATAGAGATAAATGTCCACTAATTTAAAAATAAAAAATAAAATACAAATATTTACTCTCAAATTCTTTTCTTAGTTCTAGCACATTAGTATTCGTCCCTTTCTCTATTGTATTCCCTGTTCAAACATGAACATGATTCCTCCAACAACTATGCTCAGTAGAGAATGCGTCACCTTTTATGTTGGACAACCTCTTCGATCAACAATCCTTATAACAGTTACCACTTTCTTCTTTTGAAGGACTGACATTCAATTGCTTCGTCTGATCCTTCATTGTCGTTATTGGCCGCCCAACAAAAAAATTTGTTTGTATGTCACTGATCAAGATAACTATCAACTTCTAATGAGTTAGGCTTATGCGTCTTCATGTGTTTTAAGTTTACACTGATGATGCAGGAGTACACAAAGAAGGCTTTCCTAGAGGCGGATTTGCAGTGCTCAAGAATTATACAGACTATGGAATCAAAGCTGCGTGCTGCATGCCAAGTCCCTGATGCAAAAGTTGATGATGTGCTTCAGGTAAGGTTTATCTCTATAGCTTTTGGCTGTTTGTCTTTTTCATTTTTCCCTTTTAAAGAACTCACTGTGTTCTTAAATGATATCTTTTTTTT
The DNA here is from genome assembly GCA_019925795.1 of Dendrobium chrysotoxum. Lineage (NCBI taxonomy): Eukaryota > Viridiplantae > Streptophyta > Magnoliopsida > Asparagales > Orchidaceae > Dendrobium > Dendrobium chrysotoxum. The sequence goes on from CM034301.1 coordinate 41,795,956, forward strand.
ATTAATTTGAATAATTTGCTTTTATGCTATCTATTCTCTTATGTATCAAATTTAGGAGAATTGTTGTTTTATTCCAACTGCAATAGATTTCCTGATTTAGAAGTCAATATTACTGTGAACTTTTTTGCGTCATATAATAACCAATTGGGTTTAGATGCACTTTTTTTTTTTTGTTAATTTTAAAATCTTGTAGAGCACAGATTGAATTATTATTTACTTGTGTGCTTTTGATATTAAATTAGATGGAGTATTAATGGTAATCTCGAATGTCTCTGCAGGTTTTAGATGGTTTAGTTGCTGATTGTAAATCATCCTGTCATAGTCCAGGAAAATGTGAAAAGTTGGTTTCCTTCTTACAGCACTGGTATTCACCTCAATCATTTTACATGCTAGGCTGCAATGTTAAAATGGCTTAATAGTATTCATGGTAGTGGCATGACGTATATTTAACGAATGTACTTGCCATCTCCACCAATAGAAATCGCATTGAAATACTGATTTAGTGAGAATATTTTGGTGCCTGCCACCTTTTTGATGTGATGGGTGCGTATGAAATCACAAGAACATTTGCAGGATGGATATAAGAACTCAGTGAAAATATCCTATTCTTTGTGCTAATTTTAATTGAATAACCAGCTTTGTCTTAAGTACAGTTTCTTATTGTCACAGTTTGGAGGGGCCGATTCTGGACCTTTTCAGGAAAAAGTTGGATAAAATTGAATCTGAAAGAACTGCTTTTAAGTTGAGGTGCACTTCAAGTGATGAAAAATTGGAATTGCTCAAGAAACAACTAGAGTCGAATGAGAAACACAGAGCTGACTATTTAAAGCGTTATGAGGATGCCATCTCTGATAAGAAAAGAATTGCTGAAGATTATTCTGTTCACGTTGCAAATCTGAAGAGTAAATGCAGCACACTGGAGGAACGCTGTCTGAGTTTATCAAAATCTTTGGAGATCTCTAAAGGTGAGTCTGCTGGGTGGAAAGGTAAATATGACCGCATCTCTTTGGAGCAAAAGGCAGAAGAAGAGAAATTGAAGACTTACATTGCTGCTTTGGAGGCCAGTAGTACTGCAGTTGAAGGAAAATTAGTTGCTGTCCGTGAACAGGCAAATTTGGCCAATGAAGAGGCGACAGAATGGAAGCGGAAATATGAATTTGCTCTTGCAGAAGCTAAGGGAGCTCGTGATAGAGCAGCGCAGGCATTGGAGTATTCAAATAAGAAGGCACAAGAGAGAGAAGATGCCTTAAGAGCTGTATTATCTGACAAACTAGTAGAGAAGGTAACCTATTTTTTGAATATTATTTGATCGTGTACAATATCTTAGAACTTCTTTTGTGTATTTGTCATAATGAAACAGGATGAGGAAATCAGAAAGCTGAATGCCAAGATTGACCATACCGAACTGCAAGCTAGCAGTTTTACTTCTCGACTGGAGGTACATTTATTCTTTTTTTTTTTTTTTTGAATCTTTTAGTTGTCTCAATTGATTTTTTCCTATGATCTAATTGTGTAGATTATATGCAGGCTGCTGAGTCGAGAGTTAAGAGATATGAATTGGAAAATTTAGCATTGAAGGAAGAAATTAACAGGCTAACTGAGATGCTAGATTCCATAAAAACTAGAGCCCAATCTCATGAGAGAGAACTCAAAATGCTCGAGCAACAGAAGAATCATCTTCAAGAGAAATATCTATCAGAATGCAAAAATCATGACGCAGCTGAGAAGAGAAGCAAAGAGGCGGAGAGGGAAGCTAAGAAAGCTATAGAACTATCTGATATTGCTAGAGCTGAGGCGGCTGCTGCTCATAAGGAGAAGAACGAGGCTCATAGCTTAGCCATGGAACGGCTTGCAATAATTGAAAGAGCTCAGCGACAAGTTGAAAACCTGGAGAGAGAAAAATCCAAGTTAACTGAAGAAGTGGAGAGGCTGCGATCATGTGAGCTGGAAGCAACTTCCAAAGCAGATTTGTTCGAGAGAAGACTTGAAGAAAGGGATAAAGAAATTGAGGAGATGATGTGCAGAAGCAATGAGCAGAGGTCTAGCACGGTGCATGTTCTCGAGTCTCTGTTGGCTACAGAGCGTGCTGCTCTAGCTGAGGCTAACAATCGAGCAGAAGCTCTATCGATTCAGCTGCAAGCCACTCAAAGAAAGCTTGATGCTCTGCAGCAGGAGCATACATCTGTTCGGCTCATCGAGACTGCACTTGATAGTAAGCTCCGGACAGCTCAGGGAAAACGTTCCAGGATGGATTATTTCCCAGCCACAGAATCAGTTCAGGATATGGATATTGATGGTGAGACTCTTCGAAGCAAAAAGCGATCAAAGAGCACCACTAGCCCATTGAATCTGAAGCAAACTGAGGATGGTGGCTCTGTTTATGGTGGGCCTGATGATGATAATACTAAAGAGAGTAAAGAAAATCAGGAAACGGAATCTGATGATTATACAAAATTCACTGTGCTCAAATTGAAGCAGGAGCTTACAAAACATGGCTTTGGTGCCCAGCTGCTACAGCTGAAGAATCCTAACAAGAAAGATATCCTATCTTTGTACACAAAGCATGTACTAAAAAAATAGAGCGTTTATGTTTAACTATTGCATATAATCTAGGATGCGTTGATCGATCAAATTTAGGACTTGGTATTTACTATTTATATGTCTCTGCATTTCCAAGTTACTATTTATATGAGTTCTTTCCTCCCCATTCTCAGGTAAGATTTTCTTTTATAAGCTATCTGGCACAAAAAAAAATAAACAATCCTGTCTTGCTTTTATACAGATAGTTTTGTAAGTCATCGTGAAGTGTGTAAGCTGAGCTGTATGCATGTCGGACCTATTTCTAAGTACTGGCCATGACACAGCTCACCTCTGTCTGTCGGTTGAAAACTTATGCTATTATCAATTAAGAGGCAGGGGCAGAGTCAGGATTTTTTATCTATGGGGGCACAATTTATATATTGTGAAAAAACCCTCAACTTTTTTTATCTGAACTTAGGACTGGCATTGATGGTTTTAAATTTTTTTTATACTTGTTAAATAAAAAAGATAAATTATATAATTAAAAACTTATCATCAAAATCAAAGGCACATGATATTCATATTTTTCTCGTATTACAATTTCTCCCTTAGAGTTTTTATATTTTGAAATCATTGTGCGATTGCTTCATTATCAATACTATTAAAAATATCTTTTTTAATATAAGTAATTAAGCAATTATTAATTCATTGTTGCTGTAGCAATTTGTAATATCTAAGCAAGTTTTATTAGCAAGTCTAATTTTTTCGATTTTGATCAGAAGACCTTATAATAGCAAATCTAATTTTATTTTATATTCATTAGATCTTCACATTTTCTATATGCAATGTTATAAGAACTATCAACTTGTCCATTTGTAGAATGTAATTTTAGTTTATTTAGCTTTATTATATTTTAAATGTATGAAAATTATTAATTTACAATATTTTTTAAATGTTTTTTCTCTATATTTTAAAATAAAAATCTAACAATACTATATACATTCATATTCATATTTATTTAACACAAATCTCAACATTACTACAATAAATCTCTAATTTCTTTTAATTCTATTTCAGAAAATATAGAAAAAACTGCACAAAAAAATGATAGAGAGATAGACTCACGAATCCCTAGAGAGAGAGAGCACTTGCACACTGACGAGCTTGCGGTCTGAAACGTGCAGCTTGAGGCTTGCAGGAGCGAAACAGAGAAATTGATTTGTTTAGGGTTTTAATTTTGTATATAACTTATCTAAAATAAAATTAAAATAAAAAAAATAATTTGCGTTGGCAAGTGGGGGCACATGCCTCCAGTGCCCCCATCATGCCTCCGTCTCTATTAAGAGATTTTGAATTCGAGTCTTATGTATGTGTATGTGAGTATTTTAATTGGTCTAAATGTCCCCTCCTAAAAAATAGAGTATGAGCCCATGTAGGATTACGCAGGTCTTGTCAGGTTAATATTTATCTATACAAATGAGCTTTGGACAACGAGAATAGTTTTTTTTTTTTTTAAAGTATTATTGCTGATAATAATTTTTTTTTAAAGTATCTCCTTTTTGTTAAAATCAACAAAAGTCAAGATCTAATGGTCAAAATCTTGTACTTGTACTTAGCATTACTGCATTATTTTGTCTCATAAAATATAAACGGTAAGTTTTAACTCCCATTCATATTGAATTTGTGTATTAATATATTTTAAGGCACGGCTTAAGTTAATCTAGATTTGTTTAATCTAGCTCGAATTCATCTTTTTTCCCATTTTTCTTTTTTTTTTCTTTTTTTTTTATTTTTTTAACCCATTTTTCGATAATACAGAAATATCTATATAAAACTTTTTCTATTGCAATAGAGAAATTATTTTGTGCGGATTCTGGACGGAAATGGACGGAAAGAACCGTATGGATTACTGCGTATTTATTGAATATTTATAAATATTTAGTAAATACTCAATAAATCAAAAAGTATTTAGCAAATATTCCTAAAATATTCAATGAATACTTATAAAATACTCACAAAATATTCAGTAATACTCACAATTGAGTATTTATTGAATATTTATAAATACGTAGCAAATACTCTGAATTGTTTTTGACGTCCAGACTATTTTCGCCGTCCAAACTCCGCGCATAATAATTTTCCCTTCCAACCATGAAAGATTCAGAGAATCGGTGAATTGAGACGCCCACACTTTCAATTGATAGGTTGTGCCAATCATAATCAAATCAGAATCTCATTTGAGATTAATTTGTATTTTCTAATAAGATTATTTTTTTAAAATATTTATATCAATTAAGATATATATATATATATATATATATAATAACATTTTGATATTGGTCGCAATGAGATAAAAAACAGTCACATACCTTCTGATAACGAATAATTTAGTTGATATTAGAAGTTTTGGATTTAAATAAGTCGTTAGGATCAAAGGCAAATCAGTTCACTGAATGATGAGCGTACGACACAACGCGAAAACCATCTCCATAACACCAAGCTCCTGCTTTCGCATCTCAATCCGGCCGTTCTCCGCCTCCGGCACCCCTAGGCTCCCGGCGGCCGCCGATTTTCTCACCTCCGTCGACCTCCTCAGCCTCACCGACCTTATAAACAAGCAACACTGGTCCCGTCTCAAAACCCTAATCAACGATTCCAACAACAACCCCTCAAATCTCCTCCTCCACCTCTTCAACTCCGGCGCCGCCGCCTCCACTATCCTCTCGTACTTCCGATGGTCGGACCGTCACTTCCAATCTCCCCACGACCTTCACCTTCACTGCCGCCTCCTCCATTATCTCGCCGCTGAAAAATTATACTCTAAGCTCCGCTCGGAGCTCCACTCCATGGTTCTCTCCCGTCGCCACAGCCTCCCAGCCATCTTCCACTTCCTCTCCGTCAGCGGCGATCTCCGGACATCCGCCTCCCTCATCGCCGACATGCTCCTCCCCGCCTACGTCAAAAATTCTCAAACCGAGTCCGCGCTTGAAGCCTTCCGCAGGGCTGGAGACTACAGTTACAGGCTCTCGACCCTTTCTTGCAATCCTTTGCTTAATGCCCTAATCAAGGAGGAAAAGCTGAAAGAGTTTGAATCCGTGTTCTCTGAGATGATTCGGAGAAGAATCCCCCCTGATTTGATCACCTTCAATACCGTGATTAACGGGTTTTGTAAGGCGGGGAAACTAAGGAGGGCAGGGGATCTATTGAATGAAATGAGATCATGGGGCATCGAGCCAACGGTTGTCACTTATAATACCCTAATTGCTGGGTACTGTAAAAGTAATCAAGGAGGGAAACTGTACCAAGCGGATGCTCTCTTGAAGAAGATGATCTCAGCAGAGATCTACCCCAATGTTGTTACTTTCAACACCCTTATAGATGGTTTCTGCAAAGACAGGAATAGCTCTACTGCCATGAAATTTCTTGATGAAATGAAGCGGCAGAAACTCTCTCCAAATACTATTACCTATAATTCATTGATCAATGGGCTCTGCAATGAGGGAAAAATGGAGGAAGGTGTTGCATTGCTGAAGGAGATGGACAGTGAAGATATGATTCCCAATGTAGTCACTTTTAATACAATCATAAATGGGTTTTGCAAGAAAGGAATGTTGGGAGAGGCTAAGGGGTTTTTGAATGATATATTCGACCGGGGTTTGATTTCGACTGCGATTACTTACAACACTTTGATAGATGGTTATTGTCGATCCGGCCGGATGGAAGATGCATTGGAGTTCAAGGGATTGATGTTGGAGAAAGGAATTTTTCCTGATGTTTCAACCTACAACAGCTTGATATGGAGCTTCTGTGAGAAAGGGGATATGAAGGAAGCAAGAAGCCTTTTGGATGAAATGGTAGAGAAGGGAATTGAACCTGATGTCATAACTTACAATGTTTTAATTGCTGCATTGTGCAGGGTAGGGGAGCTGAGGAAGGCGAGCAAGCTATTTGATGAGATGTTTGCTGTGGGCTTGAAACCTAGTCACCTAACATATAATATACTAATGGAAGGTTTCTGCAAAAAAGGGAACCTAAGGGCTGCTTTGAACATCAAGGCAAGGATGGAGGGGAATAAGAAGCATGCGAATGTTGCTACTTATAATATCTTGATTAAGTGCTTATGTGAAAAAGGTGAACTGGAGGATGCAAATGGAATACTTAATGAGATGTTAGAGAAAGGTCTTGTTCCAAATAAGTATACTTACGATGTTATTAAGGATGGAATGGTTGAGAGAGGGTTTGTTCCTAATATATAGATGGCCATCTTTGCAACAGTGCTTCTTCACACCAGATAAAGTAAGGCGAGAAACTCAGGCTCCCTAGAAATTTCAGCTAAATTCCTTCAACTAGAAAAACAGCTTTGATAAGTGGGAAACTTATGGTTTTTAAGAGCTTTTGAAAGCTTCCTGATAAAATTTATTTTCTGCACTGAGAAATCATATTGGAAAGCCAGAAGTACTTCATTTCTTTGTGCTCTGTCGGATTTTCAGTTACAGATTGTTCGTCGAAGGAAAAACAAAACAAAATCAACTCAATGTGCAGAGAAGTCTAAATCTTCCAATGAATTCAGAAGCTTTTGACATCCTGATGAAGCTGTGTGATGCACAGGAAACTGTGGCTTAATCATCTGTTAACTTAGATAATGTTTTTTTAGCTATTCCTTATACCATCATAAATGGAACGAAAAGCTAATTACTGTTGCACCAAGGGAGGAGAAGGCGTCAAAGTTTCTTACCTGCGATGGTATAAGCAGCTTGGATTTGAAAGGCTGTAATGTTTGAGATAATTGGAGACATCTAAACAACCAAATGACACCTGGAGTTTTGAGCTCCGAGAAATCTGGAGATGTAAGTCTATCCTAACTAAATTCCCGGTTCCCATGCATCCTGAACTTTCTGAGAAAATCTTTTCATAAAGGATTTCATATTTCACTGAAATTTATGTTATTCAAAACTAGCATGCTACCAAGTTAGGAATTTATCAAACAGTCTGTATTCTTCTGCCTTAATCTGGGTAAGAGATTCTCATAAGATTTTTATTGACATAGAATTGAATTTATGCTTACATTTAAACTTCTTGGACTTCAGTCTGGAGCACCACCCTTCATATACGAACAGTCGTGCATTGTTGCAGTTGAGAAATCAAGACCAGCTTAAATAGTATCCTCATCAAATTTCTTATCAGGATCTCCTGACATATTTCTTACCAAGAGAAGGATTGTCAATTTGTTCTGCATCAGATGGGATCAATATTACATAACCACATGATTATTTACTTCTGATTATATTAAAATTATCTTGCAGTATTCGTTCATATTTTAGACTTGAAAGAGCATTTACCTGACAAACGACAAAAATACGTTGATAATACGTTTAAGTTTATCAAAATGGTACTGCTTTTTTTTTTTTAATTCAATTAATAGTAAATGTAATGTCCTACAGAAATATGGGGCAATGATTTTTATGACCATTTTTTATATTAAACATTCGGCCAAAAAATTAGGCAAATGTATATTTGAATTTTATTTTTTGAGAAATTAATTTTAAGAACATTTGAGTCATATTTATTTATTAGTCCTATTCAAATTTAAATTTAACCAAATACCGATGTTTGCTATTATGAATTACTGTGTGCATATGATATATATTATAGCTATAATTGATAACAATACATAATAATACATAAACTAAACATATAGCTCTACATGTTTTTAACTTCATCATTTTCCCTCTTGATGTTCATAATTGAACCATTCTCCATGAAAATGTACAACCTTCAAAGTATTCTTTACAATCATCTAATCGATAAATTTTTTATATATGAATATAACTAAGTATAAAAGACGGATCTCATTTTGATCTGAAGATCTTGAATTTGAAGCTTATGTATGTGATGTATATTTTTGCTCAAAAGTCAACCCAAAAAAAAAAACTAAGTACAAAAGAACTACCTTCAATCATGGCTATATCAATCAGAAATATATCCTGAACAAAATTTATAAACACAAATAGAGATACAGATCCGGAAGCAAAAAGTACATTTTCTTTTCTGCTCTTTGCTTCCACATTGAAATTTTACAATAATATATTAGTAATAGATATGAATTGTTTCATTAACTAACCGTGAGGCTCTCTGGCTCTGCATTGCACAGTAGTGATAATCAGTCTGGTTTCTTCAAATTCAGACAATTGTCTGATGCTTGACTAAACAACGCCTGAACCAGTTTCAGTTCCTGCTCTGGTATGCAGGTCACGTCAGCAAATTCAAGTTGGAAAATAACTTTGTGGAGTGTAAATAATTATTGAATTACGCATTTTTCAGCACAAAAATACCTGCAGCTTCAAGCTGTTTCTGAAGTTCAAGACCAACTAATTCATTCTCTGCCTGGAAAAAGCTAAGGAACTTTCAATCAGAAGGCATTTTGTTCAAAACTAAAATCTGATTTCAAGTCAGCGACATATGCTAATCATTCTTTAGTCTTACTTTAAATACAAATATAACAGAGCAGTGTAAGACATGCGTCAAACAATTCACCTGGAGCTCAGCTATTCTCTTCAACTGTGCCTCTTCGCCTCCTTCTAAAGGCAGGGCAGCAATAAGCGCGTCAAACTGCGAATCACAAAGCATTCTGATCAGTAAGGTCTTCAATTTAATGGGACATGTAAATGTTATAACAAAAACAAGTAGACGACAGTCTAACAAAACTAAATAAATAAATCAACGGGTGAACATATTGAGCTCGATTAAGTAAATACTCAACTAGAACAAAAAATTCCGATTTCAGCAGCACTCGAGTTAGTGCTGAGTTAAAAATCATCAGCTTTGAGTCAAGTTTCTAGCTGGCCTGAGCGTGGCCTGAGCGAGGCCTGTCATCTTTAAAAGAAAATTCTCCAAATAAAAATGAAGATGTCACTCTAAAGCCATATTTATATTTATATACTGTCGAATTTTCTCTTCTTAGAGAATTTTCTTTTTCCTCCCATTAAGAGTTTAATCTTATTACCTTCATATAAAATTCAATATAGTCAATTACTCAATTCTCTTTAATACGCTCAAAGCAGTGCCAGAGCATAATAATTTTTAAGATCATTTGCTAATCAAAATTTTCACAGTGAATTATTCCAACTGCATGCGAAGGAATTTCTGATTTTCAATGCGCATAGCATTTTTATTGGTGATGTTAGATAGAAATCATTTTATAATGTATTTATTCAGTGTAAGTGTACCTTATCTATAATAGGAGAATTGAATTTAATTTCTAGAACTATACTAAAATAAACATAATCCACTAATTATAAATTAAAAACTTTCTAAAAAATATGCTAAAATTAATACACTCCATCAAGTTGGAGCATATATATCAATGGCCTTCAACTTATTGCATAAATTGTCAGCAAATTTAAGTTAGAAATATGAAGTGACAATCAATCTCAATATGTTTAGTTCTTTCGTGAAAAACAAGATTATTAGTAATATAGATGCCAGCATTATTGCCACCATATATTATGCAAAGGGAAATGAAATTCCTTTAGGAGGGTCTTAACCCACATCATTTTACATTTAGAATAAGTCATGGCTTTTCAACATGACTCAACATTTGATATGACTACCACTATTTCTTTCGCTCTTTCATGTGACCAAGTTATCTCCCTCAAATATGTAGCACTCATATGTGAATTTTCCATTATCAACTGATCCATTGCAAGTTTACTGCATTCAACGCTAGGAAAAAGCTTCTACATTAATATAATAATTCTTAGGCTTCATTTAGGACAACATTTTTATCACTTTTGTGGTAGGAAAAACAACCAATAAAGACCCATTCTGCCCTCCACCTCACCCTCTTTCTCTAACTCTCTTTTCCTCTCTTCTTCTTCTTTACCTCTATCTATATATCTCTTCATCGTGCTTCCCTCCTTTCTCTCCCTAATATAGAAAAATATATAAGAGAAGAAAACAAAAAATGAAGGAAAAAAGATGGTATTTTGGTTTTCATTGCAAATCTCATTATCGTCTCGTTGTTGTTGAATGCCTAAGGTAGAAACTTCAAAATTTAGTACCCGTATAAGGCGGGGAAATGTAAATTAAATGTTTGTGCACATTGTTCCAATGTAGCAAAGAAATCTACATTTTTTATTATGCAGGTGATGAAGACCTATGTGAGCTTTTTTAAATGCGGTAGGAGAGAAGATCCTAGGCCGCTATGTTGCACAACACTGAATATGCACACTTTTAAAGTATATATATGGTATAAATGCCTAGAACCCAAGAAAACGTGAGGAAGATATCAAGAGACTGCTGAAATTCAATGTAAGAATAAAAAAAAAATCATAAAATAAGAACAAACATTGAATAATGATTTAAAATAGGACTTGTAATGAACTCAACGGCAGGACAACTATGAATAAAATCTCCCCACCACACTCAAAATTATCTGAAGGCCCCCAAGCAAATGAAAACTCAAATGAACTTAAATGAGATGAAAGAACTATATCCCTCTTATTTATAGGAGAAAATTTGATTCCTCATTGGGTCCATCTAGCTACATTACAAATACAACAGGATAAAATCGTTACATTTTAATATACTCAAAATAATCTGGCTTGTAACAAGTGCCACCAAATCCGTAACACATACACCGAGCAAATAAAAAGCGTAGTATAAATTCCAAAATGAAAATTTTGGTGCATTTTAAAGATAAATGCTCACGCAAAAAATCAAAACTCAGACATTTTTAGATCATGCACACATTTATCAAATTCAAGTGTGATGCTCCATTAAATGTCCAAACACCTTGAGAAGCATGCAGTTTCTTCAAAAAAATGTGCCATTGGCTAGAGAAGCATATAACCACTACAAAACCCGTGCATTAATTCAAGAAGCATAACACCATTTAGAAATCACGTAAATGCATCATGTAAATATATTGAAAAATGTATGAGCGCACAGTGCAAATGCACCAAAAAGTATGCAAATGCATTATAAAGACGCATTGAAAAGCACGCAAGTACATTAGAGAGCGCATAACTACATCGTGCAAATGTATCGAAAAATGTTTAAGTACATCATCTAGATGCATCGAAAAGCGCAAGTACATTGAAAAGTGTGCAAGTGCACTATACAAATATATAGAAAAGCATGCAAGTGTATCGTGCATTGAAAAGCATTTAAGCATAACAAGCGAATGCACAAAAAATATAAAAATGCATAAAAATGCATGCAAAACATATCAAGTAACCGAATTTAATTCACCCATATGAGCTTCGACCAAATACATCAAACTCTTAATTTAAGGTTCGAGAATGCTGCGCGGGCTAAAAACAAGCTAGACTAAAATATTCTCTCGTTTTGAAAGTGTGCATTTGCACTACAAAGTTGTATTTATTTTAAAATTTGCAAACCCTCTTTGCAAAACTAAATCATCCACATATATTCTAAGAAATGTACCAAACATTCAAATTTATTATCTGAAAAATGTTGTGCGAATAAAAAAATGAAACTAGATCAAACTCTATCCTCTATAAGATAATTTGTAGAGTCGATAAAGTAAAAAATAATAGTCAAATCTTAGGATACCCCAATGATAGCCATGCTAAAAGCAAATATAAACTAGCAAAAATGCCCCAAAATCCTTATGTAAATAAGTTCAGGGCCACATCCTAACAAGCAATTTTTAAAAATCCAAAAAAATTATAAAATTCAAAATATTTTAAGTGAAATTTACCTTCTAAAACGTAAATAAAAATTCATCAACCCTCTACAAAAGTCTTTTCAAACATATCATTACAATTTATTTCAAAACGATTTATCACCAGTAAGGATGTGACATATGTCATCTAATAGGTGGTTTTATCACCAAATGACACAACAGATAAACGGTTGTGATCAAGCCCTCTGACTCGGTGGTTTCACCACAAAATAATGCCATTAAATTATAGTCAAGACCTAAGCATGCAAGTTCCCTAATAGTAAAAAAAACTCTTGACTAATGAATTATATGATGCACTTGATAGAATATAAAACTCTCTATTAACTAACTAACTAACTAACAACAACAACATCAAGCCTTTATCCCACTATGGGGGGTCAGCTACATGAATCATTTTTCCCCATTATGTCATGTTAAGAGTCAAATTCTCATTTAAATATAATAAAGAAAGGTCATTTCTAATATTTTTCAACTAAGTATTTTTAGGTCTACCTCTACTTTCTTAACATAAGCCAAAATCTAATATATCTACTTTCCTAACCGGGTCATCGGAAGGTAGCTGTTTATGTGACCAAACCATCTAAGGTGACTCTCTCTAATCTTATATTCCACTAGAGCTGCTCCAACCTTTTCATGTATATACTCATTTCGTACCCTGTCTCTAAGAGTAAAGCCCCTCATCCACCTGAGCGTCCTCATCTCTGCAACACTTAACTTAATGGCCAACATTCTGCACCATAAAGCATTGCAGGTCTCACCACCATCTTATAAAATTTTCCCTTAAGTTTGAAAATCCTCTATTAACTATGATCAACTTAAATATATTCTCTTAAACAAACATCCACACTAAGTCTATAAAATTCCCTCAAATGAAGTAACTCATAACTGATGACAATGATCATTCGATCAAGTTGAATCAACTATCTCCTCTGACTATGCAGATCAATAACCACGAAAAATTGGGATGATGAAATCATGAGATCTTGATTGGGTTCATTATCGTTCCCCTATCATCCCTTTTAAGTTTAAAAAGATAAATTCGAACCTTATACTAAATTCACTGGTATTATCTGCTAATCATATAGATTCTAACAACCTTTATCGAATGTCCTCTATCATCACTAGAAAGGGTAATTAACCAAAGGGCTTACGCCTATAGGAAATTTGGAAACATATAATAAAGATCTCACAAAATGAAGATAACATATCTGGGTAGTATCTTATTTGCAACCTAATCTATCTTCGAAAAATTTAATCCCAAACACACCAAAACTCTTAAGCAAAATTATGGCAAGAATATTCAGAGCATGCAACAAATAACCCATAAACACTCCATATACATTGTGCAACGTTGGTGGCTGCTCATAAAGTGAAAGGAGGTTGTGGAGAGAGAGAAAGAGAAACGAGTTGTCAGTGAGGGAGGGGAGGTGCTTGGGTGTAGGTTCAGAACCATTTCTCTCACTTGATCCCTCCACATCTACTCCATTCAAACACCATCTCTCCACTCACTCCCTACTTCCCCAAGTAGTCCATGTAAAACTATATCATATGATTGGATTGTCTAGAGGAGTGGTTGTGCCACTTAATATATATATATATATATATATATATATATATATATATATATATATATATATATATATATATATAAATGGCTTGAGTTTTCACCCATATCGAATCCTGATCATTCATTTTAATTGTTCAAATTAAATCCTAGCATTTAAAAATTAAATTTCACGTGTTTATATTAATTACTTAATGTCAATAGACTGTATTAATTAATATCACTTTCCAAATAAATTGAGTTTTACCTAAAACTGACTTTCCAAATTGGCTATCCGAGCTGCTAGAGATGGTAGGGTAATTATTATAATTAATTGATACTATAACTATATTTATTATTTAATTAATGCCAATTTATTGTATTAATTTGTAACAATCTTCAAATAAATTGTGGTTTACCTAAAGCAGGGCCTTATGCATAACTAATATCCCTCTCTCTCCCAGCAGCTTTTGACGTTAAGGCTTATAGGGCGCCATTCACATTAGTATTAACATTAATTTTAGGTTAAGTGCATTAATTAGATTAAAGAATTATTAATGACTATTCACGTGATATTTTCGATTCTTCCCATCTACGGCTCAATCCTTATCATCTATATAGCTCTTCCTAGGCTTCTCTCTAGTTCATTCCTAGGCGTCTCCTCTAGTTCAACGATAGCTATTCTCCTTCCCCTCTCTCTCATCTTTAGATTGCGTCGTTAGGATTTAGCCTATTGTTCGCTCAAAAGTATGTATTCAGATTCACGCACTTTCGGTTTCTCCTTTTGCTACCCTTCGTATAACCTAAACCTCCACGGCTCCACCAACATCTACTGCTCGCTGGACATCCTCAGAATTGTGATCGATATGCATTCCGGAGAAGATGGAGAAGCAAACGGGGGAGATCAAACGTCTGAAGTGGAATTGGCTGTTACACTTATAAATTTTTGTAAGCTTCTTCAATCTCCATTTGCCTTCATCTTCGTCCAAGTTAAATTTTTTTCTCCCCAGCTTAAAAAATAATATCTCAAATGACTCCGATTGTGGTGGAAACTTGATACCGACAGCCAAAGAGGGATCTTACACTTCTACTCGATCCAACCAAGATCCATAAATCTTTCTAGAACCATGATTATGTTATTTCCTTCTTCAATTAATTACACAGTGTCAAAGGTTAATTGTATTTCACAATTGGTTTACTTTTCCTTTCTTCTCACACTATGAATAACTACATTTTAATGGTTGTTAGGGTAAATAGTAATACTTTGATATTAGGATAACATTATGGTTTTATTGGAGTTTCAATTTAGATTTCCATTAGAATGAAATAATAATCTCCTGTACCTTTGTTGTTGAATTTAGAGAGTAAAAATATCTTACTGTTCGATAACTCAGTTTGTTGATTTATCATTGGTAATTGGAATTATAGTTATTCTATTTGATGAATTATTAGATTTGTTTTCGAAATTGAACATTGAATTATTATTAAGAGTATTATTCATTAGAGAGTAGAGATACCTTACTCTTTGATAACTCGGCTATTGATTTGTCATTAGTAATTGGAATTATAGTGATTCTATTTGATGAATTATTGGATTTGTTTTGGGAACTGAACATTAAATTATTATAAAGAGTATTACTCATTAGAGAGTAAAAATACCTTACTCTTTGATAATTCGGTTCATTGATTTATCATTAGTAATTGGAGTTATAGTGATTCTATTTGATGAATTATTGGATTTGTTTTGTGAATTGAACATTAAATTATTATTAAGAGTATTATTCATTGAATTATTATTTACAGTTATGTGATACGTGAATAAAAGAATTTTTTTTTATTCAATGAACTTATAATAGTGCGGGTGAAAATTATTTGGGCTTGATTGATTTATTGCTTCAGTTTCGCTAATTATCTTGCATAATTTTGTTGATTTTTAGTAGAAAGTAAGTAACAAAGCATACAGATTTTTCATTTCAGTCAAAGGAATGATACTATAATCCAAAGTTGGACATTCAGGTGTTGTTGCTTTATTCTTACTTAAATAGGTTTTTGTTGAACATCATGTTTCTATTTGGCTTCAATAGTATTAAAAATTTATTTGTGGTAACTCAAAATTTCTATTTATGGGAGATTTACAAGAAACAATTGTGGGCTCCGAAAATTCACGCCCCGACCTCTCTGGGATCCCTTTCTTTCTTTTTTGGGTTGTCGAGGAGAATTTTAACGCTTAAGTTTCAAGATAAATTTTCAGAAGACATATTAGGTTGCGAATAAGACATCACCCAGAGATTTCGCCCTCATTTTGTGAGGACTTTATGATCTGAGTTCGTGTTTCCTATAGGCGCAATCCCCTATAGTTAATTACCCCTCCCGATAGCGAGAGAGAACTTTCGATTAGGGCTAGTCATCAAATGAATACGCAGTATCCAGCGTATAGTAGCAGCGTAGTTTTGGTATTTAAAAATTTAATATTTCAAATTGAAAATGTACCACCTTTGCACTTAAAGCGGATGGTGGGAGAGTGATGATAGACATGATCAAGATCCCATGGTTTCATCGTCCTGAGTCATCATGGTCCCTGGTTTACTTAGTCAGAGGAGGTAGTCGACCCAACCTAATAGAAGGATCCTTGTCGACAATCATGGGTTGCTTCGTTTAAGAGTACCTTGTAGACCTGGGGTGAATATTTATCTAAGGGGACAAATTTGAATCCACCTTAGCTAACAGAAATCTTTCTGCCATATCAGCCATATCATATTGATTCCTTCCTCAAAGATTTAGCGCCGTTAAGAAACATACAGGCTTTGACCATGATCGTAATATAATGGTGCCATTTGGCGGCAAAATCACCCGGTCATAACCGTTTACCTGTGGTGCCATTTGACAGCAAGACCATCAGTTAGAGGACACGTGCCACGTCCTTACTGGCAAGAGACGGTTTGAAAATGAATCATAGTGATATTCTCAACTAGACATTCGTTCTTTGTGAGGGGAAGTGATTTTCAAATTTGTCCACCTCGGCAAACTGCTGTGGAGAATGGATGGATTTTGCTTTAAGCATTGATGATTTATTTCATTTTAAATATCTTGATTTTGGGTGATTTTTTGAATTTTGGATTTTCATGAGCATTCCAGAGGCATTTTCAAATATCTAGGATCCCCTCCGGTTGAGATTTTCTATCAACACGACCAACATCGGGGTATTTTATGGATGATTTCACTTTATTGGTTGGACCTTGTCGACAGAGGATCAGGTTAGTTGTCAGATTCATGCCTTTATTAGTGAATTTTCTTCGTTATAGATCTTGAAGGCCTAATATGAATGTATAAAATAAATATCTTAGTCGATATCGCGACCGTATATTTGTTTGATAGTTCGAGCCGTGTCAACTCCTATCTACCCACATAGAAGGATCAGGCTCGAACATAAATTCATTTTTTGACCCGCGCAGCATCCTCAGTCGTCACATGTGTACATACTACACGCTCGTCAGGGCCCGTACGGGTATATGCCTTTGCATGTATGTTGCATGATGCACTTGTATAGTAATTGTATGTATGCAGTACAGCTGGTGCACACGTTATATTTGCATGTTATGCATTTATGTGAAACATCTGTGCATTGATTTACTTATGCATTTAGATATTATGACATGCTTGAATGGTGTGTCTGAATTTTGCATGATATGTTGATATATGGTATAGTGGCTTAATACACGATCACGTTATATAATGTATTTGCATGATTTGTGTGTATAATACACACATACATTGTCTGTTTTGCTTGCGTAACACATTTGCATGATAATTCAATGCTTGCATGATGTATTTGCATTCTGCATGATGTAATTGTATAATATATATTACATATTGCAACGTATATCTTGCATGTAGCGATGTATATGTATCTAGTACATTTATATGTTAGGAGAGGAAGCATGTACTATGCATACTCGTCCCTAACTACATGCAATTATGATGTGTTTATGTCGTATACTTGCATAGTGCATTTTCTATATTGCATGTATATGCATAATGCATTTTGCATGCTGAATGACGTATTTATATAATGCACCTTGCATATCGCAAATGTGTGCATGTTATGAATGTATTAGCACGTGTTTTGATGCGTGAGGATATTTTGTAATAATCAACTGTGTAAATGTCTGATACTGGCAAGTGCGCAAGGTTCTAGACGTCTTCTATCTGCTTGCATTAATGTTACGGATCCGATGGCGTGATTTTGCTCTTCAATGGCTTGCGATTTTTACTACGGATTCCCTGCTTTTGCTTACAGGTGAATCGTAGTGTTGGCTTTGGATTATTTGCTGCCCTATGCAAGTACACTGTCGTACATTAACGAATCTTCTGTCGTTGTGCATAGTTGCTTATATTTATCACAAGCTCGTTGCTTTTGCCTATAGGCGGTGTGTCTCACTATGCAAGCTTCGTTGAAGTAGTTTGTACGTCAGCAATAAACATTCAAGAGTCGCTAGCCGTCGTGTGCTGGTGAATTACGATCAGCGTGATGTCCTCCGACACTGGTTATGGGTGCTTGTACTTGCTGAACTTCTGTGTTTTCTTGTAGACAACACATTGTGTACATGATGGGTTTCATATAGTTGCTTGCAAATGCTTGCGTTTGCTATATATCGACCTCCTTCGACTGCAGGGGATTAGTGCATTTGCTTGACGCTGAATCATTGTTGACTGTACGGATGCCCTGGCGTTTATTGCATATTATGTGTATATGCCTGCAGGGAGTACCACCATTTGCAGGTAGGTTCAGTGTGTTCATTTGCGTGTTGATGCTAACTCTGGTTAAGCCATATCCATTACTAATTTCCCTCTCACAATTTGCTCGTGAATCGAGTTAATGCATTTGTCGCAGTCTTCTTGAGCGTGTTCCTAGGTGCTCGCATTTGCTTGTAGATAGCACGTGGTGTGCATAATGGGTCTCCTACAGCGGCTCGTAGGTATTTCCACTTGCTACGCATTGATCACCTTTATTTGCAGGATACCGCCGTATTTGTTGAAAGCTTGATTTTTATTGGCTGTAAGGGTGAGTTGTATTAATTGCATGTTACTCTGTGCATGTCGGCAAGAAGCTTTATTGTTTGCAGGTAAATTGACGCATGTGCTCGCATATTGAATTCATTTGTTCATCAGAAACTGTTATATTTGCTTTCAGTTTGCTCAGCGTTGACTGTAGGAATGCTACTATACCGTTGATTTCCCCGCACATGTTGGCTGGCAAGTTGCCACTTTCACCATGTATTAGCCTTCAGCTTTCACAAGACTCGCAGTATACATCTGCAAAGCTAAGTTAATATCGGTCGTATTCATGGTTTATCTGTCATCGTCATTCATCAGCATGCTAGTTTATTTGTATATCAACTGACGACTATTAATGGTAAGCGGTTTATTTCCACCATAACTTTCTTCCTTCTGTTTCTAGTCCTACTACATTCTTCACACATGATTATAGGTAAATCATTGTACCAACTGTATGTCTCTTGTTGTCGTTCATGAGCAATTCATCGTATGCCTTATGGGTGCTTTGTTGTCTAATGTGCTTGCTCTCAAGTTGGTCCTGTCTGAAAGTTCATAGTAGCTCATATAACTTGTTGATGTTTGCTTGTGGTTATTTGAATGCTGCAAGTCAATTGGATCTCGTCATTTGTGTGCATTGCAAGACTTCTATCATCACCTCTCCAACTCGTAGGTTAACCGTTGTACGCACGCCGAGCTTCCTACAACTGCTTATAGATGTTTGTGCTTATTGCAGGTTCTTGATTCTTGCTTGTAGGTGGCATGTGTGCTAGATATACCGCATTCACCACTGAATTCCCCATGCATGTTTGTTGGCGGGTCGCTGCATCTACTGTTGTTGCTCATGAACAAGTTAATGCACTTGTTCATTAGTTAACTGTTATTGACCTCCCTACACACATTTATTGGTGAGTTACCATATTCTCCATTGTCACTCATAAGCGGATCAATGCACTTGCTTGTCAGTTAATTGATGTTGATCAAATTTTGTTTGTTGTCATCACTTGTAAGTGGGCCAATGTATTCATAAACTGGCTAATGTTAAGCGTAGGGAAGATGCTACATTCGTTGCATGTTGCTCATTATTACTTACAAGCGAGTTTAGCATGTTCATTCGCCAGTTATCTTGTGCTTGTTTGTTTATACTTGTTTGACTGTGATGTGAAACAGATAAGTGAACAAAATTTGATTTGGAAATTAATAATGATTTGAACTTTAATTTTGCTAATATAAAACTTATGTTTCACCAATTGAAGATGTTGGAATTTGTCGTTAAAAGATTAAGTAAAAGCAATTAGTTACAATGGAAATTAACGAAGCACTTGCAAGTAATTAACAAAAATAAGTAAGCTAATGGCGATAACACAAAAATCCACGGCGTAACATCAAGACATTTTCACCTTAGTTCCCTCTCTCTTGATTGATAGTAGATTTAGTGGAGAAGGGGAAGAAGCAATCCAAGTGATGCCACCACAAGACAAGTGATGCGTAAGGCCTTGTCCGCCGGAGAAGTAGCCGGAGAAGTGGAGGATGGTGGTCGACCGGCAATGAACCAAGGTTCCTTTGATTTTTGTTCGTCAATCGTCTCGGTGATTTGAAAAAGTATACGATCAACGTAGTCTTCTATCGAATCGTCGTGCTCCCAATTTGGATCAAAGAAAGGAGATAATAGAATATCAACTTCTCCTTTATTGTTGTAGGCGAATCTGTGATCGATCTCAGGATCGGCCATCCTTGAAAATTGAAGCTTTCTTGGTGGTGAGGCCTTGGGAAATCCGCCGGTTGGAAGGGGTAGGGAGGAGCGGCCAAGTGATGGTGGCGGGTGGAGAGGAATAGGGAAGGGCGGTTAGGGTTAGGCTTGGGTTTGGGGAGAAATTAGAAATCTGAAGTTAATTTTCAGATTTTCTATAGAGGGAAGAGTTAATTTCAAATTCAAATTAACCCTAATTAGGGATTAATGGGGGCGGCAGCCAAGAGGAGATTAGGGACTTTAATTGGAGTCTGGGTGGCAAATAGGAGAGAGAAAAGGCATGGGTAAGGGCCGGCCATGTAAGGAGGGGAGAGGGGGTTTTAATTTTAAGTATGTGGACCCCTCAAGAATAAATAAAAGGATTTGAATTAAATCTGAATTTAAATTCAGATTTATTTAAATTAGGGAGGTTACCTAATTTAAGTACTAGCTTTAGGAAAGAGTTTGAATTCAATTAATTAATTAAATTCCAATTAGGAAATGTTCCTAATTAATCAAAATCTATTTTAGGAAAGGGATTAATGACATTTGAAATTTGAATTTCAAATCTATGAGCAATGAGGGGGCCCGGCGGCTATGCTTGTGGTGGGGCGGACAGAGAGAGGGGGGGGGGGGGGGCGAGGGTTTCCGACGGTGGTTTGGGGGGAGGCCAGCAGTTAGTTAAGGGCGGCCAGCGGTTGGGAGGGCCAAGGGGCGGCAGTTTGGGCTAGGGGAGGTGGACGGCTTGTTTTGGAGGGGATAGTTGGATGGTGAGGCCGGCGGGTTGATCAAGGAAAGGAGGGAGGAGGATGTGAGGGAAAAGAAAAAGAACGATGAACCGCAAACCTTGGAATCCACCAAAGGTTGACGGGTACTACTCTCACCTTCAAGAACTCACAAAGAGATCTAACAACAAAAAGTGGAATTCATTCATCATCCTCCTATTACAAAGCATAGGGCCACTAAATATAGGCCTTCAACATAAACAAAAGCAAAGTACACAAATGCCCTTAAGGCTACAATAAGACAACACTCCCCATAGGGGTAAACTCGAAAATTTGAAAATAAAATAAATAACGCATCAAAAGTAAAGACTCTGAATCGTAGCCGTCGATCTACGATTCCGTCGCCGGTACACGTGTCAGAATCTCTGAGCGACGTCCTCATCAGAGTGACTTGAACCACTATCTAGCATTTGCATTTTTAGTTTGATTGTGCATTTAAAGTTTTAATGCCCGGTTCCCTGTGATTTTCATTAAGTTTGATTCCCTGTTGTTCGTTCAAGTTTGCAAGTCCTCTGCTATTTTGTTCAAGTCCTGTGCATTTCATTTAGAATTTCGGCAATCTCCCGACGTCACCCCCATTGAAGGGAAACTTCAGGAGCCTGGGCATTCCCACCACACTAAGAAAAGCGTGTATGATAGGTGTCGAGAGACACCGCGATCATGATCTTCAATCCCACCACGCCAAAAAAGGCGTGTATAGGTCTTCAGGAGTACATGTTTGAAATGCACATTTTTTTTCACACCGGCACTGAGGCACGCACACGGGTACTTAGAAGTTGTCCCCATCAAGCTAAAAAAAACGTGTACAGGGCCAACCCATCTCACCGCAAGCTTCACATCGGGTTCCTTCCCACCACGCAAAGAAAAGCGTGTATATGTGATTTTTTGATGCGCCAAAAGCGGGGTTTGGAACATTATATCTTGCGAGCGATGTCGACGACTGTGTCGGGGCGATGGTGACAAAAATTTGAAAAATGTTCTCCTCCCCTTTTTTTCTTCTCTATTTTTGTCTCTCTTTTTTTTTCTTTTTTTTTCTCCCTTTTTTGTCTCTCCCACTTTTTTTTACTTAAATAATAATAATATTATTATTATTATTATTATTATGATAATATTAATAATAATATTATTATTAACGATAACATTAATATTAATAATAGTATTACTAATAATAATAATAATAATTTTATTAATAAAACTATCAATATTAATTAAAAAAAGAATTAAGAGAGAGAGAGAGAGAGAGAGAGAGATTGCCTGTTGAGGGAGTTGAGTGTTGTTCAGGTTCAGTGGCTAAGGGGTCGGGCTTTTGCTCATGTAGAAAGAAGAATACGGAAGGATTGGTTGGCTTGCAATTTCTGTAGGCGAATCAGCTTGGTACAGGAGTTTGGAAGGTTGATTTGAGAAGTTGATTGGAGTTGGAGCTAGGGTCTGGCAGGCGTTGTGAACGAGAGATAGAAGGTCGGTTGGCTTGCAGTAGTTGGAGTTCGGCACAGTGAAGAGCAGTCGACTGCAATAAGGATCGGGGTTGGAAAATTCAACAGTGGGATCAGACAAGGCTTGCACGAATGAGAGGCGAGCGTGGCCTGCAATCGGGCACGTCTAGTGCGGCTGCTGGAGGGCTCGGATCACGGTTCAGAAGGCCGGTCGAGTGAACTAAGAGAGTCGGATAGTGGAGCTGCGGGGTTTGGAGGACTAGACAGGCAGAAGTCGGCACAGGGTCGGAAGTCTCGAACGGGTACAAGCCAGAGATCTTATGGCTGCTTGTTGAAGTCGAAGAAGTGTGGAGGCTGGAGGCAGAGAGTTGGATTTGGCAGTGATCAGAAGGAAGCCAGGAAGCCCGATCGACTGTAGTTGGATGTCGTGAGGCTTGAGGAAGTCGGAGTGGGGGTCCGATTTTGGCACAGTGAGAGTTTTCGAGTGAGGAAAAAAATTTGTTGCTTCGTTCTCATTTTAACGAGCTCGGAAGACGAAAGCAGGGCTCCATCATGGGATTTGAGCAGGTTTCGCAGTCAGCAGCGTCGGCACAGGATTCATGGGAAGAGACGTAAATGGCTCCAAACAGGTATTTTTGCGGGTTTTGAGCAATATTTACTGCTTATGTGGAGGCCAACAATAATTTATCATAGTACATAGTTTTTGCATATGTTATAATTCTAACCATTGAAATCTTTATTTAAATAATTAAAGTTTGAAAAATAGAATAATATAGAAAAGATAAAAAACTACAAAATAATAGAAAAGATTTATCATACGACATGCAACTTCAAGTCTTGTGAAATCACTTATTATCAACTAATATTACCCAAATAACACAACTCACCTTGATGTATTGGTTGGGAGCTTGGCTATCAACCAAGAGTGTTTGGGTTCGAAGCTTTGCATATATGATGTGTGTGTGAGTTTGTCTTAATCAGCCTAAATGTCTGGAAAAAAAAAATATTACCCATATATAAAACGACATCTAAGTATATATGATGACGCTACTTTTAGAGCTAATATTTGATGGTTAAAGCATAGAATTGCCTCTAGATTACCATCTGATAAAAGAATTCCATGAATATTTAAAATATAAATTTTGAAAATGACAAATGGTATAAATTTTTTTTATGAATTATAGGTTGTGTGGTAAATAACTCATTCATAAATATATTATTATAATATACATGAAAATATTAAGCAGAACGTGTGTCAAAATTCAGATTAATATTTTTTATTTTATAATATTTTTATTATTTTTAAAGTTCTATCAACATGTACGTTGTGCACATGCATTTAAACTAATATACATAAGACCACTAGACGTGTTCACCAACGCTGAATTGTCTAGGCACAAGCAGAACCTGAAGTATACTTTCTATTTAATTGCCTTATGAGCCTTTTTTTTTCCCTTGTGATTAGAGTTACACTACATTATCTTCCACTACATTAACGCCCCATCTCTTGCAAATAAATCTTGCAAGTTAAAATGCATGGTTATGTTTTGAATTCCCAATGGAACAAAACAATCAACCTACACGTAGGAATTGCAGTTCAGTGGAAGTACTTGCAGAGCACAAAAAAAAAACACTTCAGTAACAATGAGGCTGTAGGAAACGTGCAAGTAAATAACATAATTTGATGTATAAAGAACCATTTAAAAAAATTTTAAATTTAAAAAAAATATATGTATAAAGAACCATTTCTACTTTTTGCTACCTTCTTGGCGGCTTGAACCAAAGCAGCACTCATTGTCTTTGGTTGTTCTGTAATGTTGATGGTCTCCTCTGAAGGATTAGCAGGCGGCTCAGGATAATTTGGGGAAAGCCGGACAGGTGGTGCATCTCTTTGCAGCGTACCAAACGTATTCAAAGCAATAAGGGCAATAGAATTGGCTTGCTCTTGCAGCTGAGAAATGATGTCCATTCAGCACGTCCTAATCGACAAAGAAATTCAACAAACTATAAAAAACAGTAGGAAACTGTGAAAGCAATTAGAAATAACATCAGCACGATGGCATTCAGATTTAAGATAAACTTGATAATAAGGCGATAGAAAAGATCAGCGAAAATATCCACTAGCATGCAGTCAACTTTACATAAACAAAGAAACATTTATACTTGGCCAGGGAAACTAACCCGCTTACCTCCTGTTTCATTGTACGAGCCATTAAAGTTTGTCCACAAACAAAGAATATGCTTGGCCGTGGAAACTAACCTACATACTCCTGTTCCGATTCATAAAAGTTTGTGAATGTTTGGAATTGGCCGACTACAAAACCTCCACTAGTTGTAACATGTAGACGACGGCTTGAAGAGTTGAAAGAAAGAAGCAACAACAAACCATGCAAAAGTAACCCCTATCGGAAAACTTCATTGGTTTAAGAATTGAATGGAAAAAGATAACATTGAGAGGTGACAAAACATTTTAGAGTCCAAGATTCCTAGCGTACATCAAGCATGCGAAGTAGATATAGATGTAATCAACGGATGCCGCTAAGTATTCACGGAAATACAAGCAATTAATCTAAAAACAATCATATACCAACAAAAATTTAAAACTTGCAAGAATTCATTTCATACTAAAATATTCTGACGTTCTACCTGAGATTCAAAACAAAAAAGTTAAAGATCACAAAAGACACAAATGATTAAAATTTCATCCAACAAATCATATTAGAATAGATCTGATAAAATCCAATCACACTTTCAGCCAATAACAATAAATGCATAGAAGAAGGAAGACTTGTCACATGCCTTAGGAGCCTTCATTTACTATTGCTAAAGCTTTTATCCTTCGCTTTCTCTCTCGTTGTCTATCCCAATCAATTGTTTGCTCTAACCATAAATGCTTGTTGCTCGCTCTCTCACCTCAATGATATCGTGATGCCCTAAATCCTAATTCGGGAATTTAGCATCAAGTAAAGCAGAGGGGCAATGAAGTTAGGTTGGGTGGTTTGGTTTGGATTGGCCTAATATGAGTTATTACATTCTCCACACTTTAAGTAAATTTCATCCCTGAAATTCAAACTAACTAAATATAATACAAGCAATAATTCTTACCCATATACTTAAAATATAAAGCATAAATGTCACTACAACATTGGCACAAACATCAAGCATAAGCTCAAGCATTATAAATTCTATTGAGTGTAATCCATTGACAACGAATCATCGAAAAGAGCAACAAAAATAAGGTGTAAATTTACAATATATTGGTTTCACATTTTAAATATCACATCAAAAGCATAATGTAAACATAATTATTGAAATGTGAAACCGATGAATTGTAGATTTTAATCTTGGTGGATGATATATTCACCCATAAAACATGCTAAAGGTTAAAGCACCAAAAGATCCTTGTGCTGAAATTTTATTATGATGGCTTGCTAAGGGCACGCCAAAGATCACTAGGTAAGTGGGGAGATTTTCTATAAAGCTTAAGCAAAGGAAATATGGTCGATCCAAGGAATTTGAAAGTTGGTCGAAGGATCATTACTCTACGTACCCTATCATGGGACTCAACGATATAAATAATCACCTCGAAATCCTTAGTCTTCTCATTAACTACCTATTATATTGCTCCTCATCAAAATCCTTATCATCCTCAATCATCTTGGGTTTATCTGCTCAACTTGGTCAAGCTTTCTCTATGTATCAACACCATATCCTTTGTCATTACTTTGTTAGGTTCCGTATCTCTTGGAGATAACCATTCAACATTAATAATAGTATTGTCTTTCTTAATGAACTTAACCTCTTAATGAACTTGTGTTCAAACACAAGGTAGTTTGACCAAGTATTTTCCTATTTCTGTTGGATTACATCAAGGATTAGCCTTAAGCCCATATCTTTTTGCTTTAGTCAGGGATGCTCTCACTAGACATTTGCAAGAGGTTGTACCCTGGTGTATGCTTTTTGCTGATGATATTCTTCTTGTTGATAAGACTAGAGAGGGAGTTGAAGGTAAACTTGAATTATGGAGGTCAACTTTAGAGTCTAAAGGTTTTCGTTGAGTAGATCTAAAATTGAATATATGAAGTGAAATTTTAGTAGTAATAGATCTAGTGGGGGGATTGTGACTTTGAGTGATCAAGTCATTAATAAGAGTACAAGTTTTAGATATCTTGGGTCTATATTGTTCAGAGTGATGGTGAAATAGATGGGGATATTATTAGTAGAATTCAAGTTGGATGGTTGAAGTGGAGGAATACATCAGGC
The DNA here is from genome assembly GCA_019925795.1 of Dendrobium chrysotoxum. NCBI lineage: Eukaryota > Viridiplantae > Streptophyta > Magnoliopsida > Asparagales > Orchidaceae > Dendrobium > Dendrobium chrysotoxum. Next base: position 41,822,990 of record CM034301.1, read on the forward strand.
TTGTTGCGTGATAGAAATGTCACCCTCAAACTTAAGGAAAAATTTTATAAGATAGTGATGAGACCTACAATGCTTTATGGTGCAGAATGTTGGTCACTAAAAGAGAAGCATAATATTAAGTTAAGTGTTGTAGAGATGAGGATGCTTAGGTGGATGAGTTGATTTGCTCTTAGAGATAGTATATGAAATGAGCATTTACGTGAAAAGGTTGGAGTAGCTCCAATGGAAGATAAGATTAGAGAGAGTCGCCTTAGATGGTTTGGTCACATAAAACGGCAGCCTCCTGATGACCATGTTAGGAAAGTAGTTGTATTAGATTTGGCCTATGATCCACCGGCACTCCGCTTGAAGAGGGAATGCAGTGTCGGAGACGTGTTTGACACGGCACAGACACGTGTTCGAAACGGTTTCAGCGCGTCTCATTTAAAAAAACATAAAATTTAATTGGACACATGTGTCGGACACGCATGTCCGACATTTAATAACTAAATTATTTTTTAAAAAAAATCTTTATATACACTGTGAGGCGAGCACCCAAGGCCTAATTCTAATTTGGCGGAAGCTTTCCCTTTCATTTGTATTCCTCTAGGGCAAGTGAGGCGAGCACCCAAGGCGAAACCGCCAGCACGATTCTGTCGTCTTCCCCCTTCCTTTGTCGTTTCCGCGAGCACCCGAGGCCAAGCCGAGCACTCTATCTTTGTCGTTTCGTCGTTTTTGCGCACTGCTGAGCCCAAGCCACGTCCAAACCGAGCCATTTCTGCGCGCAGGCGAGCCAACCGAGCATCTCTTCAAGTCCTATAAGTAGGGCTGCAAGTGAACTAAACGTTCAACGAGCTACTCGATGCTCGATTCGATTAAAGCTCGTTTGTGATCGTTTAACTAACTAAACAAACAAACTTGAACAATATTTTAAATACTCGATCCTTAAATAAACAAGCTTGAACATTAATGTGTTCGGTTCATTTATGTTCACGAACAAAATCATTTGAAGTTCGTGAACAAGCTCGACATTTAGCTACATAAAAAGCTCGATTTGTGAGGCTGACTGTGACATTCAGTAATTCATTAAGGAAGAAAATCCAGTAGTTCATTTTGATTGCTTAGAATGGTGGAAGGCTAACTTCATATTATTGTTTGTTCAATAGATTGTTTGCTAAACATGTTCACGAACATAGCTCGTTAAGACTTGTTTGTTTAAAGCTCGATAAGCACTAAACAAATCGAACATGAACCGAACATGAACCAAACATGAACACCCTTAAATTAAATGAACCAAACATGAACACAAATAATAAAACTCGAATCAAACACGAACAAAACTTGAACTGGCTAATGATAAATGAACTCAAACATGAACACTTACATACTCGGCTCGGCTCGGTTCGTTTGCAGCCCTACCTATAAGTGGATTTTGCCATTTTTTTTCTCCATTCATTTGTGCTTGCAGTATTTTAGGGATTCCTCAAGGTCTGAATAAATAGATTTCACTACAATTCACTTTGTTAAAACTCTCTTTTAGAATTCAATCTCCAACCACTTATAAGTTTTCTTGTCAAAAACAAAAGCCCTTGGTGTAATTATTGTGACCATCACTTACTGTTTTATATTTTTCTCTTTCATTAGTTCTATAGGTTAAGAAAGGCGATGATCCATGAATAAAAAAAATGCCCATACCATACTTCTTTTTGTGTGATTTGAGGCAGACATTTTGCAGGTGCTGTTTTTTTTTACTTGGTTGAAACCTTTCTTTATTACCTCGAGAAATAGTAAATTTGTTTCTTAAATCTCGCATATATATATATATATATATATAAGTTAAATTGACTCAACATGAACAAAATTCTGCAAATTGGTCTTTTTTTTTTCCGTGTTGTCTTTGGGGCTACTTGGCATTTTGCCTTTGTTAATCCCTTGATTCTTTTAAATACATTGAGGGATACAGTGCTATGATTCCTTATTATTAGGAGTTTCAATTAGAACTCTAGTATAGTAGATTCTTCATCTATTCACGTCAAGTTTTGACAACTTGATTTACTCATTTCATTTGTAACAGTAAATCAAACATATAAAAGCAATTAAAACACGAGAGAACATATTTTATTCTCATAGGCTTAATTAAATTGATATAAACTTGATTACAAAAAATACAAAACAAAAAAGTGAAAAACTCAATACACACTTCTTGTAAGTTACCCATTTATTAAGACTTTATTTTGCACATTTTAAATGTATTACAATATGTCACCCAACTTATTAAGACTTTATTTCTTCTATTTCACCGGTGTATTTAAAAGCAAAATGAGTTCTAGTTCTAGTGGGAGTGGTTCAAAAGAGCCATGTGTAGAAACTAATAAGCCTTTATGGAATCATGTTACAAAGTTAATAAAAACTTTTGAAGGAGGAGGAAATGAGTCATTCAAATGCAATTACTGTGGTGACACCTACAAATGATCATATTCTAGGGTGAAAGCACATCTACTTAAGATTAGTGGCTATGGAATTAAAATGTGTCCTATGATTATTGCTTCACAGTTGATGGAATTGAACAGACAGGTTGATGAAGCTGAATCTAGGATCAAAAGGGTACTTCCTAAAGAGATACATTTGTCATCTACCTATGGTTCATCCCACACATCTTCCTCATCCATTAGAGTTGATCATGCTAGTTTATTTAGGAGTGAAGGATATGAATCAAAGAAAAGAAAAGGAGTTGTCAGTAGTTCTTTAGAGAAGGCTTTTAACATGAAGATGCGAAAGCAACTTGATGGTGAAATTATAATGATGTTTTATTCAACGAAACTTCTTTTCAACCTCGCAAGAAATCCTTATTATAAGATTGCATTCAGTTTTACATGTAATAACAACTTTGCAGGTTATATTTCACCTGAATACGATGCAATCAAATCAAAATTATTGGAGAGAAAAAGAACAAATATTGAGACATTGCTTGAACCAACGAAAGGAGTGTGGAAAGAAAAAGGTGTAAGTTTGATGTGTGATGGTTGGACTGATCATCAAAGAAGACCACTCATCAATTTCATGGCAGTTTCAGAGAATTATCCAATGCTTATTAAGGTTGTGAATTGTGAAGGAAAATATAAAGATAAATATTTCATTGCCAATTTGATTAAATAGGTGATAGTAATGATTGGGCCTTCAAATATTGTGCAGGTTATTATAGATAATGCACCAGTATGTAGAGCTGCAGGATTGTTGGTGAAGCAAAGTTATCCTCATATATTTTGGACTCCATGTGTTGTGCACACTTTAAATCTTGCTTTAAAAAATATATGCGCAGCAAAAAATACAAAGGCTAATGAAATCATCTATGTTGAATGTCATTGGATAATAATGGTTGCAAGTGATGTTTTGATCAGAAATTTAATTATGAACTACTCAATGAGACTTTCAGTCTTTAATGATTTCTCACATTTGAGAATGTTAGCTGTTGCAAAAACTCGTTTCGCCTCTGTAATAATCATATTGAGAAGGTTCAAACAAATAAAAAGTGCTCTTCAATCTATGGCGATTAGTGAGAAATGGTCTTGCTATCCAGAAGATGACGTTGGGAAGGCCAGCTATGTGAAAGAAAAGGTCTTATATGATTTGTGGTGGCTTTCACTTATCCTATTTATGATATATTGAGAGAGGCTGACACAAATAAATCATGCCTACATTTGATTTATGAAATATGAAACTTTATGTTAGCAAAAGTGAAAGAAATGGACATGATGAATTTTTGGACTATTGTTTATATCATTTTTGAGGATATGTAGAGCAAAGGCAACACATCTCTTCATTGTTTGCCTCATTCATTAAATCCAAGGTAAATTTGAATATATCTTATAAATTAGTTTTTAATTTGTTGGTTAATGAATAAATAATTTTATATTCTTTGTATTATTTAAAAGTATACAAGTAAAGAATGGCTTCAAGAAGATCCTCAATGTGTCTCACCACAAAAAGATTTAGAAGTTTCAAATATAAGAAAGATATACTTGAAACGATATTTTCCAAATGAGGAGGAGAGAAGAAAGATTAATATAGAACTTGCAAAATTTTTTAGATATTTAGAGGATTTTGGTGATCAAGAATCTTTGGTTGATAGATGGAGGATGAATCCAAAAATGTAGTGGTTGATTCATAGAGCTTCAGCACCACTTCTTCAAACAATAGCAATAAGACTTCTTTGTCAAGTTTCATCCTCCTCTTGTTGTGAGAGAAATTGGAGCACATACTCATTTATTTTAATCAATAAAGAGGAATAAAATAACTCCACAACGGGCAAAAGATTTAATTTATGTGCATACAAATCTTCGTCTTCTATCAATAAAGACCCAACTTTATATGGCAGGTAATAACAAGATGTGAGATGTTGCTGGAGAAGGGTTCGAGTCCTTTGATGATATGGGAATATTAGAGGTTGCAAATCTTTCTCTTGATGAATCAAAGTTGGAAGCAATGATATTCAATGATGATGATATTGAAGGCCAAAGACAAAACTCTGAAGCTAATCCTATCATTCCCTCTACTGAGTAGTTCAGGCTTGATGTTGTACTAAATGATTTTTTGCTTATATTTTTATGGTTGTACTGGATATTTTATACTAAACATTTTATGTTATAAGCTAAACGAGTTATCATGACATTGATTTATTATTGTTTGTCATTTAGAATATGATGTTACCTTAATTTCTATATAATATATTAAAAAAATTATTATGTCGTGTCCACGCTGCACCCGTGTCCTATATTTTTAAAAAAAAGCCGTGTTCGTGTCGTGTCGTGTCTGTATCGCCGTGTCCGTGTCAATGCATTATAAGATTTGGCTTATGTTAAGAAAAATAGAGGTAGACCTAAAAAGACTTGGTTAGAAAATATTAGAAATGATCTTTCTTTATTAGATTTAAATGAGAATTTAACTCTTAACAGGATATAATGAAGAAAAATGATTCATGTAGCCGACCCCACGTAGTGGGATAAAGGCTTGATGTCGTTGTTGTTGTATTACTTTGGGTTCCTTTTTAGACGACTTTATAGCAAAACTAAGTACCTTAAAATCCATAATCTTCTTCATAAAATTAGTCTTAGATTTCTCCATGTATGAAGCCCCACCATCCTCGATCATATCAGGGCTTGTTTGCTCAACTTGGCTAATGTTACTCCTAGTATCAACACCATCTCTTTCATAGTTGATGTTAGGCTCCATTGCACTCACAATCAACCCTTCAGCATTAATAGCAAACTCATAATCATTTGAAAGTTGAATTTTTTTGTCACAAACGACCTTATAAGACTCTACCTCCTTGAGGGTCTTATCTCCAACATTAATAATAGTCACATCATTCCTTGTGGCATTCTCATTGTTGACAACTCCAATTTCTTTCATGATTGTTTCAAAAGCCTAGGAATTGGCAAAGCCACTCCCCAATATCATCCATCAGGTTTGAAATTAGTTCATAATTATAAGTCTTGCTCTAAGGCATGATAAAATTCAAATTATTGAAGTACATGGCCACTTGAGTTTGCAGGTAGGGTGTAAGGATGTTGAATTGACCACCTTTTTCTACTCTTGGAGCTATAATAATCTAGCGCTCAATTATTGGAACTACCTTCAGGGTTTTCATCGACTTGCGCGTTCCCTTAATGATAGTCTTCTTAGCATCAACAACATCCTTTGAAATTAATTGATGAAATTTGATCTCAATATTATATTTAATTTCCTTATATATGAAGAAATAAGGCAATCACTAAAGCATTAAGTTGTCTAGAGCTACACTTCTCATAAGTTACCTAAGAGCAAACCTCAACTTAGCTATCAATTCTAAGCCCCAAGAGTGACATAAAGACTCATAAAGTTGACCACTCATTGAGAGAATTCACATGATGTACTCATTAATTCATCGAAATATGCTCTTATATTATACTCGCCAATAGCGTTCTTGCTTTGAAGCTTACTTCAGGCCTACATAGCCCATCATATATCTAACTGCAATTGTCTATATTTTTGTTTTTTATTTAAATGTAGTATGTCGCCAACTCTACGACAACTACCTTCTCTCCACCTATAATTAGGGGATTAATGGTCAAATTCATGCCTACAAAATAATAAATCTAAGGCAAAATCCAAAGCTTAAATTGAGATCCCTATCTCTTTATTTCAATTATATTACCCAAGATTCAACTCATCATTAGTTAGTCAAGGAAATTCAAAAAAATTCTTTATATATTAATTCTCTTAGGAATCCTCTTCGATATGGTTCTCTCTTTCTTTCTCAAATATTTTGGGCATGATTCATTTTCTTATAAATTTTTCATATTTTTTAAATAATATTTTTAAATAAACATATAACATAATAAAATTAAATTGAGGTTTAAATTTAGTTATTTTTAAATAGTGACTATGAAGTAGGGGTGTAAATAAATTGAGATTATCTCGAGCCACAACAAATTCATGCTTGTCTTTTTAGTCAAAAAAGCAGCTTGAACTCAACCTTGAGCTCGAGTTAAGCCCATAGAATGAGCTTGAGCACGGCTCATGCTTCTATTCCTATAGCGCGACAACTTCCTAAAGAAGTATCAACTGAGGAAGTTGTAATAGAAACTTGCTGCAGAAGGATGACAAGTCAAATGGAATAAGTCATGGCATGATTACGTTGGGGAAGCCATTAACAAGAATAAACTAATTGAGAAAGTCGCAGCAAGATTTCATAGTAGACGGCATGGATGAGAGGATGGAAGAAGAAGAGGAAGCTGCCATGGGGCTTGTTGAATAAGAAATGAATTGACCTGCTTTTTTATGCATAAAGAATTACATTAATGTGAATAGCTCATTGCTAATGCATTACATATATATAATGTATTAAGGGAGGCTTCTTTAGCAAGCTTTGGATGAGGCCTTAAGGGCCTGTTTGGATGCAAGACTTAGGCAAGATTTGAGCTAAATCCTGCCAATCGCCAAAAAATATAAAGTAAATTTCATGGTAGGTAATCTCTACTACACGGCCTTTTCGCCATTTTTGCCCTAAATTCCGGATTTCGTAAATCCGAATTTTTTGCGGATTTCGTAAATCAGACTCAAGAAGCGCGCGAAAGGGGAGACATATCGTTACCTTCGCGGCGAACTCCCGGCGGGACTTCCGATCCGAAAGGAACAACGTCGGAGGAGGAGGCGGAGAAGCTTCAACTCTTTCAGAACTCTACTTCACGCGAAGCAGAACAGCAACGAATAAATGCAGAAGAGGAAAAACAAACCCTGCAGGCAATGGCAAGCTACTCGTTCGAAGCTCTACCTCACGCGAACACCAAAGAGGAAGCTCTATCTAAGCGAACGGAGAGAAGAGGGAAAGCCAACCCGCCTATAAGTAGTAGATTAATTCTTAATGTCTTAATTAGGCATTAATTTAATTAATATAATTTAAAATATAAATAATTAATTACGTAATTAATAGGGTAAATATTAATTAAATAATTAGTTAGTAATAGAATAGTAAAATAATTAATTATATATTTATAAATATAAATAGTAATTAAAAAGTATTAATATAATATTTAAATAATTAATATTATAAATAATAATTAAATGTTTAATTATTTTAAATATAACTAAATAATTAATTAGATAATTATTATTATAATTAACATTGAATACTTATTAAAATTTCCCCAAAAAAATTACTTATTAAAATAATATCAAAATAAATTAACAACCAGGATATCTATTTCAATTCAACTAGCTCTTGAGCAATGCATTCGAGTTTCATCAAATTAAACTCTAATTTGTGGATTGATGAACAGGCTCCTAAGCTCATTATTGGCTTATACTATTAGTTTGAAGTAGCGGCAAATTTACAGCGGAGGTGAGCATTAAACCCAAGATTTTTAGGTTTGATATGTCATCATCGGGTACGAATTTGGATACAAATATGAATTAAAAATTTTCAAAATTAAATCCGTGATCATATGAACTCTGATTTCAACAAATTTATAACCAAACAGAACGTCTCCAAGAGACGAACCTAACGACACCAAAATCGGTCTAATTCTAACCCAAATGGGTTCAAATCGAGTACCCGAAGCCTATTTAAAAGCTTCATAACATTAATTGGATGACCAAAAGAAATCCAAATGTGGCATGCATATAGTTGAATTGAGCGGCTCGATAAGATGAATCCAACGAGCCCAAAATCGTCAAATTCTGACATCATTAAGACACTCAAATGCTCGATAAGCGGTCATGACTGAGGGAGTTGATATCGATCGTCCATTAAAATACTCCCCAACATGACCTTGATCTAGTCCCTATTTATTGGTCATGTCACTCAAAAAAATATATAAATAAACCTCTCATTCTTCACAAAGAGGAGAAAAGAGAAGAAAAACAAATGATCTCTCTTGTTTTCTCAAGCTTGCACCACCAGCCGAATTTCTTCCCGACCACCAACCATCGTTGGACTTTCAAATTTTCATTGGTTGCTATTAAAGCTTTTTCCAACAATCAAATATTTTCGGACATCTGCCCAACAGTTGATTAATACCAAATCTCCATCCATCGCAAGCAAGACATTGATGAAACATTCTTTGTTATTCATGGGACCAATCTTTTGAAGTTTAGAAATTTCTTTAGTATATTGTCTTTTCCCTAATCTTGAGTTAAGGGATGAGCTGACGTCGTCCGACAAAGATGGGATATTATTTGTAATCAATCATCAGTGCTAGTGGATTCATTCAAAATGGGCAAGACCCCTTGATTTTTTCCTCTTTTCAGGAGTTTCCACATAAAAATGCTGACGTCTCTTGTGAATATCACACCTCAATCTTTCATCTATTTGTGTGTTGGATCTTCGTACAAAGCAAAGATGCTAAACTTTATATCTCTCAACCGCCACGAACATTCCAGGACACAACAAGATTCATAAACTAAATTTTATCCATCAAGCTACGACATTCATCCATGCATAACATTTAATATTTTTCACTTAAATTATAATTAAATATAACAAAGGCCAATATTAATTCATTTCTTATCTTGATATGGAATTTACATAATTACATAACTATTATATCATTAAAAATCAAAGTTTTGAAAATCAGATTGGACAACGAACCAAAAGAAGGAGAGATTCACGATTCAACCAGTCAAACCGGATGACGTAATAAATAATAATATTATTAAAAATTATAAAATGAATGAGAAATTTGTCTCGAATACCTTCACTCTGCATTCCATTTTTATATCAAACTAATCAAAGAACCTAAATATGACATCAATTATGTTCATAAAATATAAACAAATAACACATAATATAAATGTGGCATCAAATAAGTCAATAAAATATAAAGAAATGTTTCATAAATAAGTAAATAACTCACCAAACGACACATCTTGTGGCTCCAGATTCTCACACGAGGTGGTCTAACCATCTCGTGGTTCTCGGTTACCGCACAGGATGATAAGACAATATTGCATTGGGGGAGAAATACATACCTTTTGTTGAGCTCTATTGTGTGTTGGGTGTTGAGGAATGCACACCATCTTCAGTTCTCTTTCTCTAGCATATGAAACTATAAAAAATAAAATAAACAAAAGAAAATGAATTAAATTATATGATAAAATAGACAATTAAGAAATGTATAAAATACACAACATATAACACATCTCTTCATAATTTATAGCATGATTATGACACTTTATACTAACTGATAAGAAGAACTCAAAATTTATCATGGTTTTGAAAATCAGGCCGGACTGGTCCATTCGGCCGTGAACCGGTCCTATGACTGGTTCAGTCCTTCTGAAAAATTGGTCTAGCATCAAACTGATGAAAACCGATTTGAACCTAAACCAACCTGTTTCTTAAAAACCAGCCGGTTCCATTTACAATATATTAACATAATTTAATTTAATATAAAATATTTTATTAAATATTAAACTAATTTAAATATGATATAATTCCAAAAAATATTTAATAATATAATTCTGCAAATTTTAAAATATTATATATTAAATACTAGTTAATCCTACTCACATGATTTCTTCACCCCACATGGGCTCTTAACCAATGCATACAAGAAAAGATATATACATAACATAATATAAGCTCCTAACTGATGTGGGACTAAACAACTAGTAGTTTCTAGTTTCAACAATGTATGCATGATGGATGCTTCTATGAGAATTTGTTGGAAAAAATTTGTATAGAATATTCAAATAAAAACTAATCATAATAATTTTTAAAGTTCTTAAATATATAATTATTTGTATATTTATAATTATTCAAATAAAAAATAAATTATTTATAATTCTTAAAGTTCTAAAACTTCTCTCTAAATGTGAAATTAAATGATATTAAGAAGAATAAAAAATCTAAAAAAATAATATTGAATGACTTTATAAATATAGTTTTATAACTTGAAATTTATATATAATTTATATATATGAAATTATATCAAAATATATAACATAAATTAGTAATTATTTATATTAAATATATATTTCTATATAAACTAAATTTTTATTAAATATAAATTAAAATCAAAGATTGGAGATATTTATATTTAAATTTAAAATTAGTAATTATTTATACTTAAATATATAATATAAATATAATAATGATTTATATTTAATTTTAAAATTATGTAATATATTATATATGCATGAATTTTATTTATTTTTTAATCTCAAAATTCTTAGAATTATAAAATTTCAAGATTAAATTGGCATCATTATTATGCTAATTTTATTAATTTTTTATAATATTATTATTTATTACGTCATCCAGTTCGACCGGTCAAATAATAAACCTCTCCTTCTTCCGATCCATTGTCCGGTCCGATTTTTACAACCTTGAAACTCATAGAGATAATAAAGTCATAAATTAATACCATACATACAAAAAAACAATAATAGTCATTCAATTGTTTATATCAGTTTACATAAAAAATATAAAACTCAAAACACTCATAGTGAATCTAATAATCATCCGCTAAATTTTTATGATTAAATGATGGATTCTCAAACTCTCATTCATCAAAATTTTGCATCCCAAATATTTCTAAGTCCTCACATGATATGTCATATTCATTAATTCACAACTACAAGGTATTGTAAACAATATAAATTCATATATATATACTATACATGCATGCTGATATGTGTGAGCAAGCTTGGATTTACACTTCCCTAAAGACAACTAAACGCAGGTGCATTTACACCCACATGAAAAAGGATAATTTTTATAAAGGAGCATGCTAATTACCACAATTAGTAAAAGGAACAGATTTATTTAAAAATTTAAGAATGAGCAAATTCGTTAAAATAATTGGCGTTTTCAGAACACGCCAAAAAATATGGCAAATTCTGAATACGCCAATTACTTTGGCGTGTTCTGAATAAGCCGAATGTTTTGGCGTTTTCATTAAGGGAGAGAGAGAAAGTGGCAACTAGAGAGAAAGAGAGTGGAGGAGAGATAACAGAGAGAGAAAGAAAGTTACAGGTAGAGAAAAAGAGAGAGGCGGAGAGAGACAAGAGGCGGAGAGAGACAATAGGGTTTTAAATTTAAGTTTTTATAATATTTACATAATTTAATTAATATCACATTTATATTTAAAATAAATATAATAGTTTAAAATATTTAAATCTTATAGTTATAAAAATTTAAATGATTTTTTATAAATATCAATTAAATTTATAATTATAAATATTAATTAAATTTTTTATAAATATTTAAATCTTATAAAATTTATGACTATAAATATTAATTAAGTCATAAATTTAAATAAAGTTATTAAATTTAATTTAAAATATAAATTAAATTAAATCAAATTAAATTTAAAATATAGCGTAATTAAATTAAATTAAATTAAGAATTTAAATAAAGTTAAAATATAGCGTAATTAAATTAAATTAAATTATAAATTTAAATAAAGTTATTAAATTTGATTAAGTTATATTTAAATTAAATTCAATAACTTTATTTAAATTTATAACTTAATTAAATTAAATTAAATTAAATTAGTTAATTTTAAAAAAGTTAAATTTAAATTAAATTAACTTAATTTTTAAAAAGTTAAATTTAAATTAAGTTAATTTTTTAAATTAAATTTTAACATAAATTTAATCAAATTAAATTTAATATATAACGTAATTTAATTAAGTTATAAATTTAAATAAAGTTATTAAATTTAATTTAAATTATAACTTAATCAAATTTAATAATTTTATTTAAATTTATAATTTAATTTAATTTAATTACATTATATTTTAAATTTAATTTGATTTAATTTAATTGATATTTTAAATTAAATTTAATAACTTAATTTAAGTTTATAACTTAATTAATATTTTTAGTCATAAATTTTATAAGATTTAAATATTTATAAAAAAATTAATTAATATTTATAACTATAAATTTAATTGATATGTATAAAAAATCATTTAAATATTTATAACTATAAGATTTAAATATTTATAAACTATAAGATTTAAATATTTTAAACTATTATATTTATTTTAAAATAAATAAAATATAAATGTAATATTAATTAAATTATGTAAATATTATAAAAACTTAAATTTAAAACCTTCTGTCACTGCCTCTTCTCTCTACCTGTCATTCTCTCTCTCTCTCTCTCTCTCTCTCTCTCTCTCTCTCTCTCTCATCCACTCTCTCTCTACCTGTCACTTTCTTTCTCTCCTTAATGAAAACGCCAAAACCTTTGGCTTATTCAGAACACGCCAAAATAATTGGCGCATTCAGAATTCGCCAAATTTTTTAGCGTGTTCTGAAAACGCCAATTATTTTGACGAATTTGCTCCTTCTTAAATTTTTAAATAAATCTGCTCCTTTTACTAATTGTTATAATTAGCATGCTCCTTTTTAAAAATTACCCCATGAAAAAACATTAGCTTGAATATATAGTACATTGATACACATAAATGCCCCAAAACATCCACTATTAGAGGAACATAAAACATTGACAGTAGATTGCATACTGATATGTAGGACAACTCCTGTGCTTGTTCCTATAACAATTTGTATAATGTATAGTATGAACACATTGACAGTAAATTTAGCAAGCAATTCTATTTTAATTTTCACAGCTAAATTTTCAATATGCCAAAATTTGAAGAAAATTAAGAGAACAAACAAGCCAACGTTAAACTTATAGATGAAGTATGAACAGAGTAAGGGCGGCAGAGAAAAAAACAGATAGGTATTCTAATATCACATGCAACAAAGCCCTCAAGTCACATGAAAAAACTCTGTCCAAATGTCACACATAGATTAAGCCTTCGCCACGCTCCAAATGTCGCACATAGAGGCAAATAACTCACATTGGGTCGGAGTGGAGGAGTTGAACACGAGAGGAAAGCATTCGGTTCGGTGTTGGCTTCGCGAATGAGCAATAGACGGCGACGTTCGACGGGAAGAAGATATGTCGAACAGGAACAAGAGGAAGATACAATATGTCTGAATGAATTATAGGGATTTTTATTTCGTATAAACTCCGCCTTCTTTGATCTGAGCCGTCCGATCTTTACTAAACGACTCAAAATGGGATGTAGTTGAACTGGCATGTTATCGGATACTGGGACCGATTTTATAGTTTAGCAATCGAATCACCGGTTCGAACTGTTCAAACCTGGTTATATGCGAAAACGGTTTTAAAGCAAACTACAACCGGTCGCCCGACAGGTTTGTGGTTAAACCAATTGAACCGGTAGATTGATCCGATTTTTAAAGCATTGTTAAAAATCATATATATATATATATATATATATATATATATATATATATATATATATATATATATATATATATATAATTTTATGTTATATTTTTTTATAATTAACATCTAAATATTTAAAGTTAAATAAAATAATTATAAATTTAGCAAATACTTGCTAAATTTTATCAGAGAAACACAAGTTGAAGAGCCCATTGAATCGAGCAGGATAGGGACCGCAAAACCCCAAAGAACAGCAACGTCCCCACTTTCATTCCACGATCCGCCGTCAAACTTACTGCCGGCGGAGCACGGAGTGGATGGCTTTCCCTGCTGCGTCGGCAGAATTCATCAATTGCAGTCGCTGCCTTGGCGCACTCGCACCTCATATCAACCGAGCCACGCCAAGCCGCTACTGGATAGGCTCTATCCGACTGAGCCGCCCATCACTTTCTCCATTATCTTTACGCATCACCGGGACTTTGGACCTTTTCAAAACCTTCTCCACGCGGCCGCTATCCGTGTCGTCCTCGCTGTCTTCCCCTCTTTCAGATCACCGATATCCTATCCATCGCAGGTGGCGGACGGAGAAAGTTGGAGAGATGCCGTTCGAGAAGATCAAGGTTGCGAATCCCATCGTGGAGATGGACGGTTCGTGGGTTTCTCTCTCCTTCACAATCTTCCTTTGCTTCATTCATTTTTTGATCTATTTTTGAATAACACATATCATGCATCAGGCTTTTCATGTTACATTTGATCACGGTTGATTGTTTAGTATCTGCGGTGTGGATTCATGCACCGTGGTTCTATGCTCTACGTCAACATAATATTTAGAGCAAGTCGTGGTTTGAATCGTTGAATCCCAAAGAGTGAGAGAATGATATAGACGTTCAGAAGACATGCTAATAATTTTCATGCCTGTTGTAGTCTATGGTGAATGACCTGCGTCATGAAATTACATTTGACAATAGTTAACGGTTGAGTCACGGGCGGTGTGGATTCACTCCAATGTGACTCGGTGTAATTAGAACTTTGGCTATATAATATCGGTTAAATTTTCTCTATCAGTATGGGCTTTTGCAGTAGTGGAGTAGTGCAAGGGATCTATAATAAGCAGAAACCTGTACCATTTATGTGGCTTTTCCTGTTTTTGTTTTCTTGGGAGTTGAATGAATATTCTAGGGCAGGTTAATAGGATGATATTATTTTACCCCTGCTCTCCTGGATTTTACGTGATTCTACGTTGTTTTGATTTTAGGTGCTATTGGAATCATTGAAGTGTTTGTGTTGAATTAGAAGATGAAGCATAAGAAGTTATGCCTGTTTTTACCTTGCTTCTTTTATCTGAAAAACAATCCATTTTTGATTGGATGAATCTGCTTCCTCTCCGTTGTTAGTGGCAGAAGCCAGTTAAAAATGAGCGGCAAAAATGTTTATCCTAATTTTGGCTGGGCAAATTTTTCTCATTTTACATGACAACAGGTGGATTTAAAAGCGAAGTTTCTGTAATATACATGACTATAAGATGATTTATTGCAACTATCGGAGGAATGAGGCTACTCTCAGTCACCCCTGATTCCAACAATGTGTTTAGCCAAACTCTCAATTTTATTGTTGAAGCACTATTTAGAAGAGGAAAGTTACTTCTTTCTGCATTTGCTGGAAGAAGATTTGCTATGTGGGCTCAGGCAATGTTAGAGGTTTATTTTAGGGCGGTGTGGTTGGTTGTTTACTTGGAGGCACGAAAAAAGGACTGCGAATTAGGGGGCAGGAGATTTGGAAGGGAAGAGCTAGAACGGCGTATTGACAAGCTCTGACGAATGAATGGATGAAGGTGCTGATGGCTAGATATGGTTTTTTTTAATCTGATTGTAGTTAGTATCATGCAATTTGCAGAGGTATTAATTGAATACCAGTTTGATTACTTACTTACAACTAGTCTTGTTTCCCTTGCATGTACAGTTTTCACAACTAATAGATTCCATGTACATTTTTAAAGTGTTTGGATGTTTTATGGTTATATGTGATCCACACATCATGTAAAAAAAATGAATGTCATTGTTTCTCACATATTATCAATTTCAATATTTTATTTTATGTTGATTTTCATGGTTTATAATTACTTATGATCACATTTGGTGCATAAAGCATGTCATTAACGTGGTTGTTCTTTTAATAATTATATTACCATCCCTTTTAATTGTCATTAAAGTGGTTGTTTTGTTTGAGTCTAAAGGTTTTCATTTGAGTAGATCTAAAACCAAATATATGGAGTGCAATTTTAGTAGCAATACATCTAGTGGGGGGATTGTGACTTTGAGCGATCAAGTTATTAAAAACAGTACATGTTTTAGATATCTTGGGTCTATTGTTCAAAGTGATGGTTAAATAGATGGGGACATTATTAGTATAATTTAAGTTGAATGGTTGAAGTAGATGGCCATTTGTGTGATAGAAAAATACCCCTCAAACTTAAGGGAAAATTCTATAAGATGGTGGTGAGACCTACAATGCTTTATGACGCAAAATGTTGGCCATTTAAAAAGAAACATAAAATTAAGTTAAGTGTTGCAGAGATGAGGATGCTCAGGAGGATGAGTGACTTTGCACTTAGAGACAAAATATAAAACGAATATATAAGTGAAAAGGTTGGAGTAGCTCTAGTGGCAGATAAGATTAGAGAGAGTTGCCTTAGATGGTTTGGTCACATAAATTTCGGCATTCTGATGACCTAGTTAGCAGAGTAGATGTATTATATATGGACTATGTTAAGAAAGGTAGACTTGGCTAGAAAGCATTAGAAATAACATTTTTAAAGATATTTAAATTAGAATTTTACTCTTAATAGGGCACAATGGAGAAAAATGATTTAGGTAGCCGACCCCATTTAGTGGGATACATGCTTGATGATGATGTTATTGTTGTTGTGAAGTGGTTTTTCTATCAAGAAGAGTCTTTGTTTTGGCTTTGGTATTTACTTTCAAATATACAAGAAAAAGGACTTGGGTTGAAATTCTCAGATTACTATAACAGAGGCTTACTTGAGAAGTAAATTGGCTTGGTAATTTTTTTAGAGGATGCTTATTGTGTTATTTATTTAAGGCATGAGTGAGGATCATTTGCACGTTAAGTGCCACATAATGCATATTTAATTGGCTTGCTCTATCAGAAAAGGAAATGGAATCATTGAGATATGACATGTAACGCATGCTAGTCTCTATGTATTTTTCGGAGGACACTTGAAACCTTATTACTTAACTGGTTATTGCTTGTGTTCGTGTAATAGCCAATTTATGGGGATGATAATTCTTCAAAGTGGTATTATTTTATTGTATGCATAGTAGAAAAACATCTGCCGATCCCACATAGTGGAATAAAGTAGAAAAACATCCGGAGATTCTTATGTAAATTTCATGTTTAATCAGATGGCAGGCTTGCTTAAAGAATGATATAAGTTTGATGCATGAACCCTGTTGCTAATCATTGCTTTATTATATCACTAATACAGAGCAATTGAAAGAAAAAACGTCCAATCACATGCATTTCAAGATAGCCACCACATCGACTTATATTTGTGCGTATTCTGTAGAGCATGTTGTTTATGTTATTACAATTTTACAGGGGATGAGATGGCAAGAGTGATTTGGAAATCAATAAAAGACAAGGTTAATGTTTTCTTTTTTATCATTTTTTTTCATTTCCTTTCCAAGTTCAATTTTATATGAAGTCATGCTGTGACGGACAATGCAGCTAATTCTTCCATTCGTGGAATTGGACATAAAGTATTTTGATTTAAGTCTTTCCTGTCGTGATGCTACAAATGATGAAGTAACTTCCGAGAGTGCAGAAGCAACTCTTAAGTAAGCACCATATTTTCAATATTCTTTTTTTGTCTCTATCCAATTTATGTAGGATTATCCTATTTCGACGAATTTGGTATGCCATGCTGATTTGATTCCAACTTGCTCTATCATTATGTTATTTTCTACTTTTTAATGTTGAATTGGTGTTTCATTATATGCACACTTGGCTTTAGTGAGAAATGTTGGTATTATTTTCTATTGGGTAGACCATATGCCACCTTAATTTAAGTATGTATTACACATTGCTTTACTAGTTTTAAAATGTCACTGCATCAATCCATATCTTGTAGTTTGAGAAATATTTCTTTAGTCATCTGTTCTGCTGAATGGATTCACAAACATCCCGTGGTGTTTTAACACTTGAATCTTTAGGCATTTACATCGATGGTTTTTTTGTTTATTAGATAAATTATGAATACAAAATTGATTTTTTGTCAATTTGATTTAAAAACTATGGGAGGGGACCCTTCTTTTGTTCAGACACTAAAGACATTCATGTAGCACTGCTCTTGGCACGACTTTGAACTGGGCAATGTTTGGACATATAATGAGATAATGAACACAAATGATCATGTAGATCGGTCAAGGATGGACCGGCCTCAAGGCGGACATTTTCCGCCTATTATAGAAGGCGGACAGTTTCCGCTTCCAAACCGTGGGTCCAGCAGCCTTCTTTTAGGGAGGAATTAGGGTGGTTTAGGAGGGAAAAATCAAAAGAGGGGCTGTTTAGATATTTCTTTTATTATTATATGCTTTAAGTAGGATGTTTTCCTAGGGTTAGGGTAGGAAGAGTTTTGCTGAATTTAGTTTGTTCTTAGGGAGTTTTGGGCTCTAGCCGGCGGCTAGAGATTGGGAGAGTCGGATCCTCCTCTCCAATTGATGATCCATTATAGCTTGCTGTTTTTCTTTCACTATTATCAATTAAAAAGTTTATTTCTGGTTATTCTTTCAAATTCTTCTCAATTCTATTTTTGCAAAGTGCTGAAATTGAAATTCAGCCTAGGAAACTCTTGGTTCCTACAAGCGTTTCCTATCAGATCATTTGCACTAGTTGGCTGGTGTTGATCTAATGTAATAGAAAAAAAAAAAATCCTATTCCTGTATGATCTCCCATTCCTTGTTGAATCCCGTGTGCAAACAATGCCCTCCATACCCTCACACGTCATCCATGATCTTCCTCAAATTGTGTCGATGTCTCTCATCTCTCCCACGCTCACTCGCACTCTCCTCCTCACTCTCTTGCTCTCTTCGCTCCTCTTTGAATTCTCGAAACCCTCAATGAGGGGAGTCATGTAGGGAGCTTGCTAAAGATGGCACTTGCAGGACATGCAATGAGGAAGCCAGGAAGTCTTGCAGGGAGCTCACCGAAGAAGACATCAATGTGACTTATGGGTTCTCAAATTGAGGAAGTCATGTTGGAGTTCATTGGGAGATGGCATCTTCATGACCAGTGACAATGAAGGAGAAGAGTTTGGGGACTTGCGTATTTGAGTCTACTGTCGCTTGAACCTTGCTGCTAGTGTTAGACAGTTGGCCGCCTCTCTCTTTCTCCACCTCATTACCTCTATCCCTCTCTCTTTTTCCTCTCTTTCTCTTATCTCTGTTTCTCTCTCTCCCTCTCTTCCTTTCTCTTTTTCTCTCATTCTTCCTCCCTCTCTCTTTCTCTCCCTCTTCCTCCATCTTTGTCTCTCTTCCTCCCTCTTTCTCTTTTATTCTCTCTCTTTATTTCTCCCACTTTCTCCATCCTTTTTCTCTCTAAAAAGAGAAAAGAAAAGAAAAGAAAGAAAATGAGAGAAAAAAGCCGAGCAAAGAAAGGGTTTTGGTGCGCTTGCCTCGCCGTGATCGACCCCTCACACGAAGGTATAAATTTATGAATTCTCAGAACTCTCAAATTCTTGAATGCCATACGCTAAGTACTTAGCTTGTAACAGCTTATCTTGATTGAGAGTTCTCTCGTATCATTGAGAGAGGTAACTAATCATAGGGATTTGCGCCTATGAGAAACTTGAAATCAGATCATACAATCCTCGTAAAATGACGGCGAAATTATAGGTAGTGTCGTATCTGCAATCTAATTTGCTCGATGAAAATTTAACTCAGAACCACCAAAAATCTCTTAGCAGAGGCTGGAACGTGAATTTTCGGAGCTGCTAGTAGATCGCAATAAATCGATGCCTAAGAGTTTTGATTTGAGTTGCTAATAAAATTTTTGCCGGATCTGAAGATCTTGATCATCTTTTAGATAATTTGTAATCTTTGATATCGGGCTAAAAGTATGTGTAATTCCATTGCAGGTATAATGTAGCAATCAAATGTGCAACAATTACTCCAGGTAAGGTTAAATTGGGAAAGATATAAATTTACTGGCTGATTTTCTCAGAATTTGCGGTAATACTGTGGTAATAGAGTATTTATTTAAAATTTTATTTAATGTTATTTTACCTTTCGGTATTATGGGATGACAGATGAAACTAGAGTCAAAGAATTCAACTTGAAGGCCATGTGGAAGAGTCCAAATGGAACTATTAGAAACATTTTGAATGGTCAGATAATGTGACATGGTTGAAGTTTAGAGGTCACTCGGGCATTAATATCTTGTTTATTTTGATGCTGTGTATGCCTTTTACACAGGCACGGTGTTCAGAGAGCCAATCTTATGCAAGAATGTTCCGAGGCTTGTTTCAGGTTCTTATGAAAGGCATCAAATTCTGTAACTGTAAAATTTGATTTGTTATCCCTTCATGCTACGGTATTTTTTTTCAGGCTGGACAAAACCCATATGTGTTGGAAGACATGCTTTTGGTGATCAGTACAGAGCTACTGATATGGTTGTAAAAGGGCCAGGGAAGCTTAGAATAGTATTTGGTAGGCCTCCAGCAGTTATGGCATGTGTTGTGTTTTATTTTGTTGAATAATTATGTGTGTTATGTAGAACAAAAAAAATGATCACTTTAGTCTTTCTTACTCAATTTAATTGAAGAAATGTAGTAGTGTTTGATGTATTGTACTTGCATTTGTAGAAGGAAAAGACGAACATGTTGATTTGGAGGTCTTCAATTTCACTGGGGAAGGTGGTGTAGCATTGTCTATGTTCAATACTGATGAGGTTCATAACTTGCAGCTTTATGTTACTTACGTTAAAGTGTTTTTTTTTCTTTTTTGATTTAAAGCACCTTGCTAATCCTCTTTCCAAGATTTCCTGTAAACAGTCCATCCGTGCCTTCGCTGAGTCTTCAATGAACACTGCCTATCAAAAAAAGTGGCCACTATATCTTAGCACCAAAAATACAATTCTGAAGAAGTATGATGGAAGGTATGATGCAATTTCAGGATCAAGTTTGCGTTTTACTCTATGTAGTCATAAGGCGTTACAGTTTTGCTGCAGCCTTCCCTGCTAATTTTTGGTTACTTGCTGGATGTGATTATTTAGATTCAAGGACATATTCGAGGAGGTCTATGAATCTAAGTGGAAATCCCAGTTTGATGCTTCTGGCATCTGGTGAGTTTGTTTCAGGCATCAATGAAAGTAGCAGTGAGAATGTAACTGTTATCTTATGTTTGTTATTGGTGACAGGTATGAACACCGTTTGATTGATGATATGGTTGCCTATGCGGTTAAGAGTGAAGGTGGTTATGTGTGGGCTTGCAAGAACTATGATGGCGATGTGCAGAGTGACTTCCTAGCTCAGGGTCTGTTCCAATCTTTTCCATTAAGACTTTATTTGTTGAATATTTGCCAAAACCCAAAGGATTTCACTATAAACAATCTGTTCCCCATGAAAGCCATTTGCTCTACTTGAACCATTTCTTCTTCTTTTCTTTTGGACTCTACAGGGTTTGGTTCCCTTGGTCTGATGACATCAGTATTGGTAAGTATATCTTATGAAATTCAGATTTTCTAAATTGTGTTATACTATGGCAACATAAGTGGTGGATACCTTCTAATTCTAAATTAGGCATTTGGGATAATATTCGGTTAGAGAATTGGCAGGTGATTTGCATAGAAATGAATTGATAGATGCTTCTAACAGGGTTTAATCATGTGTTTATTGGCTGTAATTGTTTGTGTAGACGAAAAGTTTTGTTGGATTCTTACTTTTATTCAAGTCTATCTGTTATCTGCATCGTATATCTCGTATTTTATGCTGACTGCTGAGAAATGCCTACACTTTAATGGAACTTTCCTATTTTGATTTTTAGTGAAGGTGTATAGGCTTAGCGTTTATTTTTAATGGGAGAGTCAACAAGTGCCCAGAGAAATTGATTTTGTGCGTTTGGCGCAGTTGCCATATTATTGTCCAGACTTATGCCCCTAGTTCAAACATGAAGGTAGAAATGAAAAATTCGCTGAATTGGGCATTTTATATTCAGCTTTGTACCACTGACCTGAAATAGTGACGAGGCTGTTGTGGTGATGAAGATGATAATAATGATGATAATTTAATTTGTTAAACCATGCATGCTCCATGGTTGAAGGAGTCAACCGGAAGAAATGATAATATATGCCTAATTAGCTATTTAATTAAATAACACTCTTCATATAAGCGAAATTCCCAAAATTCTTATATTTTGCACAGTTTCTATTCTTATAATACTTGTGGGGAATTCTTTTGTTCCAGGTCTGCCCTGATGGAAAGACAATTGAAGCTGAGGCAGCACATGGCACTGTTACTCGCCACTATCGTGTTCACCAGAAAGGAGGTGAAACTAGTACAAACAGCATTGCCTCAATTTTTGCATGGACACGAGGATTAGCTCACAGGTAAACCAATATTTTGCATATTTGGTTCTTATCTTTTTTTGTTGGATAGAACATAAAAATAGTAGCACAAGAGAAAAACAAAGCAAAACTTTTCAGCCAAAGAGTTGTGATAAACTAGTGTTAAATTTAGAGAATTAGACGTAAAAAGCTTAATTTTTTTATACAAAACTATTCCTATTTATACATCTATACAGGATATCTTAATAAAGAAATAAATAATTACAGAATAATGCATAATTGTCCCAATATAATTCTTCCTAAATCAATCACCCGAATATGGAAGGAGATCGACATGATCCAGGTGAGCCTCCCATGATCCCCATGCTGGCCATAGGATCAAGAGGAAAAGAGCGGCTGGGATTTAACAGGTGAGCCTCCCATGGATCCCCATGCTGGCTGTGGGATCAAGGGCTAAGGGATGATTGGGATTTAACTCTTCCCCTCAAGCTGGGGAAAATAGATCTGTCATTCCTAGCTTGGTAATTAGTCCCAGAGAGGTAGAGTTATCATGTCCCTTGGTTCACCATAGAGTTCTTCATTTGGTCAAAGCTTTGGGAGGAATTAGCTTCAACATTGTTGCGACAAAAGATAGCGATGAAGGCTATCTCAATCAAGCCTGCAAGGTGCTGGGCAACAATGAAGGCTGCGTTGAATAGTAGCTCTTAAGATATCGGAAATGACAATAAAGGCTGGTGGTGGGACATCAGGGAAAGTGGATTAATTAATAGGTAAGCCTCCCATGGATCCCCATTCTGGCCGTGGGATCAAGGGCTAAGGGATGGCTGGGATTTAATAACTAGAAAGTTGTTTTTCACTATGTATTTTTTTTGCTGATGTATATCACTTTGATCAATTCTTCTGCATTATATGGCGGATGAAATTTCAAGAGCTACAACTAGGATAGAAAATGACAACATAATACAACCATTCTTGGATATGACAACACAGCCGATTCTTTCTTGGTAATGACATCACAACAACCTTTCTAGGAAATGACAACATCTTAATCACCCAACATTCATGCCTTCAATGTGTGTTTCTTGAACTCCCAAAGCTACTCTAAGTTATCCTTTGAAAATGCTTTTGTAAAAATGTCATCTCGCTACTCATTTATCCTATAGAACTCTACTTAAACTTCATCTTCAATTGCATCTTTGATGAAATGTAGAACAAAATTTTGATTGGATTTTATATCACCTCGAATAAAGATTCACCCTTGCCGCCAAGCATCTTTTTGATGTGGAAGGATGGCATTTATAATTTTTAGTCGACTCTTGCACCACAGTAAAAATGCCTTTATTGGCTTTACGGGATTACTTATTTTTGTTAACGTTTTTTGTTATCCTCTATAACTTGTTAGAAGTCAACTTGAGCAAATGCCATAAAGTAACAAACAAAAAAATAAGGCATCATGCAAAAGCTATCCAAATCGCGTGGACCAAAAGTTGAAATTGCTCGGACAATGTTCATTCTCAAAAAAGACAATACCAATGTGTTTGGCATAGCTGAAATAACTTAAATGGACACCCATATTGCCAAGGGTCTCTACACAACTAACATTAAAATTCATGCGTGTGAGGTGATGATGCAATCCAGATTTGCACAAGCAATGAGAATATGCAAAATAAATAAATAAATTATTATAATAATAAATTTATCAAATTAAAAAAAATCTTTCGTCCCCTATAAACCGTTCCTCTCAATCTCATTCTCGCACGATCTCTCTACATCTCGCACGAGCCCAAATCTTCTCTCAGAATTGTGAGCCCTTTTCTTCTCTCATGGATTGATGCTCACTCTCTCACTCATGTGATCTACTCACACCCGAAACTCCTCTCATGCTCTCTCCGTCGCACGCGAACCTCCGCTCCTAGTGATCCTCTCCTTCTATTTGACCTTACCAAGCACTTACATGTGATCCTAGTTGGTGTCCTCGCCCTCCCTACCTCGTTACAATCGCCACGCCTTTGCGCACTCTCGTTTCTTTATCATGGGTCCCATATCGAATTCATGGGAACTCCTACTCCTCTCTCCCCAGTGCCTCTCTCAACATGTTTTTTGTAGAGCCACAACCCACCATGTCGTTACTTGCGACCTCGACTCAGTCACCATACACTTGATTGCACAACCACCATCACACCTATCATCAATTCTACTTGAGTCTAGCAGTTTCAATCCCCAGCTCTTGCGCACTCAAGCCGCCAGCAAAACCCACGCCTCAGGCTATCATACACACCTCTTGTCTCCCCTCTCTCTGTGTCACAACTCCAAAATCACCTACCCACCTCACCAAGCAGCCACGGTCGAGGTCGCCGCAGCCTCCCTTCTTTGACATTAGCAACCTAAACTCATTACCCTCTGCCAGCTAGCTATTCCTACTGTACCCATTCCCTCTCTCTCTCTCCCTCTCACCCCCTCTTCCTCTCTAGAAAGACAAAAAACTTTAAAAATAAAAAAATCAGAAAGGTGAACAACGAGAGAACGACTAGTGCATATATCTTTCTCTCTCTCTTGCATCAATTGGGAATATTGAAGACCGTGCGTTTCATTGATTTTTGATATGGCCGGGAAGAACAAGAATCATGTGATGATTCCGCATTCTATTGATCTTAGGTCTGGCTGAGAAGAATAAAAAAGTCTTAGCCTAACCTATAATGTCCCCTATGCTGGGGAGATGTCGATAGGTTGCCAAAATTTTAACGGTTAAGATACCCTCACAAAGTATAATTAAAATGAATTTTTGAACATTAAAACGATTTTTAAGCTAAATTTAAATTAGATATATACATATATATTTAAGTTAGTGTTTTAAGTAAATGGAAGTACTTCCAAAATTTTGCCCATTACATATGATGTTGGAAGATTATATTTCTTATATTAGGATTAGATGCAAGTTGCATTTTTCAAATGATATCAAATTACATGTTATTGGCATGAATTGTATATTGCTTATAACTTTAGCATGCTTAGCTAGGCTATTGACATGAAAAAACAATAAGTCTTATGTGTCTGAACCCCCATGAGACGTTTTCATCTTAAAAAATTATTTTTGAAACCAACAAATAAGCATATGATTTAAAGTTGTGTGAATAACAAATGAACATATAGAAAAAGAGAGGTGAGCAGCTGAAGAAATCGGTACATAATTGAACATCCTTCAACACCTTGCCAAATGGAAATATCATAAAAAAATTCATTTATTTCTTTAAGCAAAAATATAAATTTTGTTGACTTGTACTTCAAATAAAAATATGAGATATAACTTGACATTCATTATATTCAATGAAATTGGGAAAACACAATTTAATTTAACTCTCACTCTTAGCTTTGGGATCTCATATCATATACTATAGCTTATGGTTGAGAGATAAGAGGCAATGGATATAAGGCCCAAATCAAACAAATTCGGACATTCTAATGGATATAAGTTCCACTTGCACTAAATCGATCAGACAATCTCACTTATAGGGCTAGTTGTAAGCTATAATTCAGGCAACTCATAAATAGAGTAGTAAGCCCCGTGGCCCCCATCCTAATTAAATTTGGACCTTCAAATGGATGCAACCCCCTTTTAAATAAATTCAGGCCTTTCAATGGATATATAAGCTTTCTTTTAAATAAATTCAGGCCTTCCAATGGATATAAGCATCAACCTTATTAATCTCAGGTATTCTAATGGATATAAGCTTCAAATCAATTAAATTTGGACCTTCCGAATGATGTAAGACCAAACTCAAATCATATTTGGGCCAAATTCTATGCTAACAAGCCCACTAAGTCCATGAAATGCCAAAATCTATATGCAATCACCTTGGTCTACTTGGGATTTTTGAGAAGTGGCAACCCATGGTTGCTAATTAGATTCCCTGGACATTATGACCTATGGTGCATTAATGTTGGTAGGTTGAGATCTCTAGTATTCTAGGGATGACGGAACCATCTGATTGGTTTTACCTTCATCCTTCACAAATATCTTCATTAATTCAAATAAATATTAAAGTATCAAGCTTAAATTTAAAATTGTATCGAAGTAACCATCAATAATCAAGAGTGCTTTCTCAAGAGTGGGAGGGTAATTAACTATGAGGACTTGCGCTCATAAAAATTTAGACCTCATATCTAAATAAACCTTGCTATAAACATTAGGTGAAATCCGATTAATTAAAATTTAATCTACTTACGAAGAATGGAATCCTAGCTCAATGTGTGGGTTCAGGTGCATTTTTTCATAGTGAATATATTTCTTGGGGGACATGGAAGCGCTATCAAGATTCTATAAAAAAATTGAAAAAAAAAGAATGTTTGAACAAAAAAGAGCATAGTGCAACTCTGAGCAAAAAGTTTATAAATAAGAGAAAAAAAACGAAATATTCTCATTAAATGTGCAAGGTGACTTTGTCATGATTCATATACATCTCGACTGTTTTGTGCAAGTTAGACATAAAACATTACTGCAAGGGTCTGCAGTCTTTTAAAATAAGTAGTAAAAATAGTTCAAATGTTTATGTTTTTGATTTGACTCATTATATATTTATTAGTCTTATTTTCAACAATGAGGATATATTGCCTTGTTGAGGAACATTGAAACTTATACAATTGTCTGTTGATTTTTTTTACATGATGGATATCTACCATAGCTGTTGCTTTTATGGTTCCTATCATTTCAGTTCCACCTGCCTTTTTGGATTCTTAGTGTCCTTTCAGATGAAGTGATACTCGGCAAAAATGCTAAGCACATGTTTTTAGTCAAGAAGAAATGCACGCCTCCTTTAAATGTCTCGGATGATTAAAGATGAATTGCAAAAGTTAGCCCTCTAATCTCTTTGATGGCTACATGAATATTAAATCTTTAGAGGATAGTTTTTTGCATCCTGGGGGTTTGTTGCAATGCAAGCCAATAATAAGGTCGAATTGCCGAGCACAGGCTAGTTTGACCACAGTCAGTTATAATGGGTCAAATTAGGCCACAATAGTTGAATTGGCCTATTTTCATGCCTTCTTAAGTTCATTTTTATTTAGTCCGATTTTTTATATTTTTATTTGATTTATTTTATTAGGGTTAATTATCATCTTTAGAAATATTAGTGGTTTAATTTGAATGTTTTATTAGGATTAGATTTAATTTCAGATGGATTTGTGTTTGAATTCAAATTATTTGGATTGATCCTTGGAATCCTATTTGTAATCCTATTTCTATAAATAGGAGTATTTAGAATTTAGGGGAGGGACATCCTTTTGATTCAGATCCTTTGCTGATTTCTTGGTGATTCATTTGAGGACAAATCCGATTGATGGTAAAATCCCGTAAGTCTAACGACTCAAATACTTTCCTGATCTTTTACAGCCAGAAACTATAGTTCCCACTATTAAAAATGGGAAATATATGTTGCTGAACATTCTGATTTGAATTTCCCATCTTATACCAGATGTTGGTTAGAACATAAATACAACATAATAGAAAAACAGAGCAGACAACAGTGGAGTTTTGCTAACTAGAAATGCTATTTTTGCTCAACATTTTTTTGATTCATATCACTTGCATCAACTCTCTTACAAATATATAGGACTAGGAGATGAGATTTCAAGAGTTATAGCAAGGATAGGAAATGGCAACACAACATAGCCTTTCTAGAAAATGGCAACTCGTTAATTACTCTAACATTTTTTCTAGAAACTAAAAAGATGGTGTTCCAAACCCAGATGAGGATGTTCGTGTTTAGTAATATGTAGTCAGCTAGTAGTAAAACGCTCAACAGCCCAGACGAAGTACCCATTCTTGGTGAATATGGCTGATGATTTGATCTTGGATTATATTACATTCCTATGATATCAAGAAGCAATAATCAAATCAATTCCTTTTGGCTGCCGTTAGCATAAACTGGTTTGTAACTGCTATCCCTAATAGTATTGGATATCAATCTGAACTGAAGAAAATGAATTCTGATTTTTCTTACTTTGTTTGACGTGCAAGAGATAAGTGAACAATTGGTTTTTGCTCTTCATGTTGTAACAGGGCCAAGTTGGATGATAATGCTCGATTGCTTGATTTCACTGAAAAGCTTGAAGCTGCCTGCGTTGGAACCGTGGAGTCTGGAAAGATGACCAAAGATCTTGCGCTGATTGTCCATGGACCCAAGTAATGTTCACTTTCATTGGCTTATGGTTTTCAATGTTACTTCTTTGATCCTTGAATTTAATCATATAGCCCATTTGAACTGAAACACGAGCAATATTTGCATCCAGGGTGACCAGAGATCTGTATTTGAATACCGAGGAGTTCATTGATGCAGTATCTGAAGAGCTGGAGGCAAGGCTATCTACTTAATCAAAATTAGCTGCTGAACACGGCAAAACGTTTTTTTTGGCAAGGCTATCTACTTAATACAAAGCATATGAGTGCTTTCATTCCAACTAAAAATTTTGACATCTAAGATAAATTTTGATTTCCTTCACCACTGCAACGTTTTATTCATATGCTGTTTTTTTTTTAAAAAGAAAATACTGGATGAGCAGCGTACTCAGTTCGAATTTCATCTGTAGAATGATATGACAAAGCGATCAGAAAAAAAATTATTCTGATTCTGCTGCCATGTGATTCAGTTGATGGGAATCAGTGAGAATACTCGGCTTATTTAGGTTCTCTTTAATGAAAAATTATTCTGTGCAGACGTCGAACGTAGCTCTAGGTCTAGAGATTAACCAGAAGGAGCCACGTCAGCAATACCGAGCCGCGGTACCAACGTGACTCATTTTAATTGGTCTCCGGACGGCGTTTGGCATCCGCACAGAATAATTTCTCCTCTTTAATAGCATTTGTTTGGTCAAGTCATTTGGATTGTTTATTAAAGTGTTCCTGTCTGAAGTGTTCATATAAAGACAATGAAATTCCAATGGTTTAGATCTATTTTTTATAGAGATAGGGTCCGTTTAAGTGGAATCAGAATGTGCTACGTTACTTTTTTGCTGTGTATCGGTGTTGTGTACCGCTGTGTAACGGGCGACGTGACACATCCTAATTTGCCTCCGGATTGTAGACAAAGTGGGAACGGATATCGGACATTCAGAACATGAAACTTTTTTAACACATGCATTTAAGAAATCTCAAACACTTTAAAAGGAAACTAAAAGCGCCTCTAAACAATCTCCAAATATATATAATGCATTTCATATCATTGCATATTACTTTACATGTACAAATGTGGTTATGCCAAACCACCAAAAAATATAAGAACTACAACTAAGAAAATATAAGAGGAACATGTCAGCCGGCCCTCTACGATTATAGGTGAATCAAGGGTGGTCAGCCATTCTTTGCAGCTGGTTCTCCTGAAAAGTATCTCAACATGAGGGAGTGAGCTAACGCTCAATAGGAACTCTAACCCTAACATCTTCACATGTCCTTGTATTAAAAGAAAATTTTACATGAATGCTAGAAATGAAAAGTCTTGATTGTTTTGCTACACATGCGAGTTCATGTATGTCATATGTCTTATGTCTTATGTATGCCATATGTCTTATGTATGTCATATGCTTTATGTATGTCATATACTTATTTATGCTTATGCTTATTCTTATACAACCGTATAGGAATACCAGGAGTGTACTGATCAAGTACACAAACATCTTTTTGGCCATTCTTTTCCTTTCTTCTTTTGCCTCAAAGGGTCATTGGTTTCATATTGGTCATAAGAGCCATATTTGTATTTTCGCATCATATTTGGTACTCCGCATTTCAACATACACAAACATTCAATCATTCTTTTCATAAACATATGTAGTGTAGCATTTTCATATCAATCATATGCATTGAGTATGCAAGTTTACATGAAAGAGACTTCTATGCATTGCTTCCTATCAAGTAGCATTTTCATATCCATTATATACAAGACAAGTTTACATGAAAGAGATTTCTATGCATCACTTCTTATCAAGTAGCATTTCCATATCCATCATATACAAGGCAAGTTCATATGAAAGAGACTTCTATGCATTGATTCATATAAACATTTAATAGACATTTTTATCAAATAACAAGAACATTTTATATGCATTTAATATGTATAAAAAAATGAGATATTTCAAAACATAACATAAAGAACTATGAATTTGTAGAGTAAGGTGTTCCTACCTTAAATGTTGCTTCTTGAAACTTCGTTTCACAGGTCCCCTTAATACTTCTTCCTTTCAAGACCTAAGGAAACATTGACAACATAACAATATAAGCCTCTATTATTTTCTTTTCCAAAAACAATTATACCTCATTAACCCAACTCATGTCATACTAAAATTTCTCTCCTTAAGCTCATTAATGCTCTCTAACCTACCCATAACCAAGCATGTTTGTTTATCACATAAGTATATGCATTTATATCAATATTAATTGAATGTAATTTAAAAGTAAAATTTTCGGATTTAATTAAAATCCATATTTTTGAAAACCCAAAATTCTCATATTTCTTCTAATTACATTTTAAACACTTTTCCTAACATATAACATTAATAACCCTAATTATTTTCGGATTAAAATTGTAGAAATTAGGAAAAATATTTTTCTTTTTCAAATTCTCATTTTCTCTTAGCTAGAGCCTTCCCAAGACTCCTAGAAACATCATTAGTTAACAACTTAAGCTCAAAATCTCAAAATTAGGAAAAGCCCTAATTTTGAAATCACGAAAACTTTAGGGAAAAAATCAAATTTATACTTAAACATGCTTCTAAACCCTTTCTAACACTATTTCTCAAACAAAATTGAAATATTCATGAAACTCTAATTTTGAAAACCTAAAGTTTTCTTAAGAAAAATTCGTTTTTATGGCTTAGAAATATGCTCATACACAAGCCTTATCATTTCTCTAAGAAAGTCACATCAAAAGCAAAACCCTAATTATTTTCCTCCAAGAAATCTAAAGAAAAAAGAGATGTTTCTTGCATGAGAAACTCTCCTTTCTTCTTCCCTAAGCCTTTCCCTTTGATTTTCCCTCAAGACCTCGCCGGAAAAGCCGCCGGCTCGCCGTTTCCCCTAGCTCCCGCCGCTCCTTTCGTTCTCTCCTGCGCTCCCTCTTCGGTTCGGCCAAAAGGAAGCAAAGGGACCGAATGAATCGGTCCCTTGGCGAATTGAGGGGTTAAAGGAAAACTTGTAATGCCCAAAAGACGCATGTGCCCCTCTTTTCTTAATTTCCTTAAGAGGTCATAAGGGTAAAATGGGTATAATGATTAAAATTTACTTAAATAAACTTCGATGATTTTTAGCTCCTAAACCATGCAAAATTTCCTATAAGTTCTTTACACCGTTTCGATCAAAATTTTGCGTGGAATTTAATAAAATGTATTTCGTCGAATTTCGAAGACTTTAAAATTTGTCAAAATTCGTCGCGGCGCATCAAAATACGTGCGACGCGACTGATTGACAATTTTCGGGTTTTACACGGATGGTCCGGTGACCGCACATAATAATTTCTCCTATTTGGGAGGTTTAAAAATGATTATAAAGTTGTTGTGAGAATATAATATTTTGGAAGCTGTTATAAAAATTAGCTTTCTAACTGATACGTCATCGAAAAATAATCTTGATCGGGCACGAATCTCGAGGAAAAACTCAAGTTGGAAACTTCAAAAATTATTTCGGAGACCATTTAAACTCCGATTTCAGCAAACTTATAGTCGAACTGAGCGTCTCGGAAATACGAATCCAACGACACCAAATTCAACTCAATCCGAGCCCAAGTGAGTCCAAATCAAGTACCCGAAGCGCTGTTGGAAGCATCAAACAGCTATTTGAGTTACCAAACGGTCTCCGATTTTGGCGAGCTTATAGTCGAATCGAGCGGCTCGACGAGACGAATCCAACGAGCCCAAGATCATAGAATTCTGATATCATTAAGACCTTCAAATGCTTGATAAACGGTTCACGATCAAGGGATTCAATATCGGCCGTTCATCCGGATCACTCCCTATTTGCCCCTGATCCCTCACATATTTACGGGCTATGCCACTCCAAAAAAACTATAAATAGCCCCTCATTTTTCTTAAGAATGGACCCAAGCCAAGAAGAGAAGAAGAGAAGAAGAAGAGAAGAGAAGCCTAGGAGGGAACAACTCCTCCTCGACCACCGCCGGAACTCCGCCGGAACACCGCCGGAAGCACCACCAGGCGCCCGAGGGACGTCAGAGCTCTGCCCGACACGGGAGCAACGTCGGAATTCTGCCCGACGCCGGAATTCTACCCGACGCCCGAGTGACGCCGGACTTCTTTCCAAGTGACGCCGGAATTCTGCCGGACATTCAAGTGACGTCGAAATTCTGCTTGTCCTTGTAACTGATACTCATTATAATCTGATCGTCCTGAATTTAAAGGACGAATCAGCCTCGTGTACTTCAAACAACACTAGTGGAACTCTTTCAACTGGGCGTGGCCCCATGGTTTTTTCCCTTTCCAGGGTTTTCCACGTAAAAATCTTGGTGTTACTATTTCGATTCTGTTTGTGTGCTGGATATACGTACAACGCTGAGACGGAAAATTAAAATCTATCGCCACGTATATTTGAGTCCGCAACACTAACCATGGGTGTAATTGCCTAATGTTGAGAGTGTTGCCCACCCTTAGTATTTAAATTTTAATTAATTAGTTGACATTAAATAGAATGAAAAAAAATTTATAGTGCCAACTTAAACAATAAATTATCTCTTTGTTTTTTTCCGAAGAAGCATGAAAAAGGCAATTTGGCTATGTACCTAAGATATGATTTAAAAAAATCCAGCAAATAGAGAATTAATAAATTTTAAGAGGATTAAGATATATAACTTTTAAATTATTTGAGTATTTATTACAGATTGAATCCATGAAAATATAGGAATGGTGAAATTTAATAAGTTTTATATTTAGGTTTGTATGGGATAATTTTCTTATTATTTTTTAAAATAATTTTCTAGTAAAATTTTTTTTTCTAAAAAATTGTATTAAAAAGTTGTTTTATAAAGTAATACAAAAATTATCTCAAATGAAACCTTAATCTATAACAAAGTTGAATTAAATTCATCAAAATGATAGTATTTAAATCCTAAACTCTGTTATTATTATTATTATTTTTTAAAATCTCGTTCTTCATCTTCCTCCCGCTCCCCTTCACGTAACACTGAACGGCAAATTGGTTCTCTTCCTTTCACCCGATCATGATTATACAACAATATTTGCGCCGCTTGGTCCAGCCAATATGCTTTTAATTAATACTTTAATAGACTTTATTCTTATTTATTAGTAAGATAATATAAAAATATTTCCTTGGAATTGTCTTATAATTTTTTAAATTTTTTTTTATATTTGATTTTTCATATAATGAATTTGTGCACTCTCAAAAAATCAAATTGGTTCCGTCGTCGTTCTTGACACAGAAATTTCTTGAAAGTAGCAATAAAATAATAGTCAAATAAAAATTATAATTGTGATTTGAAAAATAAAATAGTAAGAAAATAGTCCCAAACATTTCTAGATGTGTTGAGAACAATTTGTCAATGCTATTTTAATTTCAAGTAATTAATTTATTTTAAAACTATGTATTATAATTATATTATTATGATTGGTATTATTTTTAGTCTATTCGTGTAATAATAATGTTAAATGTTAAACACATTATGCATAGGAGCTTTCATCTAAATTAATCCTTTTTTTGTTTTGGCTTTGATCGGTTATTGGGAATTTAAACTTTCTTGTCTTTGATTTTATTTGGGATGACTTTCTTACTGCTTCTTAAAATAGCTTTTTAGTATAAAAACTTTAATTTTTATGCTAAAAAATTGCTTTAAAAAACAGTAAGAAAGTCGTCCTAAACAAAACCTTAATTTTAAGAAAGAAGAGTGTGCTTTACACGCTGTTACCGCTACAACCAACACGAAAGTGTCACCTTGGGCTTTAGTGCAGGGAGAGATCTAAGCTCGTCCCATGAGCTTGTTTCTATGAGTTCAAAGAAGCTCGTAACGTTGATTTATTTATTATGACAGAATATTTTAATTGAAATAATTTTTGTAATGCAATGATTAAAAGTATGAAAAATTAAAGGTGATAAAAAAAAAAAAACTTCATGCAAGCAAAATAGATAGAAATTTTAACTATTATAATTTGTATTTAAAATTTTAAATTTATTTATATTAATTATTTTTAGACGAACCTGTTCTTGAGCTAATAAGGCTACTTGAGTGTGGCCCATGCTTCTTATTTGCTTGTTGGGGTTAGCACATTAGCAATTTATTAAGGCAAGCTTGTGTTGATTTGTTTTGGATGCCTTTCTCATTA
The DNA here is from genome assembly GCA_019925795.1 of Dendrobium chrysotoxum. NCBI lineage: Eukaryota > Viridiplantae > Streptophyta > Magnoliopsida > Asparagales > Orchidaceae > Dendrobium > Dendrobium chrysotoxum. Next base: position 41,857,627 of record CM034301.1, read on the forward strand.
ATTTTTAAAATAGTTTTTTCATACAAAAAGTTCTAGTTCAAATTATTTTTATACTAGGAAAACGCTATAAAAAACAAAAAGAAAGCTGTCCCAAACTAAGCTTTTGTTATTTCTCTAATTTAGATGGCTAAAGAAAGGACTAGAAAAAAATAATAAAATAAAATTTTGTGATCCAAAACTCTACTTCAAGAACCAACAATCGAATTAAAATTGAGTGGATCACACACACATCACATATCAAAAACTCTAAACCCTAAAGGCCTTTTGGTTAATAACCAAAGCTCCCTGCTTCCTTCTAATTTGATTTAAACAAAAAAAAAAGCTCCCGACCAACTAAAAAAAAAACTCCCAATCATCAGATCAAGTTAAATTATATTTTAATCTCATTATATCATATATTTTTTAATTTAATCTCTTAATTATATAAAATTAATCCAAAATCCCTTAACTACATAAAATGATCCCTCAAATATTAAATAAAAATCAATTTTATACAATCAAAAACTAAATTAGAATTAATTTATATCATAATTTGGTCAAAAAAAGATTATTTTTGATTAATTTTGCACAATTAAAATATTAAATTATAGAAATATGATACTCTTAGTCACATGGCTATTTTGAGATTTAAATTTATATATTAGATTTTAAAATTTATTCATATTTAAGTTTGATAAATCAATTTGAATAAGGCAATACTAAGATTTTATTTGAGACAGTTTACTTATTGCTTTGATTTTCAGATCACAATCATAATTTTTATTTGACCACAAATTTTTCATTGCTTTAAAAAAAATTGTACTAAAAATTTACTTTTCCTACAACAATTTTACAAAATAATAAAAAAATTATCTTAAAAGAAGCCTAAACTCAAAAGGAAAACGAATTGTATCAGGAGAACCTCATATAAATATACATCAAAATAACTATTTTGTACTACAAAACCACTCAAAATAATTACTTTTATTGAGACAATTTGATAATCTTCTAATATATATAAAATGCTTTGGTGTTTTAAGTAAATGTGTTCCACATTTTTCTATGAGGAGCTTTTGATACAAAAATTTCTTTATATGATGCCTTGGAAACCTACAGAAAGAGTGGGAGGCAGCAGTAAAGAGAGAAAAAATCTAGGCTGTTCCAGTGTTAAAATCCTGGAACCAGCTCTACTGTCTGAAATAGCTGCATACCTCAAGCTGCTGAAACTTTTTGCACCTCGAGAGAACTATGCAGACCAGTTATAATCCATGAAACCAAAAGCAACGCAAATGAATCAGGCAAGAAAACAAGAGCCAAGAACTCACTGGAGCGTAGTTAGATATGAACACCATTTCCATTTTCATTATAATGTCCATTCGACAAGCGTTTTGCATGTCCATTCTGGTATGAGATTGCTAGGGAACTACTATTGCTTATAGAGATTTCTGGTGGCAGCAAATTGATTTGTCCATCAGCTTTAAGAAAGGCATCCAGTTGCCCAGAAGAAGCAGCTATTAGACCTAGGAAATATTCAAGCAAGGCTCCTGATGAGTTAGCCCAATGCTAAAGCTTTGAAAACTAGAACAAGATGTTCAGAGTATATCAACTGAATTTCTTTAGGCAAAAAGATGGAAAAGCAAAAAGTAGAGAGAAGAGAAGGAAAGAAACCACCAATTGCAAAAAACGTGATTTGCAGGTATCTTTAGACATAATTGGACCCATCAAGTAGATGCAGTAAATAAAAACCTCCATATGGCAGAATGCATTAGCATCTTAAAGTGGGCAATTACCACAAGCATAGGTTTTAGATAACAAGGATTCCCAGCATGAACACCTTTAGACGGTCATCAGACAAGTGGAGCCTCCTACACATCAGCACACCATGACGAGCAAGCAATTCAAAGCATCCTCTCTCTCTCTCTCTCTCTCTCTCTCTCTCTCTCTCTCTATATATATATATATATATATATATATATATATATATATATATATATATGGGGTAACCCACTCCACTATCAAGTAGATGTGTGTAGATGATTCTAAATCACCAAATGACATGAAAATCATGCACATTTGCAGCCCCATAAACATTCCTCTTGGATGAGATTAATCTATTCCTTTGTGCTGAGGTTTAATTGAAATTCTCTTGGATGAGATTAATCTATTGCTTTGTGCCGAGGTTTAATTGAAATCCTCTAAAATGAGGATAAAAAACAAACCATATCAAAAAATGCTCCTAAAATTTCTACCCTCCAACACCACTCTAGGACAAGGTTGAATCAAACTTCGGGACCCTTAATCAAATATCTCATCTCTACTTCAAAAAGATCAACACAATTGACGACAGATAAATCAATGTTCCCATCCACAGAGAAATATAAATACAAACATATCAATTCGTTTGAAAAAAAATCCACAATTTTACTATGCCGAGGTTGACCGCATCCAAGTAAGACGAAAAAAATGAGCGAAAGATGTGACGTGTGAATATTGTTCGAAACAAATTGATCAAAAATGAAAATAACATGAACAGAGTTCATTCGTTGAATGGAACTTCGTCAACACATTAAAAGTAGTAAAAATAACTAATATTGACACTCATATTACCCGAGCTCACTAAGAGGTGACAATAACTAGTCTTTATCACACTATGTGAGATCTGCTACATGAATCCTTTTTCTCTAATGGGCCTATGAGTGATGAAAATAAAAAATTTTGCTTGCAAGCGAGATGAAGAAATACTTCTATGCACATGAGTGACAAAAATTTTACCAAAAAAACTAATATATATATATATATATATATATATATTATTTATTATTTATTATTATTAATTATAAAAAAGGCCAAAGTTTTCCCTCATCTCTCTCATGACTAAGCTACGTCGCTCCATCACTTTTACATGTCCTGTATCAAGCAAGTCGTGCTCTGTTTAACTTAAAAAGAAATTATCTTAATCCCTTCCCGTCCAGCACTCTCTCACAATTTCCCTCTCACTATCCGTCTCCCTTTGCCTCCTTGCTTGACCCAGCTGAGACCGACCACAACACCCCATCCCTACTCACTATCGAGCGCCTCGCTCATGCACCTCTATACCTTTCTCGCCTCTGCCTAGGAACCTGACCATCTGCACCTCCCACTGACCCGATCACCTCTCGCTATTGCTCCTCATATGATAAAACCCAACAGCCTTCTCTCCTACGCCACCGTTCCCTTGACCATCTCCCACACACTTCTCTACCCAACCAGACCGCACGCCCTCAAACCCTTCCTCCCCTTCCCTCATCTCTGACCCAATCGCCTGCTTCCGTTCTTCTCGCTCGCACACAACCGTCGGCTGCCCTAGCCTCCTCCCACTGTTTGCAACCGCAGGCCAACCGCTTGCTCCCTGTCGCCTGCTCCTGCTCGATTCGCCACTAGTGCTGCAACCTCTCCCCTTTTACTCACTCTCACTCTCCCCCCCCTCTCTCTCTCTCTCTCTCTCTTTTTCTCATTCTTTCTCTTTCTATCCCCCGCTCTCTCTCTAACCCTCTTTCTCTTTCTCTCACTTTCTCACTTTTTTCTTTCTAAAAGAGGGGGAAAAAAGAAAAAAGAAAAGATATTTTTGCGTTATCTCGCAAATATATTGCCATGGTAGACTTAAAAAAATCTTAGAAAGTCTAAATGTGATTCATTCGGTACAAGTAAAACCCATGAACATTTTTCTTAATGTGATAGGGAAAACTTAAGTTGCATTCGCAACGCAACAGGTAAGCTCTGTGTACATTTTTTGGCATGGGAGGGAAATTAAATTACCTGTGCACCTATTTTTTAGCACGACAAAAAATATTGCGAGTCTTCAATCCATATAAGTTTTTCTTAGTGTGTTGACATAGAAGACTTTTGGACGTTGTGTCTTATGATAACAATTATGCTGCCTTTCTTGATGTGACAATAATGTCTGGCACTAGCAATGACACCATTTACATTGAAAAGACATCAAAATGCTACTAAAATTTACATGAATAGAGGAGCCAAATAGGACAAATAATATTAAGTTGTGAACACAAATTTGAAGATTAAATTGATATTAAGTTAAATACGAAATCACAAGAACGATAAAATGAGAATAAATTATAAGAAAATAAGGACAAAATTGAATTGAGCAAAAGACTCATAGGGGATTTGTAATGAATTTAATAGCTCTCCAACGAGCAGAAATCAAACCTCCCTTTATAGTTTGAACTCTCCAAATCATAAATTCGAGTTCAATGATTCGAGTTCAATGACTTAAATGAGAATGACCAAACGAGCTCTATATAAAGACAAAAGAAAATACCATATGAAAAGAATGTCAAGAATATAATTCATTTTTTTGGGCTACCAGATTTGCAACACATGTAAACAAGTGGATATGAGGTGGAGGGTGCTGGTCTCAAAAAATGAAACATCGTGTGCATTCTAATGATTATCCTCGCATGCGGATTTGCAACAAACTTATAAGCAGACAAAATGCAAGCAATAATGAACTTAAAGGTTAAGTCGCAGGCACACTTCAATGACAATGCATTCAGGTGAACTATTAGGCCAGCCCCCCTCACACATCTCAAAATCTTGCAATCACATGGATGATTTTCAAACAAAGCGAAATGGTCAAACCTGTTGCACATCACAATTGTAGTGCACTGATAAACATATATGTTAATTACTAAAAAAGATGGCTCATACGCATCTTGTAAACAACTAGTACACCTTGTGACGAAACAATGCATATTTTGAAAAGACAATTTATGAATGAGACAAAGCAGTGCATTTGTGTTTTAGGTTGCACAGTTATTTTAACAAAATGAGCGGGACACTTAAAAACACTAAAAGAAATTTTATTAATGCATCCCTTAAATGTACAACACAAATATATTGAAAACATGAAAATGCACTATGTAAGCGCATTGTGTAAATGCACTGGAGATCATTCAAACGTGCAAGTGTATAGTGAATTGTGCAAATACGCCGCACAAATATATCAAAAAGCTTGCACAACTCATCAGACCGATTAAATCACTATACATGTATGTGCTCTGACCAATACATTGAACTCCTCATTTTGAAGTATGACAATATTGTGCGGGTTAAAAAATGAAGGAAATCTAATCGCTAATGCTTTATATATTATCACTCTATTATTTAAAAATCACATATCTTTTTTTAATAAAAAACACTTGTATGTGCTCCAACAAAATGGCCGAGCTTTTAAATTTGAGATCTAAAAATACTGCGCGACTTAAAAACAACAACAACATCAAGCCTTTATCCCACTACGAGGGGTCAGCTACATTAATCATTTTTCTCCATTGTGTCCTGTTAAGAGTCAAATTCTCATTTAGATCTAATAAAGAAATTTCATTTCTAATATTTTCTAACAAAGTCTTTTTAGGTCTACCTCTACCTTTCTTAACATAAGCCAAATCAAATAAATCTACTCTCATAACCGGGTCATCTACCCTTATCTGCCACCGGAGCTACAACAACCTTTTCACGTACATGCTCATTTCATATCTTGTCTCTAAGAGTACAACCACTCATCCACCCGAGCATCCTCATCTCTGCAACACTTAACTTAATATTATGCTTCTCTTTTAATGGTCAACATTCTGCGTCATAAAGCATTGTAGGTTTCACCATCATCTTATAAAATTTCTCTTAAGTTTGAGGGGTACTTTTCTATCACAAGACAAGTCCGATACATTCCTCCACTTCAACCATCCAACTTAAATTCTACTTAAAAATATCCCCATTTATTTCACCATCACTCTGAACAATAGACCCACTATATCTAAAATGTGTACTTTTATTAATGACATTACAATCCACCCACTAGATCTATTACTATTAAAATTACACTATATGTATTTAGTTTTAGATCTACTTGGCCTCCATAATTCAAGTTTACCTTCAACTCCCGCTCTAGTCTTATCAACAAGAAAATATCATCAGCAAAAAGTATATACCAGGGTACATCCTCTTGCAAATCTCTAGTAAGAACATCCATGACTAAAGCAAAAAGATATGAGCTTAAGGTTGATCCTTGATTTAATCCATCTGAAATAGGAATATACTTGGTCAAACCACCTTGTGTTTGAACACAAGTAACAACTTTGCATACATATCCTTGATGAATTGAATATAAGCATTACTAACCCCTTTCTTTTCTAGAACTCTCCATAGCATTTCTCTTGAAACTTTATCATATGTTTTCTCTAAATCAATAAATATCATATCTAGATCCTCCTTATTCTCTCTATACTTCTCTATACTTCTCCATCAAACCTCTCAATAAATATATAGTTTCCATAGTAGACGACCTACCCAGCATGAATCCAAATTGATTTTGAGAAACATTAGTATCTCGTCGTAATCTATGCTCCATAACTCTTTCCATAGTTTTAAAGTATGACACATTAACTTAATTCATCTATAATTCACACAATCCTATGCATCACTTTTATTCTTAAAAATATGAATCAACACACTCATTCTTCACTCATCTGACATCTTTTTAGATTTCAAAATAATATAAAAAGTTTAATAAGCCAAAAAATTCCTTAATCTCCTAAGCATTTTCACACCTGTATTAGAATATCATTAGGTCCAACAGCTTTTCCACACTTCATTTTCTTTAAAAATCTCTTTAACTTTGATTTTACTAATATGCTGATAAAAAAAATCTCTATTTTCATTTAGGGTGTTAATGCCACTAAAGTAAATTGTATTCTCACAATTTTCATTGACAAACTTAGTAAAATATCTCATCCACCTTTGTTGAATATCCTCTTCTAATAAAAATACTTTTTAATCTTCATCCTTAATGCACTTCACTTCAACTAAATACTTACTACTCATATCTCTTTATTTGGCTAATTTATACATATATCCTCCTTAGTATCTAATCTATTATATAAATCATTAATAGCTAAATCTTAATATCACATATTGCTTTCTTAGACTTAGAGGCCTCTTTATATATTTCTCAATTTTTAAAATTTTTACATATAAACCAACTTTTATAACAAAGCTTCTTATTTTTTATCTTTTCTTGCACATTTTAATTCCACCACTAATAATTTTTACTATTAGGAGCTTTTCTTTATCCTACAATCACATCATTTGCAACATTCTTAATATCACTAGCTATTTTTCCCACATAACATTAGCTTCCTCATGCACAAATAAAATCTTAAGATCTAAAATCTTACTCTAAATATCTTTTTGTTAGTATTCTTTAAAAACCCTCATCTAATCTTATAACAACGTTTTACTTTATTTTTCATATTTTGTTATTTTATCTTAAAGTCCAAAACTAATAAGCAATGTTGGGTACCTAAACTTTTACTTGGAATAACTTTACAATTTTTTTAATTTAAACAATTTATTTTTTTTTAAGAAAATAATCGATATGAGTTTTACTATATCCATTTTTTTTAGTTTTACCATAATCATTCTTATAAGTGATGAGATGCTCATCTCTTTTCTTAAATAAGATATTAGCAATTACAAAATCATGAGCTAGAGTAAAATCTAATATAGTCTTACCACCTTCATTAGTCACTCCAAACTCATAGCCATCATGAATGCTTTAAAATCATCTACTTTTCTACCAACATATGTATATTTAAATCTCCTCCAATAAAAACTTTCTTCAAGAGATATCTTTTGTACTAATTTTTTCTAAATCATTTCAAAATTTTAATTTTGAACACATATCCAAATCTAATTGAGAAGCATAAGCATTTATAATATTAATAAGCTTAGCATCAATAACAATCTTTAAAGCTATAATTCTATCTCCAATTCTATTCATTTTTATAATATTATTATTCAAACTCTTATCTATAATTACGCCTATATCATTTCTAGTACGACTTCTACTAGAATACCATAGTTTAAATTCTAAACTATCAATTACCTTAGCCTTCTCTCCAACCCATTTAGTTTCTTGAATGCATATAATATGTATCTTCCTATGAATCTTAATATCTATTAATTCCATTAATTAGCCTGTAAGGGACCTATATTTCAAGATCCTATCTTAATTCTAGATTCATGGACTTTCTTCTTTGCCCACATCCATCCATGATGTAGGAACCCTTGCCTATTTAACACTGCACCCGAGTGCCAGTGCAACAGCCCTTACACACTTCTCGCTGTATTCAGGCCATACTACATGGGTTAAAAGCAAAAATAAATTTAAAGTTTATTCATTTAAAAAACACAAGTTTCAAATAGTACACTACAAATTCTATTATTGAAAATATGAACACACCACTATAAGAGACCGGCGCACAAATTTTTAGAGAGCCGACAAGTCCATATCAATATGCTCCTAGAAATCACATGCTATTTCAAGTTCTATTCCCATGCAGCCTATTTTAAACTTAGATTTGGTAGATGTGAGTATGTCGGTTCATCAGTACCAAAAACGAAAAGTCTGATTCATGAGAACAGGTGTGTAACGAGAAATTTTCAGTAGTCATCATCTCCTTAAAATTTTGATAACTGATATTATCTCATTTAACACAACATTCAAGGAAATATGACATTAGGCAACATCTGACTACATAAAATGCAATCAGATAAAAATGATCAGGGTTTTGAGAGCTATTTCTCTCAAAACAACAATGCCTAGTCATATTTCTTTCGATCCTTAAGGTAACTAGGAAAAAGAGCATTACCTAAGAAAAGTGCGGATGGTTTTCCAGGCCTTGACTTGAATTCTGGATGGAACTGGACCCCAACATAGAAAGGATGGGATAAAAGCTCCAGTATCTGTACATGTTTTATGAGAGTTAAAACAGAAGCCTCTGACAACCTTCAAAATTTAAATGTAAATTGGGGAGGTTTAAAATTTAAATGTAAATTGGGGAGGTGTAGGAATACCTCCATCCGTCCACCACCTTCGTCCTTGCCAACAAAAGCAAGACCAGATCTTTCAAGTTGCATAACCATGTCAGGATTGACCTGCAGTTAAAATTAATATATTGATTTATCAAAACAAGTTACCATACAAGAGTTTCCTATAAAGCATGGATTGGCATTGTGCGATTACAATGCTCTGTTCTTGATTTTTGAATCCACCATACAAGGGAGACCCATATTGGAGGCTGAACCCACTGTAGCAGGCAATCAGTTAGGCACAAAATGTTTACATGGGTTTCTCAACTGCTAAATAATTCTTTTAAGTTATAAAGAGAGGCATGAATCAGCAATAACCAGGGTAATTTATCAACTTTAACGCCAACACACCTTGCTCTTCTTGAACAAAATAACAACTTATGCAACAACTAAATGCATACAGAGACGTGCATAAGAATAGTACTATATGTCATAACACAAATTCCAGTGACTGCCTCCCCATGTTATCCCAACAAAAAATCGACAGGAAATGCTATAACAAAATCTTCCACACACATGCAAACGCACATACAAAAAGCAAACATAATGGAACCAACCTCATATCTATGCCTGTGTCTTTCATCAACAAATTTCACATTCCCATATCTGGTAATTAAATTAAAATGCATAGATGTATCAGAACTTATTCAAGAATCAATAGAAAGTAAAGGACAAGCAAACTTATTGATAGTGCAGAAGATGACGGGATTCAATGATCTCACAGTTTGGCAGATTTGCAATTTTTAACCTGGAAGTAAGTCCTTCTAGACCCAAGCCTCATTGTGCCACCCATATGTGTTGTTGAAACCTACAAAAGATCAATCAACAGTGAAAGGTGGAAACAAAGCATTAATAATTAAGAAGAATGATAATAAAAGTACATATACCTCTGGCATAAATATGACGCATGGGTTCTTTGTGTTAGGATCAAATTCTGTACTATTAGCATCTCTCAAATTCATGACATGGCGAGAAAACTCAATCACAGCAATTTGCATGCCAAGGCAGATTCCTAGATACGGTATGTTGTTTTCTCGGGCATACTTAGCCGCAAGAATTTTCCCTTCGACACCCCTATCTCCAAAACCTCCAGGAACTAGTACACCGTCTGCACACTAAGTTGGAATTTTGTTCAGATTACGAAATACTGAAGTGTGATAATATGTAGCCAAGAGGATCAATTAAAATAAGGATTCAGGTAATTGAGACAAAAAGATAGCTGAGATTCCTCACTAACCTTAAGAAGGTTCCATGCATTTTTATGAACATCAGGCTCCTGAACAAAGGCATCGAAAATTGATCAGCAAGAATATTTAAAAAGTGAAACCAAACGGAGATAAAGATCAATTAGCAAACCTCTTTTGCAGTTGCGTCTTCAAGGTCAGAGGCAGGCACCCAATCTACCACAAGTTTCCTACGGCAGGTTACAGAAGCATGAAGCAGAGCCTACATATAGATTGACGATAAGAGTCAAACAAAAGTTAGTAGTGTTTAGATTGCTTAAAGTGAATACGTGAGATCAATATGAACTACAAGTTTACATGTATGTTGGGTTATACACAATTAGTCAGTAAACCATACATAGTTCTGACTACCAAAATAGCAATAAAATAAATACGTGTGGTCAGTTTTGAGTAATAATGAGGAAAAACAAGAACAAAGACGTCCTTTATACAACTTTTATATAATACTCAAAGTTTAACAAGTTATATTTGCTTTTAAGGTTTAAAAAGGCTAAATTCGAAATCGAAGCGTTTTGCCTTAGCAAGGCAAGGCGTAAGCCTCAAAACAGAAAAATAAAAAACCTTCTTTAATTATAACATTTTTTTTAATTCCCTATATTAATTAACATTAGATTCAACATAATATAAAATAAAGCAACAAATTAATGACACAACAAAGTAATCAATTATATTTAAATCATCATTTGATATTTTTTTAAAGCTTGAACTCTACTTTGTTACTTTCTTTAAATTGATTATGAAGTAGAAGTTATTATCAATTCAATAGTCATTTTAATATTAGCATTGATATCTTCATTCTCCCCATCATCAAACACATTCCTACATTTTCAATTTTAAATCTTTCACTATTTTTTGTCATTATTCATTCATCATTAAATAATATATCATTAACAACCAAAGGATTTATTTCATCATCACCAATTATTCCCCTCTATAATTTGAAGTGTTTATCTTTCAATTAAACATAATAAAAACATTCAACCTTGCTCATTCGTACCGTGGCTAACTGGCTCTTTTTCTTTGTATAATAGAATAAAAATTATTTCTAAAAGGCACTAACTCCATATCATCATTTGTTCTTTCAAATGCAACATCAATAAGTCTATCCATGCAATGATATAAACCTAATTTAATCTTAGGATTAGTAGACTTATTATCTGTATATTGAAATAGAAGATTCAAATAGTAGCTTGCAGCATATAAATGCACTATTCATCAATAATATCCTATATTTCTCTATAGCTACCTATTCTCCTCCTAAATTGTGTACAATCTACTTTTTTGCTTCATCTATTACATTATATATAAAGCTCATTACAAGTTTCTTCTCAACATCGACCATCCTTACCACTGGCACCCGTGTCCTAGTTGTTCTTAATCATTTTCTACAAAACCCTATAATGGAATAATTGATTCATAGTTAAGAACAATAAAATATTCCAATAATGAAACAATCAAAGTTATCCATGTAAATAAATTTTAGTTATTCAAACAAAAAAAATTAGGGTTTCAAAATTTTTAAGAAAGAAATTTGAAAGGGGTGGAAGCATTCTTGTGAAGAAAGAAAGTTGGGTAATAGGAAGAGGAGAAGGAGGTGGCAGCGACGTTGGGGTCCTAGGGGTTCGTTGGCGGCAACAGGTAGAGTTTGCATCTGAATGGAAAGTTGGAAATATGTGCAAATGTGCGACAAGATTAGATTAGGTTTTAATATTTTATCTTTTTTAATAAAAAAAATAATTTGCATGTTGAGGCATACGCCTCAAGCCGAAGAGGCAAGGCACGATTCAAGTCACGCCTCAGCCAAACTAAAGCATATGAATCAAAATAACAACTCAAGGCACACACCTTGAGACATTCTCCATCATAATAGTGTTAATTTTAAACAATGTTTTTCTTAATAAGGTGTGCCTCGTATTGCACAATTTTAAACAGTACTTGCATATTAATTGGTGCACTCATAGTACTCAATTGCACTTTTCTTAATACACTTGCATACTTAAATGAACTTCAGTGCGCTTATATAGTGCGTTTATATATTTTCCCGTATGTTTGCACAATATATTTGCACATTTATAGTACATTTTGTGTTATACATTTAGAGAATGGGCAAACACAATTGCTTTCTATGACTTGACACATGTTGCACACCTTGTTAAAATAATTTTGTCCCGCGATGAGCAACAATGTACTATTTTGTCTCACTTGAAAAAGTTTAGTTCATGGGATGCATTGTTTGTTCATGGGATGTACAAGCCACTCACGGGATTCACTGCTTGTTCACGAGATGCACATGACTTTCTTTTTAGTAATTAATGTGCATCACGCTTAGAGTACTTGTACACCCATAACATGCAACAAGTTGGGCTACTTGGCTCTGTTTGAAGACCATTTATGTAAACACAACTATTTGAGACGTATGAGAGTCTGATGTAGCCATTGTTCAAGTGAATATATTAACTTTGAAACATGCACATGACTTTGCATTTTGAATTTACTATTACTCGCATTTTGTTCCCTTATGCGTGTATTGCTAATTTAGTTGCAAGTGTCACGAGTCAGGATCTTTCGTGTATCTTTCAAAAGAACACCATTTATTTGTACGTGGCTTATTTTTACTTAAATGGACACCATAGGAAATCACTCTTCTTTATATAAATAAGAGCTCATCCTGATTTATTTTTATTTCAAAAGAGATCTTGCAAATTTATTATATGTCCTCTGTAAGCCTTTGTAAGTTCAAATCATGTCTTTATTCATTGCGATGTACGTCACATTTGAAGTGTTCACATAATTCATGTTACGAGTTTAGCATTTATAATTTTAGTTTTTGTTGCATTTTTGTTTGTAACTTTTATTTTGTTCTTTTTTGGCTATCTGTTAGTGCTAATTTGGCAGCCTTCTAGTGTCTCCCCAATATAAAGAGCATCCTCAGGAGTGTTAGGCTTTCCCATCTCGCTTGAAAAAATGTGTATAGTTGGTGTTGAAAGATATTGCAGCCGAGCGCTCTTCCATCATGCTTGAAAAAGCACGTATGGTTGGTGTCCAATGACATCCACCCCCTTCAGCTCTTACACTGGATCAAATTGGCCTTGTTGGATGATGCCAAAGGAGCAATCCAAGGCCTCCTTCTTTCCTTTCTTGTGTATGATTTCATGGGATGGATGATTCCTTGTAAACAATAGATTCGTGTGTATCCTCTTATTGCGGTCGAGGGCTCTTCCATCATGCTTGAAAAAGCATGTATGGTTGATGTCCTGAGACATCAACCCCTTCATCCCTTCTACTGGATCCAATTGGCCTTGCTGGATGATGCCAAAGGAACAATCCAAGGCATCCTTTCCTCTCTTGTGTATGATTTCATGGGATGGATGATTCCTTGTAAACAATAGATTTGTGGATCCTCTTATTGCGGTCAAGGGCTCTTCCATCATGCTTGAAAAAGCATGTACATCAAACCCCTTCATCCCTTCCACTGGATCCACTTGGCCTTGCTGGATGATGCCAAAGGAGCAATCCAAGGCCTCCTTTCCTTTCTTGTGTATGATTTCATGGGATGGATGATTCCTTGTAAACAATGGATCCATGGATCCTCTTTTTTCTTTCCCAGCATCCATTGATCTCACCTCTTTGTTCAGTCTTCCTTTCAACAGCAGGGTTTCCTTGCCATTGTTATGTGACTTTTTTATTTCTTATTGTTGTGAAAGGTGGTATTTTTAGATTTTGCATGGACTTTCTAATTGATTCATATGGCTTCCCTGGATTATAATATTTGTTGTGACTTCATTAGAGGCTTCATGTGTTTAGAATTATGGTTCTCTAGAACCTATCCAAATCCCATGATATTCAAATAGAACATTTTTTAAGTGGTCTGGACTTCAACTATAATGATTTTGGTTCTTTTGAATTATAGATGAGGAATTTAGGAAAATTTTAAATTAAGACAGAAATTAGTTTAAATTTAAATTGAGCTAATATTATACCAGCTATACCTACGACTGAGGGATGAAAATTCAATGAATAGAAGTTATGAGCAATTAATTAAAATATTTGGTATGAATAAAATTTCTCTTTCTAGTTTCAATCTTGCATTCATATGGCTTCACTGGATTATAATATTTGTTGTGTTTTCAGTACTGGCTTCAAGTGTTTAGAATTATGATTTTCTAGAACCTATCCAAATCCCATGCTATTCAAATAGTAATGTGGTCTTCAACTTCAACGATCTTGGTTCTTTTCAATCATAGATGAGGAATTTAGGAAAAATTTAAATTGAGTTTGAAATTAATTTAAATATAAAATGAGCTAATATTGTACTGACTACACCTAAAACTTAGGGATGAAAAGTCTATGAGGAATTAATTAAAATATTTGGCATGAATAAAATTTTTCTTTCTAGTTTCAATCTTGCAAGTGCAAGTTGGAAGTGTGTTTCCCTCAAAAATAGTAGAAGTGCAACTATCTAATTTAAGAGAATCATCTTCTTTACCGACTAATGTGAAGACTGACTTTTCCTTCTTTGATACATTCATTCCTTGATCAATTTCATCTACAAAATTTAATATTAAATTATTTAGCTCTTTTGATTTTGATAAAAATTTACACTTTGAAAATCTAATTTATAAAAGTTAAATACACTTGCTCAATGACTTCAGGTGTTTCTAATTCCACTCAAAATTTCTAAAATTATTTCTATGATTTCATTATTGGTAGAGTTATAATGTTAGAATTGCTTTTTAATATATAAAGAAAATTGTTGGATTAGTTGAAGACATACCATATGTGAATCCTCAATTTTTTTTACATGAAATCATACCATGCTTCATATGAGCAGTATTAATAAAGACTAACCTTCAATCATCCTACAGCATTTGACACTTCGGACAACAGTCAACAAAAATGAAAGGAGAGTAAGTATTCATAAAGCCAATTAAAATAAATTAGGATATAACGACTATAAGCAATCAGACTCAACACTATATATGTATGCACCTTCTATGGCTAATTGATTGAATACAACATACAAACCATTACTAGAGAGGAAAACTTTTTCATCTTGCCATCATGCTTAAAAGATAACCTTTCTGTTGTTTTTAGTTTCTCATACAATTTCCAGAAAATATAGACAAGTGAACAAAGTGGAGGTAAAATGTCTTAATCCTTACATTGCAACATAAATTTTGATGAATTTGGGGAAGCATTGTTATATTGAAAGTATAGTTGATATATATATAAAGATTGGTTGCAAGATCACCTTTAGCACGGAGAGGTATGAGTCAGAAAGACCGGTATATTTACCAACCATGGCAATTCTTACCTGAAATATATTGTAAATTAGAACTTAGAAGATGAAAAAAGGTCCATTACAATGATGGTGCTTATAAAAAATCTCCTCAGTGCAACCCACAGGATCGCTCAAAGCATCAGAGATTTTAGCCCTAGCAGTCCACTCATCCAACATGGGTTCTTTTGCAACTCTGCATTAGAACCAGTTAATTTGAATGAAGTTCTTTGTGATACTCTTCATAGGGTAGTGCTAAATAATTAAATGATGAACTCATAAGGTCAAGCAATCAGACCCTTGTAGGTTTAGTGCTTTCAAGATGGCCTCGTGCCCCTTCTGGTCCTGTAGAAACACAAACTATCATGTTCTAGACAGGGTGTGGTTCTATTCTAAGCAGGGTTGCCCTGCTCTGTAAGAAGCACTATCAATAAAAGAAATAAACATGAATTTATTGAAATCCAATGTTGTAATGAGGCAACCTACCCTCAGGAGTAAGGGAACATGCCAAATGTTTGGAACATCATAAAGAGTCAAAATATTCGAAGCCTGGAATCAAAGGTAAAAATTAAAACTGCAGCTTGTGGAAACAATGCACATAAATTAATTGTTGAAAGTTTAAACTTAAGATACGGACCGGCACATGGCAAAATTGCGTAAGCTTTTCCTTCACATTATCTTCCAAAGGCTGTCCAAGAAGTGCCAGCACAAAATAACAAAATAAGATGATTACAATAGCAAGTAACTAGGCTGCAGTTACACATGCGACCTAGAGGATAATAAAAAGGGGAAAAGAGAGACCAATGCACTACGGCAAGCAAGAATATTTGGTGTCAATCCAAGCCCTCTTAGTCCCCGAACACTATGCTGAGTTGGCTTAGTTTTCTGCAAGTAAGAGGACAATAATACTATAAAATTGAGCAAGTCTCAGCAACCATGTCAAGGTTGATGGTCAGTTATTTGCAGTAGAAAATTGTAACTGGAAACAGATAAAATCAGGAAAAGTTATAAACCTGTTCACCAACTACATTTAGAACTGGTACAAGGCTGACATGGATAAGACAGAAGTTTCCAGGACCTGGTGTAAAACCACATTGAGAGCTAAGATCAATACGTCTGATGAGTATGCTAATCGAAACTAAAGTTAAAATATCAAACAACTTCCAGGAAAGCATCTATATAGATTTCTCACCTACACGATAGGAAAACTGACCAAGTGCTTCAATAAATGGCATGGATTCAATATCTCCTGCATCAAAAACTCCATGCATCAAGAAACAAAAAAGATGGTTTTTTCCTTCATTTCTTGCTTGGAATACTATAGAGGATATTGCAGACAATGTAAACACAAACAAAGGCACGTAAGGATCACACTACTATGATTCTTTCTTCGGTAATATCAACAAACATTTCAAAACATATTATCACCTATGGTTCCACCCAGTTCTATAACACATACATCAGCTGGTCCTTCATTTCCATCAACAGGAATAATTGCTACCCGTTCAATCCACTCTTGTATAGCATCTGTGATGTGCGGTACAACCTAAGAGCAACATAAGTTTTAGAGCCATCATGAAAATAACGTGTTACCCATAAAAATCATATAACAACAATTGATGATAGGCAATAAGGCAGAAGTGTTTCTCACCTGAACAGTTTTCCCCAAATAATCTCCCTTTCTCTCCTTATTAATAACAAACTAATCAACCATAGTATTAAGAAAATAGAATAAGGATTCATATCTTAATTAAGTATATTATACCTTAGTAAAAAGCAAATAGAACGGCTCAAACATGCTTAAAAGAAATATCCAACCTGGTAAATCTTTCCAGTAGTAATGTTGTTATCGCGAGTCAGCTTGATATCCAGGAATCTTTCATAGTTACCAAGATCCAAATCCACCTTCCAAATGAAATGAAATGAAAAATATTAAGATCACATGGAAATGGCAATGTGAATGTCAAAGTCTACAGGCGTCATTAAATACAAAATGTTTTTGTTAAGCCAATTAGCCTAAAAGTTGAACATTTATTTGAATCCCACTAATTTTTATCTATTTTCCTTTTTAATAGGTTTTTGCATTATTATATGTAGATGCCTGGGATATCATCTTATCATGAAAATTTCATTAGAATTTGAATCTCTACCTGTGGGCTCCAAAAATTTAAGCTTTAGGGGCCCCGGACTCTCCGCATTATATTCGGGGAGAGTTTTAATGGATTAAATTCCGGGAAAAATTTTTGGAAGGCAGATTAGATAGAGATAAGACACTACCCAGAAATTTTGCCCTCTTAACGAGAACTTTAAGATCTGAGTTCTGGTTTCCTATAGGCGTAATTGCTCCTCCCAATAACGAGAGAGGACTTTCGATTAAGGCTAGTCTTGAACATATGCGTAGTATCCAACGTATAATAGCAGCAATTCTAGATGTAAAATTTAATATTTAAATTTAGAAATTCACCACCTTGCACTTAAGCATATGGTGATGGAAATAATGATGAACCCGATCAAGATCCCATCGTTTCGTCATCCTAGGTCATCGTGGTCCTTAGTTTGCTTAGTTAGAGCAGGTAGTCGACCAAACCTAACGGAAGGATCCTTGCCAGTAGCCATTGATTGCTTTGTACAAGGGTATCTTGTAGACTTTTGGTGAGTGTTTGTCTATGGAACGAATTCAAGTCAACCTTAACTAACAGAGAGCTTTGTGCCCTATCAATTATACCCTATAGTTCAATACTTAATGGAAAGTAGTCATTTGGGAAAATACGGGCCTCTAACCATGACCATCAGATAATAAAGTCGTTCAACCAAGCCATTAGGTTAGAGGGCCGCAGTAATAATCGTTTATCACATGGAGTCATATTGGCCAAGCCACGGGTTCTTTGTAGACCCGTGTAACGGACCGGTTGGATGGCCGGTTCAATCGAACCAGCCAGCCCTCCTAATAAAAGTCGCGACCCTAGAAGGGCGTTAGTTTCGCGAATAGACAGAGGGGCGGACGGCTGGGGCAGAACCGAACGCATGCGTGGGAGGATTCAGAGATTTTATTTCGCCATTTTTAGAAATCGGTCGCGTTTGGGGATAAGAATCTTCAACTCCTCTTCACTCCTATTGCTAAAGAAGCGGAGATTGGGAGGAAACGACGATGAATGAGAAGAACGACAAGGAGAAGGAAGGAAAAATGTTTGTTTTTCAATTTTGTATAAATTATTTCCTAATTCTTTATCTAATTAGTGGAAACATTAAATTGAAGATAAGGAAGACATTTGGAAGCGAGGAGAAGAGATTTGTGAGGGAGAAAGAGAAATGTTTTGGAATTTGGAAAATCCCCTCGTTGTAAGTAAAATTCCTATCATATAACTTTTCTTAGATTTATTATTAAATCTTATTTTCATGAAAATTTTATATTGTTTAATTTTAGGAATTTTAGAAGGAAAGAAAGCAAGCTGTAAGAGTCATCAAGAAAAGAAATTGAGGCTGAGGTAAGAATTCAATTGATAGATGCTATGAAAAGATTTGATGAAGGTTAATTATATGTAAAATTTCTTTATTGTGTATCTCTTTAGGTTGAGATAATGATCGAAGATTTGAAAGAATCAAAGTGGGTATTTATAAAAAAAATTTTATTGTATTTTCTATTTCATTTTGAAAGAAGCATGTATATAATTGTTTAAGACTTATGATTTATATTTTTGGAAATTAGTACATGAAATAAACAAATGTATGTACAAGAAGTATGAATATGTGAAAGAAAATATATGTAAAAATAATACATCAAAGAAATAGAAGTAAAGTTAGAAAGCAATTATATATATATGATACATACATGTATTAAGAAAGCATATGAATGAATGATACATGAATGAATGAAAAATAAATAAAAAGGGAAAATGATATGCAGGTAAAATTTACAGGAGATCACCCCCGTATGGTACTGGATGGGGAAACAACGTACCCGTGCACGTAAAAGAAAAATGTTATGGAAAAGAAAAACAAAATGAAAATGGTTGTACCTTTGGTACATTTAGACGGTGCTCCTGTACTAATTAAATGGGAAAAGGAATATATGTTAAAGTATTATAAAGGTTATAAACGAGTATGATACAATATGTATAAAGGAATGAATGAAATGAAATGAACAAAAAAAAAAGTATATCAATATTAAATGAATAGACTTATATTAAAGGTTAATTGTATTGTACTTATACATATTAATTGTTATAGAAGTTATCCACTGAGTTTATTTTATAAACTCATTCCATTAAATAATGTTTCAGGTAAGCCTTCAAAGATTTAGAAATGGCAGAAAGGGAAGAGTACGTCTATAGAAGACGATACAACATTGAAAACAGGTAATTTATGATTTATACAAATGTTAAGTAATTGAGAAAATTTGTTAGTGGCTCTTCAGTTGAATGGAGAAAATTTTATGTTGTATTGTTTATGAATTGAAATGATTTGATCATACCGTCCGACTTTTAGTTCCCGCCTCGTTAAGTCGAGCATTCGGGCCGGGTCGTAACAACCCGTCTGACCAAACCACCGATAAGAGACCGGTCATAACCATACTACGTAGAGCCATCTGGCCAAGCTACCGGCTTTGTAGAGCCGTCTGGCAATGCCACCAGTTAGAGGAAATGCCACGTCCTTACTGGAAGGATATTATTTGAGAATGAATTTAAATAATATTTTTGACTGGACATTTACTCTTTGTGAGTTAGAGTTATCCTTGAGTTCATTGCCCTCACCAAACGGTTGCAGAGAGTGGATGAATTTTGCTTTAAGTTTTAAATAATTAATTTTTAATTTTAAATATTAGTATTCTTAATAGATGTATAACTTTAGAGTTTTGGCAGAATTCAAAAATTAACCCCTCTGGTTGATATGAGCTTTCGACACGGCCATCATCAAGGATTAAAGTATTTAGTTATTTGAGAACCTAGTCAACTCTATTCATTCGCTAACAGATGATCGAGTTTTATTATTGACCTCACGAGTTATCATACGAATGCTAATAATCGAGAATTTATATCTTTATGATAAGTTTTATTTAAAGAGCCTTTGAAGGCTTAATGCGAAGTTTTAAATTAAATATCCTGCTAGATTTGTGATTAGTTGTTCGTTTGTTAATTCAAATCATGTCGATTCCAGTCCTTTCAAGGAGGAGGATGAAACTTGAATATTTGACCGGCACAATATTCTCGGATCTTGAGTTTAAGAGTTTAATGCAATGGCCGGAGCATATGCGAGTATTTAGTTTGAAAATTGGATTTCATATTAGTGAGCATTTAACCCCCATACAACATTTTCAAACATTGGCACTTGTAAATTTAGCATGCTTGTTGGAGCATATGTGGGTAATAAAAATATTCTTTTAAATTAACAAGTATGTTTTTCAATGCTATGGCACGCTTCTCAAGGCGGTAGCACGCTTCTTAGGGCCGTTGCATTCTTCCAGAGGCTGCCGCACGCTTTTAGAGGCAACATGCATATGTTTAAGAATTTATGTTTTAATGCATGAGAGGGATTTCAAAAATATTTAAATTTTATAATTTGTGCAGGTGATTATCATTGGAGTGTGCACAAGATTTCATTTAGGGGCCTTGCAGATCTAGTGGCGTGAAGGCAAATTAGGTTTTAGTTGTTATATATAGGGGATATATTGTTTAGTTCATGTTACCTCATTTGAATTATCATATCTAAGATAGCTCGTAGGGGATTTTTGTTCAATAGACAATAAGATATCATACTCTTGTTTGTAAGCGAGCTACATTGTTCGTTGCGAATCTCCTATTATCGCCTATAGGCAAGTTGTTGTATGCATTATCAATTCCCTGCTTTTGCTCACAGGCAAATTATAGTGTTCATTAGAAGTTCCCTGTTATTATCCATAGACAAGCTGGTTTGTTTGATATGAGCTCCTTGTCCACGCCCATAGACTAATTATCATGGGTACTATGAATTCCCTGCTCTTGCTCACAGATGAATTGTAGTGTTCATTGCTAGTCTTGTATTCTTGCCCGTAGGCGGGCTGATTTATTTGATACGATCCCCTTATTCTTGCCTGTAGGCTAGTTGTATACACTAAGAATTTCATGCTCTTGCTCACAGGTAAATTGTAGTATTCATTCCACTCCCATGTTGTTGCCCTTTGGCGAGCTATAGTGTGCCCTACACATCTGTCTGTGCATGTAGACAAGTTATCACATTCACCATGAGTTCCTTGTCCATGCTCGTAGGAGTATTGTTATGTCCATTGTGAGTTCCATGTTTCTGCCCATAGGCGAGGTGTCACATTCACGATAAAGTCCCTGTCATTGTTTAAAATTGCGCAATATGAGGCCCGCCTCAGCGTAATTCTAGTGAAATATGCCTCAAGGCTTACGCCTCGAGCTTTTTTTATGAGGCTTGCGCCTCAGCTTGGCTAAGGCCCGCCTTGAGGTATGCCTCGCCTTACTGGCGTGAGACGTACACTTCACCCGATATATATATATATATATATATTATTAAAACTTACCTAAATCCCAAACTAAAACCCTGAGCAAATCATACCTTAATGCACCCCCAAGCTGCAGCAACTTCCTGTCAATTGACTCGACCTCCAACCCACTGCCTTTGCCATAGCCACCACCATCGTAGTCACCGGCGGGAATCACTTCAAAGCCGTAAACCACCACCATCTCCTCCTCTAAAAATTTTGGAGTATTATTCTCATTTTTTATATTAATGATAAATATTTATGAAAGAGATGATTAAAATAAATGAAGAAGAAATAGATTGAGAGGCATTGAACTCCATAGGATGAGGTAGGGGAGAGACTAATTTGTTATGACGACGAGTCAAATAAGAAACCCCTCAGTGATGACAGTGCAGATAATTTTTAAGTTATTGTCAATTATGTCAACTTTTTTTAGGAATTAAATTTGGATGAGTGGGGAATTGAAAAGAAGGAATTTGGAGTTGAACTTGATGTTATAGGATACTTTTACGTAATTTTTATATTTCATATTATTTTGCTCTTGGAAGTTGTAATTTTGGATTTCAATTCTATTGCACACAATTTATCACTTGCCGCTTTACATCTTGTGTAATTTTTTGTTTCATATATATGTCAATTTATTACTTCATAGTTCAATATAAAGTTAATATATCATTCTTTAACATATTATTTGGGTATTATATAAATATTATTTTT
Organism: Dendrobium chrysotoxum; assembly: GCA_019925795.1. Classification (NCBI taxonomy): domain Eukaryota; kingdom Viridiplantae; phylum Streptophyta; class Magnoliopsida; order Asparagales; family Orchidaceae; genus Dendrobium; species Dendrobium chrysotoxum. The sequence goes on from CM034301.1 coordinate 41,880,254, forward strand.
AATCTTTATTTTTCACTTTATGCGATTTTTGGATTTTGAGGCTTATGCCTCAAAACGCCTTGAGGCTTCCGCCTCGCCTCACGAAAGAAAAATGCCTCAATACCCGATTGCGCAAATTTTAAACCTTGGGCCCTATGCATGCTCGCAGGCGGTATATGTGTTATTTGCAAGTTAATTGATATTGCTTGTAGGCAGGCTGTTGTATTATCTACAATTTTGCTAATATTGTCTGTAGGTAAGTTATTGTGCATATTGAAATTCTTATTCACCATGAGTTCCCTGTGCATGCCCATTTGGTTATTGGTTTGAACTGTGCTTTTAGTTAAATTTTATATATTTTGATTTCCAATGAGTGAATTTCAAAACATATGAGCAAATTTTGTTATCCTTAATTTCTAGTCATTAATTCTAGTAGATGCCCATCAAATTTACTGAATTGATTTCCATTGTATTTTCAGTTGTCATTAAAGGACGCAAATAATTGTTTAAGATTAACAGTTTATTTCCTATGAGCTATGCATGATTGGTGCATATTTTTTCACATCCTGCTTTACATTAGCAGCAACCCAGACTTCTCTCGGCATGAAAAGGAAAAAATATGCATGCAGAATTTCAATTTAGTTGAATAAATTTACAGAATTGCATTTCCACAAATTGTAGGTCCAAATAAGAAAAAAAAATTTCATAAATCAAACCAAAAAGTAAAACTTCAATGGAGCTAATTATGATGTCCCCTAAAGTTCAGGCATCACCGCATTCAGGCCACTTGGGAGAAGACAACAATATCAGACAACAAGTGAAAAAGAAAAAATAAATCAGTAATGAATGATAAAACTGTAAGAAACACGAACAGACATAGAGGCTCAACTGTAAGGGTTAGAGCTTTTCCTCACCTCCCCGCCATCATCTAAAACAAAAACTTCTCCATGTTCAAAAGGGGACATTGTTCCAGCATCAGTATTCAGGTATGGATCTGTAAACAACCGCTTAAAAATCAGCTTTTTTATGTCTAAATGAATTTAATAAATAAACAGTCAAAAGCTGCAATTGATGAGCCAATAAGTTTGGTGTAAAATGATAATTCTGGAAAACTGAAATATTTTTCTGTCCATTTTTGCAAATCCTTGTGTTTTACAGTCAAAAACTTCAAGGGGGCTGTTTGGCAGCTAGAAGAATTCAATTCACGTAGGATTTATTAAATATTGCAAATTCAGATTTAGGAAATCCTGGTTGCGTTAAATACTGAAAACTGAGTGGTATGATGAATATTAAATTTAGTAAAATTCTAATAAATTCTTCCACAGATATTTGAAGATTTAAGATTTAAACAAAGTAGAAGAAGAGATATAATGAGAAAAAGTGTAAAAATCTTAAATAATACTTCACTCGGATGTACTAAATCTGGGATTTAGTCAAAAATAGGAACATAATTAAATTTAAGAAAATAGTAGGATTTTAAGTGGCTAAAAAATTAGTTGGCAAGATTTAGCTGAAATCATGGCTAAATCTTGCAACCAAACAGCCCCAAATGAATTCCATACCTACATGAAATAACAAGATGCAGCTTTCTTATCAATTAGAATGGAACCATCAAATAAAGAAATAAAGAAAAACAATCGTCCGAGGTGACTGAAACCCGACTTTCGTCTCAGTTCATCTCAGCACCGCAAAATGAGCCCCACCATCGAGGGGCCCTGCTACCTAACACAATCCAAGGCAAGCACATGTCATCCTTCAACAAATAAAAAGGTGAGAAAGACAGGTAGAGTTGAGTTTTGAATCTCTTTTCTTCATCTTTTTACACTAGAAGTTTCTCCAATCAACAGAGTAAAAACTGCCCATACTGAGTGAAAAGGAGGGAAAAACTCATCAGTTTTATTAATTCCATCGAACTAGTTTCTGAGCTATAGTACCGAAACTCATATCAGTAGGTATAACAATCAAACCAGGCTAAAACAAAAGATAAGAATTACACAGACCACCCAAATTCAAACAGCTTTAATCAAATAGACTTCTGCAACCAGGATAAACAAAGGACCTAATAAATGACGACTTCAAAAAATCTCAAACTCGCGGTGCTTCTCGCTCAAATAAAAACCTACATAGCAAGAATAAATCTTTTCTTTCTTCTCTTCAAATCTCAAAAACCCTCCTCCAAATGCCTTTCTTCCTCATCCAATTCTCAAAATATATACGCATCAAAGAAAAAAATTAAAAATAACTCCCCACACACTACTTAATGATCGAAACTAACAACTGAAACAAACATACAAATAGCGACAACCACAATGACTGATATTAAGATAACCAGCCACATACCAATCTTGATGGAGGTGACCCGGAGCCCGCATGCCTTCAGCAACAACCCAACGCTACTCGCCGTCACCCCCTTCCCCAGTCCACTTACAACTCCCCCAGTCACCAAAATGTACTTCATCTTTATCTGTTGCGCAATGCGCCGTTTCGCCCAAAATCTGTACTTTAGCCGAGAGGTAAGCGAGACGGTAATGGAGGCCAGTAAAGAGAGACAGAGAGAGGAGCACGCAACGATTGATGTGGGGAGGCCGCAGTAGTGCGAGGGCTGAATAAGCGGCGAAGGCGATGGATACGGGGAGAACGAAGCTGCGGAGAAGACCATTAAATAAGTACCATCGCTGCCTCTCTCCTGACGATTTTAGCCGAGCGGTAACATGCAATCAGGTTCGAGCAATTTAAGAAGAAGAAGTTTTTTTTTTATTTATTTATTTTTCGCTCGAGTGATCATTTTCTGCCACGTTTTAAACAGCAAAATACTATTTTATTTTCCATTTAAGAGGTATAGTGTCGTGCATTGTTAATTTATTATTATATATTAAGCTGTTTATTTTCAAATAGAGTATATAATTGTCTGATAAACTTAGAATTATTTTGTTTTACTAAACTGTGGTTATAGAAGAATTTATTTATTTGAAAAAAAATGTTGTAAATAATGTGAATTACACAAACTATAATAATAAAATTTAGCGGGATTTATATATAGCACTTTAAAATTGGGATTTATGCATTTAAAATATAAATTTCATTATTTATCTACATAACATTTAAAATATCAAAATAAAAATAACACCACTCTTTATCATTCTGTAATATCATAAATACGTTGGTGGTCTCATCACCCTTTATCAAGAGAGATTATTACTAGGGGTGTCAATTCGGGTCAGCGGGTCGTATTCGGGTCGAACCTGAGACTGACCCGACGCTATTTGACATGACCCGAACCCAACCCGTTTTTATAAACGGGTCGATTTGTTCAACTCTGACCCGATCCGTCGGGTTTCTGAGTTGACCTGACTCGACACAGATTTTACGGGATATGGCTGAAGAAAAGCTCGAAAATGACAAAGATAGCGAGCTCTCGTCGCTACTTCCAGTTCCGATGAAGCGGCGAGCTGTCCCAACTTCCGATTCGATAGGCAGGAACGTCATCGAAGGATGCCATTAGGCCAGGGATGACCTCGAAGGAGGCGAAGAGACGCAACAACAGTGGCGCAACAGCGGCGGCGTGCCTCGCGCGAAGAGTAATAATCATTTGTTTTTATGAATTAATAATATTTAGTAAAATTATATTAATTATATTTATCTTAAAACTATAGAAAGCTGTATAAAGTAATAATAATCATTTGTTTTTATGAATAAAGGATATGTAGTATTCATCGAACAAAACTTACCAAAACACCTAATATGATGACTAAAATAAAATATTTATAAGAATTTAAAACTTAAAACTAATAACTTTTGAAGTGGTTAAAGTCCTCAATCAGCCAGCCTTCAAACAAATGATCATTATTAAATTTTTTATAGTAATATCCAAATGAATTTAAATAATAAAATTTTGTTTTAATAAAATATATTTATTTAGCTTTATAATAATCTTTTTTTCCGCTTTTCTTGAGCTGACTTTTTCCAACAACACATGATTTTAACTTTTACTAAATCTTTTTTTTTTTTTCAATCTTAAAAAGTATAATCATTTACCAAAATGGGTGCCAAATGGGGATTAAATTTCATGGCTATGATTTTCATAAATTTTAATTAGGGGTGTAAACGAGTTGAGTCGAGCTCGAGTTACCCCTGGCTAGAGCTTGAGCTTGATTAAGTAATCGAGTTTGAGCTCGAGCTCGAGCTTGAGCAGGCTCATTTATTATGAAAGAGAGAAAATGATTATGATTTAAGTAATTATTATAATAAAATAGAAATTTTTTTTAGAAATTATAAGAAAAATAATAAAGAATTACATAATATAAGAAATTGTGATATAATTTTTAAATATTTTTAACAATTTTGTATTTAAAATCCCGAATTCTAATATATTTAAGTATATTTTATATTAATATTTTTAAATGAGCCAGCCCATGAGCTTACAAGTCGAGTCGGAGCTAGCTCAAGCTTGGCGCGTTAGCTCGTCGGGCTCAGCTCAAGAGCCATTTATCGAGCCGAGCCCGAGCCAGCTCACGAGTCGACTTAACTCACTTATACCCCTATGTGAGATCATAGTTGACTTTTATGTGGTGCTACACATAAAATAACATTTAACCATAGTTGTATCTTTTACCACTCCACTCCAAATATTACTATTGTCAAAGTTCAAATACTTAATGTTGGGTAAACATCAAATCATTTTCCACCAATCTCGCTCTCTCCACGAGCTCAGAGAAATCACTAATATGAAATTGAGCCAAATGATGTCACAAATTATCTCTCAGATCTCGTATGAATTGATAACACTTCTCTTCAGGGGTCCTAATTAACTATGGAGCATACATGTTGCCTCATACTGCATCATTGTCTTCCTCACTTGCACCAATCACAGAAAAGACTCATGCATTTACTGCTTCGTAGATGACACACAAACCAACTCTAGAAAGTCTCTACAAACTCCTCCCAACTGATCTTTTCATTTGATCTGCCTTTGTAGGCCTACTCACCAACGCTTCGCTTCTCCATCTAACAAGAACACTACCAATCAAACTCTTCTTCCCTCCGGGCACTACATACTATCATATGACTTTTCTACTATCATCAACCAATTTTCAGCTACTCGAGGCTCCACAACACCCTGTAAATGAGGTGGCTTCAATCTTAGAAATAACTGTAGATGCTTATTAACCTTGTCTTCCTTAACTCCAGCCATTCTCCCATGAGCCTTACTCATCAGCTGGGCCACCAATCTAGCAAACATCATTACCGAATTAGAAGACATAGCCCCCACTATACTTTGACCTTGTGCATCCTGATTGGAACTCTATCCATTAGCTGCCCCTTGCTCTTGTGGGTTTGTAATGCAGCAACACTTTAATCTAAAAAAGAATAGGGGAATTCAATTATACATACCTATCACAGGCAACATTCTATATTTACTCTGAACTCCTTTCGCTTGCTCATATAATTCATTTCATATAGCTTTGGTTACAATTTCAAATCTTTTCAAATTATTGATCTAATACAACCATGTGACTCTCTAAGATCTAATAAAAGGATTGGTTTGCATAAACCTATCATTATTTAACTTAATCATTTAATAATAACAATCAGAGCTACTAAAATTTCAAATCATAAAAGTAATATAACTAAATTTCATTTTCTCAAAATATATTTATAATAATTTAGATCACATAAGTCTATATATCGAATAATTAAATGATGGATTACAAAAATATTATCTTATTAACCCGAATCAAAAATCCCGACTCCACACTTGATCTACTCAGTTGGGTCTTTATCATTTTTTGAAATATTAAAAGAACGGAATGAACATATCTAGCTCAGTAGTCTTCCTATCCTGACCCATCACATATATCAATATTCAAATTAAAAGGAGGAATTGCAATATAAATAAAAATATAATAGTTAAGAAAGCATTAAAGCAATAGAATAACAGTAAAATATTGAAACACAATTTTAAAGTTCTACAACGTACTTAATATTTTAACTTGTAAAATCACTTGTAAAAAATTCAAGATACCTCACAAAATATTTGACCAAAAAGATTCACTTGTAGTTGACTTTCATACTTCATCAGAATTCATATAGAGTTTCAAAATTTCTAACATTCATTTCAGTTGTTACTTATACTAATTTCATTAACATCAATACAATGCAATGATTATCATACACATATCCCGATATATGCTTTTAACTTGACTTCAACTTATGTTTCTCTTTTATCTCACACACCTGCATATAGTGAGTGGGGCTAGAATATCTCTCACATCTACTCTAAGTAGATTGGGCCAGAAGAGTACGTATAATGTTGCATAACCTCCCACATCTACTATTCTTAATTTTGAATTTGGTATGAAGGACTTAGGTGAAGCTAAGAAAATTCTTGGAATAGAAATCTTAAGAGATCGTAGAAATATCAGTTATGTTTATCTTAGAAAAATTATCTTACAAAAGTTCTTAAAAGATTTTAAGTGTCAAATTCAAAAGTATTTAGTTTGCCTCTTAGGAGTCAGTTTAAACTATCTGCAGCTCAGTGTCTAAATTTAGATGAAGAAAAAGAAAGATGAGTAAAATTCCTTATGACAGTGTCATTGGGTCTCTTATGTATGATATGGTCTGTTCAAGATTAGATATTACTTTCTCTGTTTGTGACGCTTTAGAATCTAATTTTATTTATCAATAATACAATCAAATATCTGCAGAAGTAAATTTTATTAATCAAAACATTCATATGCATCTCAATTCATTTCTCCAAGATCACATACAATACTAAAAAATCATACAAATACAATTTATCATTTCAGTCCTGAGTACAAAAGAATAAGTATAGATAAAAAAAATGATTAATAGTAAACCTAGAGAAACCTGATCAGCCTCACACTTCTGATCTTCTATCATGACCTGAAATAATTTAAATCACATATAATGAACTAAATAACCCAGTAGGTCACTAAATCCTACAATTAAACTAAAGCAAGGAAAAGAAGCAATATGCATGTCTAATCAGTTCAATACAAGTAATAGTAATATGATCATGAATCAATGCAAATATAGTAAAACTCACATACAATAGCAGTAGAGTTGATAAATAGTAAAATAATACGGTACAAGAACCAATAATGTAGTACAATAGTCAATGCTTATGGTTTCGACATATGTACTGCTTTACTGGTTCATATACCGTACTGTTTTACTATTTACCAATAATACTGCTATTGCATGTGAGTTTTACTATTTTTGTATTGATTCATAATCATATAACTATTTTGATTAGACCTGTATATTACTTTTTTTTTACCGTGGTTTAGTTCATATATGATTTGGTGACCTACGTGGTGTTGACCTCATTTTTGTATGAGGTCAGTAGGACCAATCTTGACCTTAGGATCTTTCCAATCCTTAGGATTAATCTTGACCCTAGGATCAATCTGATCTTAGATCAATTCAAACTTTAATTTCAATCCAGATTCAAATCAATCATGATCTTAGATCAATTTAATTTCCAGACTATTCTAGATCCTAGGATCTTTCCTATATTTTAGATCTTAGGATCAATCTAGACCTTAGGATCCTTCTAGTATCTAGACTTTAGGATATATTCTAGATCCTAAGAACCTTCTAGATCCCAGACCTTAAGGTTTCCTAGACTCTAGGAACTTCCTAGACTTCAGTCCCTAGGATCTACTCTAGACCCTAGGATTTCCCTAGGATTTCCTAGACTCTAGGATCTTCCTAGACTTCAGTCCCTAGGATCTATTCTGGACCCTAGGATTTCACTAGATCAATTTAGATCCTAGGATCCTCCTAGATCTTAGATCTATCCAGTCCTCAAATCTATTCAAACTCTAGTTCAAACCTTGATTCTACCTTTGATCAAACTTTAATCCTATCCTATCATTTATAATCTCTAAATGATCATGAATGATTTGAGTAATTCAAATCCAATCATTAAAATTCAAATTCCAATTTAAATCCAGATTTCCAGACTCAATTCTAAGGCTGAAGGTCTAAGTCCTAAAAGCATTTTCCAGTGAATCTTTGAATATTTCAAAACCCTATCAAATGACCTCTAATTCAAGATATATCAGTTCCACACTGATGTGACATGTCTCTAAAGATAACTCTCCAAATTTGAGCTCATTCTGAGGTCTCTAATCCCAGAAATTGAATTGAAATCCAAAGACTGTAAAACCTTCAAATATTTACAGTCTATGTCATTGGACCTACCACCTAGTGGATTTTGATCCTGGAGCTTTCTACAAAGTTCCAAATCACTTCCAGACCCTTGATTATAACCCATTGAACAATAAACTGTATTTTGTTGGACTCAATTTGACCCCCAGTTGACCAGGGGTCAAAATGACCAAAATACCCCTATGGGGTGTGAATAGTCACTTTGGTCAAATGAGCTCCAAATCAAATGCAGCCACCTCCAACAAGTTTCAAATATCAAACCAAATCTGTTGAACCCATTTCCAGACCTTGGACCCACCTGGTTGACCAAGTTAACCAGGGTTGACCTAAAAGGCCCATTAAGGGCCCAAATATGTCATTTTGACCAAACAACCTCTCCAGACCTTGAGACCACCACCAGTAGACTCAGAATGTTATTCTGAACTGGTCGGACCCAATCCCTGACCCTGGGTCAACCTGGTTGACCAAGTCAACCTAGTTGACCCATTGGGCCCATTAAGGGCCTAAACAGGTCATTTGATCTAAATAACCTTCCTGACCCCTTAAACCACTTCTACCAGATCCTACTCATCATATCAAACCTGTCAAGCCTAAACCCTGGCCCTGGGTCAACCTAGGTTGATCGATTCAACCCTTAAGCCTCCCTACTTTGAATCAAGCTCCAAATCAATTTCAAACCCATTCAAACTTCTCTGACCACTTCTTTTAATGATTTAGACTTGATCGGATCCTTGACCCAGTCAACTTTTGACTAAGTCAACTAAACCCAAGACTAGTCAAAATTGATCTATTTGGGTTAATTCACTTTATACAACCAAATCTTATTTGAGCAAACCCTTAAACCTTCAAAATCTACTCAATTGCATATTTTTAATTTCTTTCAAACCTAGTTTGAGTCACACCAATGTAGATTTGCTTAAGTCAACATTTTAAACTTAGTCAAATCTCCACATCTTAGTCAATTAAATGCCTTCTCAAATCAAACCTTAACAAATTCTTAATCCATTTAATATGTTTGAATATATTAAAGCCCATCACAAGCCAAATCAAATTTACTTTGATCAAGTCAACTTATGAAGACCTGGTCGAAGTCATTTAAGCTCTCAACTCTTTACTTGAACTCTAACCTTTAAACCTCAAATCCCTTTTAAGTTATCCTATCAGCACTCAAACACCCTCCCTAGTTGCCATCTTGGCAGTCAACATGACTGTTGATTAGTCAAACTAGTCAACAATCATTTCTATGGGTCTAAGACTAGTCAAACCCCTTAATTCAAGCCATCAAGCCTTGCCCAAGCTGGATCCAGGACTTTCCAGCCTATGGGATCAATTCCAGGAGCTCCCAGGGATTCCACCTAATCCATCCCAATGCCTAGCATGCTTCCTAGCCCAACCCAATGGCTCAATGAGCTCTACCTAGTCAAATTGAGATATCCGACTTAGCCAGCCCAAACCAGATCTGTCCAGCTCATCCCAAGGATTCTAGACGTTCCTTTGGAGCTAACCAGACCTATTCCAATTCCTGAGGCGGCTCCTAACTCAACCCAACGCACCTAGTGGTCCCCTCCACGTGAGAGTGACCCAAGGTCGTTCTCGCTTAAGCAGCATGCTTCCTGGCGTTATAACGGCCTGAGCCAGGTGTCTAGAATCCGAGCGCTTCATCTGGAGCATCCAGATCGTCCGAGCAAGTCCCCGTAGCTTGAATAGGGCAAGAGAGACGGGAGAGCAGATACGAGACCATCTCCTATTCTAATCAATCCCAAGTTGCTCTAGGTTATCGTTTCGAATCCTTAGAGCTTCCTCCATATATTCCAAATAATTTCCTGATGTTTGGAGCTCGCCGACGGCGAAGGTGACGCAAGACCGAGGCTAGTTCCGTCCAAGTGATTTCAAATCCCTATAGAAGCTTTCTCCGGACTTGAAGTCTTCTACAAACCTGAGCGTGGTCAATCTACAAGCTCAACATTGCTTTAATCATCCAAAACCATCATTTCTATCACGGTAAATCTTAAACCCTAGGTTATTATCTAGGTTCTTAAGTAAATCTCTAGATATTGCATCAAAAGATTAAAAAATTATTCCACATCATTCTTTAGATGCTATTATACGTCTGTTTAAAGTTTCAAGTCATTTCATGCATTGTATTGTGAAAATGAAGCAAAGTATGATTCTAGGGTTTTCATAGTCTGGAGGTTAAAGACGATCTCGTGACCGTTCATCCGTTCTATTTGGATCGAACGTCCCTGATTTCATCAGATCTAGGGCTCGGTTTGATCTTTTAGAACCCCGGAATGGTTAGATTTCCATCCGGCTAAATCTTGACCATCAATTAAAACCTCGGGATTAAGATCTACCGTCGGATCATTCTCAGCGGAATTTGATTTCGCGGGTGTTATATCAGCCGTTGGATCTGCGCCGTGACAGATCCAACGCCTGATATTACTGCCGCGCTGGATAAGTGAGCGGGACCAGCTTGACCGCCGCCGCTCCCGTGGCCGAATCCCGTCGCGCCGCGTGGAAAGCCTGGACCCGGGTCAGCGCCGCCGTTTGACTGGTCTTTTAAAATGTTAAAATAATTACAGAAATTGCCCAGAACTTTAAAAAATGATGGAAAATTCAATTCTCCACCATTTTCAGAGTTCTTAGGCTCATTATGTTCATATTCCAGTCTATTTTATTTTAAAAATAAAATAAAGTTATTTTGGTTATTATTTTTCTAATTATTTCAAAAATACACAAAATTATATTTTATTTTTAAATAAATATTTTCAAATTATTTTGATTTGAAATTTGGCAGGGGTATTTTTTGGTCTAATATTGATCTTCCATAATTTTCTCAATCCTTTTTGATGCAATCTTATTCATGTTATGAATTTACAAAAACTAGGTCTTAATTTGACCTAGATTTTTAGAAATTCATAAACATTTCAATTAAAAATCTAATTCATGCACAATGGAGCTCTATGGAATCAATGAGAGTTTCTCTTTCATTGAAAGGTAAAATTAGATTGTAATCATATATGTTTTGAGGAAAATTTGCTTTGAATAATATATGGATTTTTATAAATAATTGTCAAACCATATAAGATTATAATATCAAATTATATTGAACTTCATTTGGGGATATCCTTTATAATCTTCAAATGCTCTCAATCCAATTTGATGCACCTAATTCTTTATAGTTAATTATTTGAGTTTATAGGTTATTGTATAACCTATAACTTTAATGATTTACTATAAAATCCTTCCATAGAGCATTAGGACATTTTTCATTCTATTCATGATTGATTATGTTGGTGTGATTGTGATTAGTGTCCAAGGGTTAGAAACATTGATTTGAACCCACATAACCTAGTGACATCATTAAGGACAATAATTAAGGACTTGATTAGAGGATTTATAATATTTTCAATAATTAGAATTCACCTTCTATTGATTTGAAACTCAAACTATTTGAATATAATGACACTCTCAGCCCTAGGAAAATTTCTCACTGAATTTTGAAGTCATTAAGCCCCTTAATTAATTTAATCAACTTAAACCCTTAATTAAGCCCTTAAACCTTCCAGAAATTCTAATAAATCAAGTTTAAATCCAAAAAATACACATAATACCTTAAACTGACCAGAATTTAACCCTTAATCAATGAAAAATAAAAGCCCCTTGATTGAACTTCAAAATTAAGTTGAATGTAAGTTTAATTGAAATTCAATATTTAATTAATTTAATTAATTAAAAATAATTAAAAATTCCAAAAAATTTCCAAACACTTGGAGATCACTCCTTAGGTCATTCCTGACCTTTGGAGTTGATTTCAAGGAGTTTGGAGGTCATTTGGATTCAAATCATAAAAAGGGCTCTAATTAAATCAATTTTAAAAATTCAATAATTGTCAAAATTTTAAAAATTCATAACTAATTCAAATGAACTCCAAATTGAGCAAACTTAAAGGCATACAACTCATCTTAAGGTCTAATATTTATTAAAAATATTAAGTTTCCAGAAATCAATCAATTTGAAAAAGTCAACTTTTGGTCAAACTTAGTTCAAATTCAAGTCAAAACTTCAAACCTTCATAATAAAATGTAGAAAAATCTAATTTTAGTATACTTACTGTCTAACTAATCGTATTAAGGTCTAGTATTTTAATAAAATATTAAATTTTCAGAAAACTCTTTAAATCAAAAAGTCAAATTTTGACCCTTGAATTAATCATTAAAATAATCCAAAATTTCCAAAATTCAATAAATTTCCAAAAATTTCAGAAAACACTAATTCAAACTTAAAACCCGCAACCAACCAATCTTAATTAAAATTTAATCAACCTTCAAATACTAATCAAACTGAAATCACTTAATTATATCGAGTATCACTGGGTAACCCAGGCTTACGAGGCTATTAAATTAGCCCCAAGGAAGGTGAAATAAATTTCACGGCCTCGGTGTGCAACAAAGGTGGTGTCCAATAAATAATTGAATCAAATTTAAAATTAATTTCAAGTCATTAAGATTTAAACTCAAATTAAAACTCCCTTAAGCCTTCAACTAACCAGAATCTCAAGCAACTTCAATCAAATAATCCTATTTAGGGCATATCAAAGCCACATAGCCTACCTCACACACTTTAGATGGTTTGCTAGGACAACCAACTCAAGTCTTAGGCTAAGCCGGTGTTTACTTTTCTGCTACTTGCGTGTGCCGGGTTTTTCGTGGTTTTCATTGCATGCTGGTTGCTAGATTTAAGTAATTAATGTTGATATGATTGTTTATTTATTTACTGCACTCTACGATGTGATTGATTGTACGTTAGACCTACCCTTAGGTTTGGAATGATTTATACTAGTTTAATCTTATAAAGGTGGCCATGCTCATATATGGCATAAATTAAAGGGGGCAAAATCATAATCATTAAATTACACAGGTGCTCGAGAAAATTGCTTAAGTCCCCCTTTAAAGTTTAAAAGAGCATGGCCAAGTGTGGCTGGTTTGAGTATTTTAAATTTCAAATATATTAACTACTTGGGATGTTTCTATAACTGTCGATTATTAGAATAACCTTGCAGGTTGTTGAGTCTAGATTTTAATTTTAATTAATGTAATTTGATTTAAATTGAGTTGTAAATTGTTTAAAGTACTTTGAGATTGAGATGTTTAAACACCCAATTTGGAATCCAAAGAGGAAGGAACATCCCTTAGGGGAGAGTTCCTATCCATTAGGAGATCCAAATTAGGATGAATTTCAAATATCCAAAGAGAAAAGATAACACCCCTATTCAGGGGGAGTTTCTTTTTATTTGGATATCCAGACCCGACGATCCAAGGAGTTCCGAGAAGACGATGAAGTGAAGAATGAGAAGAATCTCAAATCTCAAAGTCACTTGAGTCTTAGGAGTAGAATCCGGGTTGTAGTCAGTGGTACCCGGCCACTTTACTTTACTACAGACCCTGGGTTGTACTATTAAAAGGCAATTGCCTATGAACTTTCATTTTGAATATTTATTTAATTAATTTAATTATTTGATTGATTTGATTAAAGTGTTGATTGCGATTAAGGACCTGCATGCTTTTAGTAGTTTATTTAGCGATATTGTATGTCGTATTTGATTTAGCCTGGAACCTGATCGGATGCTCGTGAGGGTACAGTCATAAACTATTTCTACTTAAACAAAAATTTAAAAAACTTTAGGCTCAGATAGTAACTCTAACGCTTTTAAGAAGTAAGCCCGGACTTGCCGGGAGTTTTTCATGCATTCATATTAACTTGTCTCTACCTTGTTAGGCACCTCCCCGCCTGCGGGTTTTGGCAGACCACCTGACCTATTACGGTGCAGTTCTGTCCAAGGGGATGTTGTGTAATCCCTAGGATAAAACCTATTTTTTAAGCCTGATTTTAAAACTGCTTCATATGGATTTAAGCATTTAATCGAGTCAACTAGCATACATTGCATTAAATATAAATTAAATTTGAGTCTAAATCTTTAATTGCATTTTTAGCTTAAGCATTTCACCCAACATAAGTTAAGGGGCTAAATAGGAATTTGCTCTAGATGTCAGCCCCGCACTCCTCAAACTCAATCTTAAATAACGTCCCTAACCACTCTACATTTAAAAGACTTGACTCATGGTTTTAAAGCATTTAGGTGGTTTAGCTGGCTCCCCAATCCAGGCCGGGGTAAGTCCAGATTGCATTGCATTAGCTAGGTTTGGGTCACTGATTTTCGGTACCCAATTTTAGACTTAGGTTCTGAGGCAGATTTTCAATCCTAAGACCTCAACCTTCCGAGAATCTAATTCTCACTTTCTAATAAAATTGATCATTCAAACTAAATATCTCTTTCAATCAAATTCAAGCCCAACACTTAGGATAGATTGGGGTGTTTCTGAAGTAATTCAGAATCTCAAGACACCTCCTACTCTTCTTTCTTTGACTCCAAAAATAAGTGCTCAACCTTGAACCATTCCCACTTGAAATCCCAGTCCTTAACCTCCTTTGATATCAAGCTTTGAAATCTTTAATAAAATTCGTATCGCTATTTTAATCGAGAGTATTCGTAGGAAAATTTCTGGTTTCCTACGATGTAATTAACTACGATGGCTTGCGCTAGTAGGAGATTTAGAAACCCAGACCAAATTTTTAAAATCAAGTTTTCAAAATATTAATTAATTATCTTTGAGAAATTCAAAAGTCAACGATCATTATCGTCATTTTCAAATGATCGATAACAGACGCTATCCTCTTTCTTTGGAAAGATATATCGTACTATTATTGTAACTTTGACTATGAAATTAATGATTTCTTTACTAGATTATTATAGTTAAACATTAGATTAAACATCATTCTGATTCTTCGGGATCATATGTTATTTTTCCTTGAGTTTGACTACGATAATCAGGATAAATCATGATTTGTAATCAGAACCTATTAGGGAACGATATGTTCACCTTCCGAGGTGATATATCATTCATAATAAGTGTTTGATTATAAAATTAAAAATTTCAAAAATTAAGCATTTCCCAAAGAAAATTAAACACCTTTTCAAAACTATATTTTTCAATCAAACACGTGGTTATTTAGCTTATTATATGTGGTTTAGATTATTTCAAGTCAGGATAGATGATCACGAGTGTGAGACTGATCAAGTTTCTCCAAGTTTACTATTAGTATTTTTTTTTTCTGTCTATAGTTATTATTTTATACTCAGGACTAAAATGATAGTTTATATTTATATGATTCATAAATATTATATATGAACTTGGAGAAATGTATAGAGATGCATATGGATGTTTTGATCAATAGAATTTGCTTCTACTGATATTTGCTTTTATTACTGATAAATGAAATTAAATAGCTTTGATTGTTGTATATTAAAAGATAAAAAAAATAGTTCTTTCAAATTAGATTCTGAAGCATCACAAATTTAGTATCAAAATAGTTATTGAAAGAATTGATTGAATTATTACCAGAGCTATAAGAAATTGATTGTGAATCAGATAGATCAGATAGATTAAGGTGCATTATTTTGCATCCATAATTGATTGGATATGTGAATTCAAAATTTTCATTTAAAAAGAAAAAAAAAATCATTTCAGAAATTTGGGTTATCACACTGTTAGTATATATTCTAAACAAATTTATATTTAATACATGATTAGATCATTTAAAAGCAATGAAATGGTTACTGAGGTATATTCAGGGAACTCTAGATATGGGTATTTGTTTTAAATCAGGTGCTGAGGTGATTGATCATATAAGATATATTGGCTCAAATTTTGCAGAAGATTTAGACAGAAGAAGGTCTACTATTGGTTATGTGTTTGTATTTTGTAGTGGTTTGGTCAGTTGGAAATCTCATTAGTAGCCAATTTTAGCATTACCTTTGAAAGAAGCATAGTATATTGCAGCAACAGAGGATATGAAAGAATCATTTTGGTTAAAGGATTCACTTTGTGAGATTGTTATTTTTCACAATATTATTATAGTTTTTACAGACAGTTAGAGTGCATTGCATTTGTGTTAAACTTTAGTTTTTCAAGAAAGAACAAAGCATGTAGATGTTCGTTACCATTTCATTCGTGATTTGGTAAATTCATGTGCAATAAAGCTCTCTAAAATCTCAACAGATGACAATCGTGCAGACATGATTACAAATGCAGTTCCTCTTAGCAAATTTAGACATTGTCTAAGTTTGCTAAACGTGTGTAAGTGAAGTTAAATTTTTGTGTTTAAAGTTAGGGCAATCTCGTTATGTTTTTTTTATTTTAAATCAAGGTAAAGAATTGATATAAATGATTTAAATTTAAAATAATTTTAATTAAATTAATTATTTAGCTAATTAATTTAATTAAAGTATTTTTTTTATGATTTAGTACTCTTTGTTTAATTCAAAATTTTTGTGATTATCTTATCTTATTTTATTTCTTGCTTATTATTTAAGTAAGTTGCTTTTTAGTTCTAACTTAACTTATTATCCACCAAGGCAAAGTGGGGTTTGAGAAAGAAAGAAAAGGGGCTGCGGGTGTGTTGGTTGTGATTCGAGTGTAAGAGTGAGGGTTTTTCCAAGAAGAGCTAGGACTTGGAGGTGCTTGGCTTCTTGTGCAAGAGAGAAGAATGGAGTTGAAATCATTTGATTTCTCTGTGTGTGAAGAAGGTGAATCTTTTTTGTTCATCTCTAGCTTGTTCTTCTTCTTCTCCGAGAAAGACAATTGTAAGATATTATCGGTTGGAAGTGTGATTTTTGCGGTAAGAACTTATTCTTTTGCAATGTTTAGCTATATGCCGGATATGCATATATATTTCTCCTATTTAGTCTAGGAAGATTGGTGCATTGTGTTTGCTGCTGTGGGTTTGGGTGTTTCTTTCCCTGGTTTACTCGATTTTTTGCATCTTCTTCTCTCTGTTAGATAATTTCTTATTGTTCTTGTTAAAGATGTGTTTAGATCTTTGTGGAGTAGTTTTATTGTTATAAGCAAGATATATATATGTTTCTGTCTATGTGAAGGCTGCTGTTGGAAAGCTACTAGAGCAATTTCTGGATATATATTATCTTGTAACTTATTTTCTTCACATATCTGAATAAATGGATGATGAACGAGATGGATGTAGAATTTGTAAGAACTCGAACCGCATAAACTCCGTGTTCTTGTTTTTTCATTTCTTCACAAATGCTATATGAAATTGATTCTTTCATGTTTATGATAATCAGTACTGTTTTGCCTTGAAATTTAAATTTTGTAAGAATACGATTTACAATTAATCTTTAAACTACGATCGAGATATTTAAATATATTAGGTTGGGTGGTTGATTCATCTATTCCACGCACAACAAAATAAGAGAATGTAGTTAAGACATAGTCAATACTAAACACCTTCAAACTAATCCCACCTCACGTTTTTGCCATCTCCTTCCTACCAACTCTTACAGCCCACTAACCTGTTGTACATATGGTTATTTCAAAAATTCAAACATGTAAAATATAGTTAGGAAATTATTTCTGTCCTCTTTCACTTGATAATATAGCATTAATAGATATGATCTGGTCTCTACTACCTCCTCCACCTCACCGCTGAGTCGCCCTTAGAATGCCAACTGTCAAATTGATTTAGTCATTTTATTTTCTTTTCCCACAACATATCTGATAATACAATAAAAAAGAAATTTAGGATATCCGCATCAAATTTTTATTAACACAAGCTTGAAATTTTGATGTGTGTTAATTTTATTATGATAATTTTTTTATAAATTATATAGAAATATCTTATTATTTTCTTATCTTATCATATATTTTAGAGTAATTATCTTCATTATTTTTGAATTGAGATAAGGATATCAAAATGGTCCCAGACTACTTAAAAATTCCTTTTTAGCCCTTTGATTTTTAAATTGGAAAAATTTTATAAGATGATGGGTGAGACTTGCAATGCTTTTATGGCTCAGAATATTGGCCATTAAAGAGAAGCATATGAGGATGTTCATGTGGATGAGTGGCTTTACACTTAGAGATAGAATATGACACGAGTATATACGTGAAAAGATTGGAGTAGATCCAGTGGCTGATAAGATTAGATAGTGTCGCCTTAGATAGTTTGGTCACATAAAATGCCGGCCTTCCAATGACCCGGTTAATAGATTAGATGTATTAAATTTGACTTACGTTAAGAAATATAAATATAGACTTAAATAGACTTGGTTGGAAAGCATTAAAAATAATCATTGTTTATTAGATTTAAAGAAGAATTTGACTCTTAATGGAACACAACGGAGAAAAAAGATTCAAGTAAAATACATAGTGGGATGAAAACTTAATATTATTTTTTAAATAGGGACATAAATAATCTCACGAAAAGACTAATTTGATCTCTATCTAAATAGTTAATGGACTAAATTAATACTTTTATATGGCCGGAGGCTATTTTGATCGTGCAGAAAAAGTTAGGGGATCAATTTCTCTCTTTGAATTTATCTTAAAAGTAAAGCAACATAATTTTATCCATTTAAATGCCCCTTGTCAATAAATTTTCTGATAAATACATCTTCTTCCAACTAAACTTTGGCCTTTAGAGCTGTTTTATCTATCAGTTTGATTTCCAGCTTTCCTCTTCACCACCTTCATTGCAAGCTGTACCATTCTAATTTTGTTTGATTTAAAAATAAAAAATTCTTCAAGAAAAAACATGTAATTCTGTGACTATGGTTCAGAAAGAAACTTCTCCGGAAATTTTAATGTGATTCTGTATCGACAGTATTTGTATTGCTGTCATCTTTCTCTTTTTGAAGTACTGTAGGATTTAATTCAAAGGTTTGAATTATTGTGATGATAATAATAAAAACGGACAGAAAGGAAAGAAAAATTAATGGAATATTTTTTATTTGAGGTTTCACTCTCTCTTTGAATCAATATTATTTACTATTATTATTTAAATAGATTTAGGTCTGTATGCTAGGGGTGTCAATATTTGACACGATCCGAAAATCCGACCTGAACTCGGCCCAAAAATTCCGGGTTAGAGTCCACCCATTTGAGAAACGGGCCAGGTTCGGGATTCCGAATCATTTGTAAAATCGGGTTGGGTTCAGGTTGACCCAGAAACCAGAAATCAACCCGGATTGACCCAGGAACATCGCGCGTGAGTCGTGACCTCGTCCCGTCCGCACTGGCCTGCCATGCGGTCGACGTCGTCTCGTCCGCGCTGGCCAGTGGCGTGAACGTCGTCGGTCGCCCCGTGCCGCCATCCGTCCGTGCTGGCCGGGAACTTCATCCATGATTTCGTCCGTGCCGTCGTCGACTCGTCGTCCCATCGTCCATACCGTCGTACTAGAAAGCTGCTTTAGAAAGCAATAAAAAAGCTGACTCAAACGAAGCCTAGCTTTCTTACTACTTTCTAAAGCAACTTTTTTGCACATAAAATTTTAGTTCAAGAAATTTTTGTACTAAAAAGTTGCTGTCACAAAGGAATCCTAACTCATATATACAAAAATATAAATCCAATTTCATATGGAATATATTTTTATTTTATATTAAAATATAAGTTAAAAAAAAAAAATAACGGTCTCTTAGTAGTGGATGATATGTTTTTTTGCATGTATTGTACATTCCATCATAATCGACCAGCAACAGTTTCTCTCTTGGCAGAGTAGCATATGGCTATATCCAATATATCTATTTCAAAGATGTGGATCCTACGTGTAATTCATATATTTTATGCATTTTTTGAGTTATTTGTCAAACAAACATATTTAATTTTAGCTAACAAATAGTCTTCATTTTTTTTGCTTGCAAGTGTTGGGATTTTGATTTGATATGATTTATCTTTGTATTCTAGCATGACTAAGTTCATTTTTGCAACTTGCGACTCACTTTTCTTGCAATTTATGTGATTAAAATCTAAAATTGCACTTTGGGTTGATTTTTGGATGAATTTATTATTCATAATTTGTTTATATTGATTTGCATGTTGATGTTCTAGGAATTAATTATGTTTTCATTGATAAATTATATTTACATATGGATATGCGGGGCAAAGTTAATTTTTTAATATATTATTTACTATATTTAGAAAAAAAAATTTGCGGGTAAGATAATCAAATAAATAGAGATAAATGATTTTATATCTTAACTTATGATGAATATGTGCACATAGGGCTGTTAAAATCGGGTCACAGGTCGGGTTTGGGTCGAACCCAGAACTGACCCGACCAGAACCTAACCCGTTTTTGCAAATGGGTCACTTTTTCGGACCCGAACCCAACCCGCTTCAGACCCGGGTCAACTCGACACGACCCGTCAACCCGGGTCACGGGCTTTTCGTCATTTTACAAATAGTGAACTCTATATTTTTAACGTGAAAAGTTGATAATACAAAGTATTAGTGTTGATGATGATGAAAGTTAAAAAAATGCCTTCTTTTAATAGAGAAATGAGAGATTGATTAACTAGAAAATTGTGAATTATAGTAAGACAATCAAGATACTATTCTTTTCCTATGAAATGAGACAAATTCGATGAAATGAGGTAAATTCGATCAATTAGTGGGTGATAAAAAATTGGTCAATGGAGAATCCTTAGAAGAGGGAGTCTAAACAAACAAACAGGCGAAAAACAAGTCACTATGGCTCAGAAGATTAGGAGAATGCTAAGAACACTACTTAAACTTTTAAAAACTGATAAAGCATTAGAGTTTATGTGTCAAAGAAGTTAAAAAAGAAGAGTCTATTTTGGATCTAGCAAAAATAATTGTAAATGAAATCATATAGCACATATTCAACATGCTTGTTGGTTCTAGAGACCAAATCTCTTTTCAAGTTGATGGGGGTGAGGATTTATCTTGATTGTGTTAGCCTCTTCTGATCTTTAACATACAAATAGTTAACTAAAGTAGAAAGCATGGCCTAAATGTTTAGGGAGGTCTCAAAGAATGCCTTAAGTTACTCAACTTAGAGGATCAACAAGTCCAAATGGCTAAGTGTCGTTTAACTTTAAGATATCCCTGATCTCATAGAAATCTTGGATTGCCAAAATATGTAAAATAATAGCTAAATAAGAAAAAAATTCTCAATTTTTTTTTCTTAGGATGTAATTTACTATCATAATTTTATTTTTCGCAGTTTCACATGTCCATCAGAATATAAAGTTAGAATTTATTTTTAACGAAATCATAAGTTATTTTTAAAAATTGATATTTATGATATAAAATTAGTAAAGATAAAATAGAGAAAACACTAAATACCAAAATTTCATCTATAAAATTAAAGATCGAATTTTTTCATAAAAAGTTACTCGAAAGATCTTATAATGTTCTTCACATTAAAAATTATTACTCCAATAAATTATAAATAGACTAATATTCTTCAAATTAAAGAGATCTGAAAAGGGAGAAAGAGCTTGGAAATCTAAGTACTCCAAAGTCTTGCCAAACAATTAATAATCATTCGCAACAATTGCCATTGCCTGATATCCATCACTCGACCAGATCGTTGTTCCGTAATCTATGCTGCTCGACTATCATTACTTGGCTGCTATCGTTTGACCGTCTTTAACCAACCTCCATCACACAATGACTACCTCTTGACTGCCAATGTGTGTTGGTGACATTGACTTCTACCTATTAACATCTATCTCATATTCTTCATCATCATCATCCTCCTCCTCCACTGCTTCTTTAATATTCTCTATCACATTCATTTAAAAATTTGATCTTTTCTGAATTTTTTTATCTATATATGCGTGAATTTATGTGCAATATTAAAAAAAATTATCACTCTACCATCATAAATTTTTTCAATAAATATTAACATATTGTAAATAAATATAATTAACATAAATATACCTATTAACAATAGGCACAAATTGTATAATTCGTTTAGAAATTAATTAATTTTATTTATATAAATTTAAATAAAAACTAATATTTAATCAGATGGGTCGATCCAATAGCTTCTGATTAATCAAATGCGGGGGCCCGGCTGAGCCTTTTCCTTTTTTGTTTGCGCTTAACGACAAACAAAAATATATTATTTACAAGATTGACATCGGAGAATACGCCATCCCTTTGATCTACTAAGGGCGAATCTGTTTATATACATATAAACTTTGTGATGTCATGGACCACAGAAAAAAATAACTGACACGTGTAAGGGTTGGGGGCCCGCTCTTGATGTTATTATATGCCCGACAAACGGGACAATGGAACGGCTGGCACATGAGTGGTTCACAGGTTGGTTGTCCGGTCTGAGTGGGTCGGGCCACTTAGGGAAGCGGTCCACCTCTGCATGAAAAAGCCCAAACCAAGCAGGTCTCTACGTTCGACCATTACGAAGCCAATGGCAACTGGGTTGTCCTTCTCTTTAGCTTCATATGGTCATTCTCACATGCAGGGCCTAAGGGCACCCACTTGGCCTTCTGTTGGGAGGAAAGGAGGTTTTCTTTGTCCATATTCAATTTTTTTGTCACCTCTGAACCTGTAATCAGATCTTGTTAATTATGACCCTCTCTCTCTCTCTCTCTCTAAAGTATGTATGGGAAAAATTATATATGTAATATGCATACATATTATGGGGGCATGTCTCCCCTACGAAATTTAGAAAAGTCAGCGTCGGGTGCTTCACGCAAGTGGTTTCTAAAAAAAATTTAAATGAAATTTGCAAGCATATCTTCATATATTATATTAATTTTTTATAATACATATAAACAGTAAAGTAATTAATTAAATATGAATATAAAAATCATCTGAAACTAGATTAAAATTGAGCCCCCCTTTTAAAAATTTCTGGCTTCGCCACTAAGAACATTCAAAGGTAGATGATAGTAATTGATTAGCTTATTTAATCTTCTTATAAGAGGAGAGATCAAAGAATAAGAAGATATATCAATGCTGATCAATATCAAATATCAACCATTGACAAGCATTAGGTAATAGTGCATTGTTAGTTTGTTTTGATCAGGAAGTTGATGATGGGTGGGCATATTGCATTAGAATTTAAGCGATGATGAGTGATTGTTTTGGTTGTTCACTTTATATGAAGAGATACAATGCTACCCAGATGAGAAGCTTGCGTCAATTATTGATGGTCAATAGGGATGTTAGGAGTTAGGCAATCATTAGTGGTAGATTAGGCTACCCTCCTAAAAGAATGAATATCAAGCAACAAGGAAGGTGTGTCTTAGACATTAGTGGCAAACAAACATATAAAAATCATTGCTAACAAGGTCTAGATGACTAATTGAGCCATTTTCAAATAATAGGAGATTAGATGATCAATAAAATATGATTTACGACACCAATCATTAGCAACTGCTTGACTATAATTAGTTAGCTATGACTGCCATATTTTATTAGTAGGTCTGCAACTTTTTTATTTCCTTTGCTTGGCATATGAGCAATTAGAAACTTCTAAAGCCTTATGATCTCGAATCAAGTCTTATTGAGACAATTTCTTTAAATAGGTTTTGTTACCCCATAATTCCCAAATACTATGAGTAAATCATATAAAAAAGTATTAATATTAATTTATCTATCTAAATACTTTTATGTTATTTAGACCTTAAAATTTTATGTAAGTACAAATAAAAATTTAAATATTATATATGCAAATACATAGAACTTCCCTAACAATTGAAGAGAATACTTATTTTCATATGATTCATAGCAATAACTGTGCTGCTCATAAAAGCAAAGCCAAGAAAAGATAAATAAATATTCGCTCCAACACTTTCAACAATAACCGCAGTAACATCAAGTCTTTATCCCGTTCGTGGAATTGGCTACATGAATCTATTTTCTCCATGATGTTCTGATAAAAATTAAATTCTCATTTAAATCTAATAAAAAGATATCATTTCTAATACTTTCTAATAAAATCTTTTTTAGATCTACCTCTATCTTCTTTAACATAGGCCAAATTTAATACATCTATTCTCCTAACATAAGCCGACGTTCAAAATTCACTACAACATTTTCGTGAATTTAATATTAAAATTCGGTATTTTGAAAAAAAAAAAACAGAAAGAAAGAAAAGTATTAATTAAATGAAGGCTTATTCAGATCCTTTGGGATCCACCATGTGATGCAATTCAGTATCCTTTGGTAGGGTTCGGATCCCAGACAGCACACATGGAGCCAAAAAATTGATCAGCCTTGTCGTCATTTGGGATGAAATTACTACTCAGTAATCTTTGATAAAGATATAATATCCACCTAATGATGAAAATATTTGGTGATTTTCTTTTTGAGTCGGTTCTTTAATTTGATATTGATTGCTAGTTATGAAAAAAAAAAGAAAAAAGATAAGTATATCATGATAATTTAAATGTTATTAAATTTATATTAAGATTAATGCTTATATAATATATGATAAATTATACTAATCTTAATATAAATTTAGGAGCATTCTTAGAATATTCTTATGAAGCCCTCATATATTAGCCTATTCATATGTAATTTTTTTTAGGCTTCATTTGAGATGATTTTTGACTGTTTTGTAAGATTGCTGTAAAAAAATAATTTTATAAAGTTGTTTTAAAAAGCAGCTTTCTAATACGAAAATTTTTTGAAAGCAAACAAAAAAAAAGATCAATTAAAAATTGTGATTGCGATCTACAAGAAGTGTGCGAGACAGGGCTCACTAAGAGCCTAGATGTGCTAGAGATTTAGCGTGATTGGGCTCCTGCAGAGGGGAGATTATTACGTCCGGACGCCGGACGTCCGGATTGCCTTGTACACAATGTGTACAAAATAATGTGTACATTGTGTACACACTATTTATATACAGTGTGTACAAGACAATTCGGACGGTCCGGACGTAATAATTTCTCCCTACAGAGAGCCATTATGGAGATTGGGAAGCCGCTTAATGAGAATGAGATCTGGAAGCCCTATGCCTTATTATGTTGAGAGAGAGTTGCGGTCAGTTGTGTGGCAGTTGAGTTTCCATCTTCCTTTACGAGCTCTTTCGAAGCATACCATCAATTGCGAGAGTAAGGGAACGAACTCCTAAATTTAGTACTATGAGCAAGTTCATTAAGTTCGCTGTCGATTGGATTCCCCAACATGAACCTAGATGTGCTGTATCTAATAGCTATAGATACCAAGTTTTTTTTGGGGGGGAAATATACCAAGTGAAGAGTTCTATTGAGCCAAGTGCTTCTTGCATTTTGGTGACTTCTAATGAATTCTAAATCTAACTTAAATTACAATCAATTCAGTATTCATTACCCACAGTTGTTTAGCTTAGTTGGTGGACGAGTATGGTTGGAAATCCCCCAAGCTCGTACTTGAATCTCTTCGAGCGGCAGCCATCTTAAGTAGGGCCTAATCAAATGCAGGCAAGGAGGTGGCTCTTCTAGGTCAGCCGAGGGATTAGTTATGCCACCAAGATCCTCCTAAGGAGATAGCAGTGGGTAGATACCTCCGTTCCCCCCCCCCCCCCCATGGACAAAAAAAAATTTCAATATTCATTGGTCTCTAAGATTTTATTCGGCAATTCTTTCCGGGCAACTGTATCTTTTTGAAGATATGATAAAACTGCTGTGAAAAGAATTATATATATATATATATATATATATATATGTTGCGGACTCAAATATACGCGGCGATAGATTTTAATTTTCCGTCTCAGCGTTGTACGTATATTCAGCACACAAACAGAATTGAAATAGTAACACCAGGATTTTTTACGTGGAAAACCCTGGAAAGGGAAAAAACCACGGGGCCACGCCCAGTTGAAAGAGTTCCACTAGTGTCGTTTGAAGTACATGAGGCTGATTCGTCCTTTAAATTCAGGACGATCAGGTTACAATGAGTATCAGTTACAAGGACAAGCAGAGTTCCAATGTCACTTGAGTGTCCGGCAGAATTCCGGCGTCACTTGGAAAGAAGTCCGGCGTCACTCGGGCGTTGGGTAGAATTCCGGCGTCGGGTAGAATTCCGACGTTGCTCCCGTGTCGGGCAGAGCTCCGGCGTCCCTCGGGCGCCTGGTGGTGCTTCGGTGGTGTTCCGGCGGTGTTCTGGCGGTGGTCGAGGAGGAGCTGTTCCCTCCTAGGCTTCTCTTCTCTTCTTCTTCTCTTTTTCTCTTCTTGGCTTGGGTCCCCTCTTAAGAGAAATGAGGGGCTATTTATAGTTTTTCTGGAGTGGCATAGCTCGTAAATATGTAAGGGATCAGGGGCAAATACGGAGTGATCCGGATGAACGGTTGATATTGAATCCCTTGATCATGAACCGTTTATCGAGGATTTGAATGTCTTAATGATATCAGAATTCTACGATCTTGGGCTCGTTGGATTCGTCTCGTCTTGCCGCTCGATTCGACTATAAGCTCGTCAAAATCGTAGACCAGTTGGTAACTCAATTGCTGTTCGACTGCTTCCACAGCACTTCGGGTACTTGATTTGGACTCGTTTGGGCTCGGATTGAGTCGAATTTGGTGGTGTTGGATTCGTATTTCCGAGACGCTCAGTTCGGACTATAAGCTTGCTGAAATCGGGAGTTTAAATGGTCTCTCGAATTAATTTTTGAAGTTTCAACTTGGTTTTTCCTCGAGATTCGTGCCCGATCAAGATTATTTTTCTGAGTGACGTATCAGTTGGGCCCCCTATTTTTGGACGTCAAAGCTCTCAAGAGTCCAAAAATATATTGTGTCGGCTTTCACTTGCAAAATCGCAAAAATTGCGTTCCAAGAATTACACGTTTGCTCGACGACTTGATCATTGAGGCCCTGTTGAGCTCCGAAGTGTCAAAATTGAGTCCGAAACGTCGGAAAATGTGTCCGGGACCCCAAAAACCGTCGATTTGGACCGTCCGGGTCCAAAATCGGAGCCCGGGAACGGGTAGGCGGCCGAACCAGCCGGCCGCCGCCGCCGCCGCCGCCGGCGGCGCAGAACCGCGCCGGAGCGCCTGCGGCCCGCGCTGGGCCCGCCCGCGGCTCGCGCTGGGCCCGCCCGCTGCCCGCGGCTTGGCCCGCCCGCGGCCCGAGCCTGGCCCGCCAGCGGCCTGCCTGGCCCGCGCGGTTTGTCTTGGGCCGCGCCGTTTCGCCGTGCCGCTTGGGCGGCGGTTTGGCCGGCGGTTAGGGAAACCGCCGGCCGATTTTTAAAAAAATTTTTTTTTTTTTAAATGTGGTGGGGCCCGAAAAATTCCGAAAAAATTTCAAAAAATTCCGAAAAATTTGAAAAATTTCAGGGAATTTAATAGAATTTTGGAATCCTCTCCCCTTAAAGAAAACTATAAATAGACCCCCCAGGGCCTAGTAAAACTCGCCCCTTCTTCCTCTGGCTTTCTAGCTTTTGGCATTCTGAGGCTCTTCCGCCATTTTAAGTAGGTGACTTTCCCTACTTGACTTGGCGCCCCTCTTTTTGCGCAGAAGTTAGCGGCTTTCTCCCTTCCTCCCTCCGTTCTTCCTCCCTTTTCTTCCTACTTCGGAGGCTTTCCGCAGTCTTTCGTAGGTGATTTTCCCTACTTAGATCTGCGCCCCTCTTTAGTGAAGGAAGTTAGCGGCTTTCCTCTCCTTCCTCCCTCCGTTCTTCCTCCATTTTTCTTCCTACTTCGGAGGCTTTCCGCAGTCTTTTGTAGGTGATTTTCCCTACTTAGATCTGCGCCCCTCTTTAGTGAAGGAAGCAAAAATGGGTGATCTCGCCTCCTCTAAAATTCCTTCAGAAGACCGTCCTGCGCAACGGTCTGAAGTTCCAAAGAGGGCCCAGAAGGCGCCGAAGGCTGACGATGTGATTTCCACCGTCACTGAGGACTCCTTCATCTCATTTAGGGAAAAAGTTTCATTTTCTTAATGATTTGGTGATGAAGGTGCCGGCCAGAACTGATCGTGCCTGCTTTCCTCCCCTGGATACATGACGGTGTATGAATGTAGTCTGTGAGCGGGACTACGATTTCCCTCCTTCCTCCGAACTGATCGACATTCTGACGCTTTGTGGGGTATGCTTGTCTCAATTTTCCTACAGAGCAATGTCGATCGTGATGGGCCTGATCGTGCTTTTCAGAGACCGGCGGAGTGGTACTTTCCTCAGAGTGCCTTTCTCGGATGGGGCATCTCTTTAGCGATGCGCAGGGACGCATTTCATTCAGGTCCAAGTGGTTGGATATCCGCACTCGAGACCCCTCGAAAGGTTGGATCAGCAACTTCTTTTATGTGCAGAATGATTGGGGTCTTCAGGAGAAGTGGGGAAGTTGAAAGAGCTACCTGTCCCCCTTCACATCGGAGCAGAAGATTTGCTGAGGATACTTAAACTCCCTGATTTGGATGCTCTACACTACGAGGTGCGTTACTTGAGTAGATATGTAGATGAGGAGTACTTGTTCAAGGTTGGATTATCTACTCAAGCAGGGAGATCACATGCTCAAATGTTGAAGAAGTCTGCTAGAGTTCTAGAAGTGGTCCCTCAAAAGAACCACTCCAAGCGACCAGGGAGCGAGGAAGGTTTGCAGGCATCGAGGAAGAAGAGGGCAGATGAAGTTTTGACAGTTGTTAGCAAAGGTCCCCGAGCTTCTCCATCCAAGTCATATATTCCAGAGGATGTGTTAAACCATCAGTGCATCGGCCGCCGACGGCTGAGGAGTTGGTGAGTTCTCCTTTACTTCTTCTCCTTTTTTACATTTCTTAGGAATATATTTCTGATATTTTTCTTGTCTCAGTATTCTGATTTCAAGCTTGAGATGACCAAGACTCTGAACGATTGGAACAAAGAGTTTGTGAAGGTTAAATACCTTCAGGGGGAGTACAAGAGAAAATATGACAGTAATGTGAAGGAGATGAAGGTGGTGGAGGATCAGCTTGAGGGGTGCAGAACTGAGTTGGCGAACAAGATTACTTCAGTCTCTTCTCAGAATGAACGGATGGATCGTCTGCATATAGAGTTGGTGGAGGCACAAGCGACGATCAAGCAGCAGGAAAAGGCTCAGCAAGTCCTTGAGGCTGAGAATGAGAGGCTTCAGAGTGTACTGTCCGAGAATGAGCCCAGCAGTTGCCGTCAGCAGTTATTGAAGAGTTCAAGAAATCTTATGCTTTCAAGATCATTATTGAGGACCACATTCAGGAGGCTCGCAGTCATATTTATGACGTGGAGGTGAAGGCCTTGGAGGCAGAGTGCGCAGAGGATGGCTTCATCAGGGGCTTCATGAAGGGTGTTCGGATAGTACATCGCAAGACCGGAGCAGAGATCGAGGGACTGACTCCCAGCCAGGCTTCTAGTGATGCTTCTTCGGACTCTGGTGGTGAAGAGCTGGAGAGTGAGTTGCAGCGAGCTTTTGCCTTGGAGGAGGACGAGGATGATGTTGAGATTCTATAGGGTGTCTTTGATGTAGTTTTGTATCTCTTTGTTTTCTTCTAGTGCTTGTATATATGCTCGATGTTGATGTTTCTATCTGGTGTACTTGATGTTCAGTGATATATAAAGATGTTGTTGATGTTCTTTTCTCACATGCAAATGAAATTTACTTAGTTTTACTTCAGTTTGGACTTTAGTGAGCTCTCTTTTGACTTGAACAAATGGAGGCATTCCTTTTCTTTAAAGATTTTGACCTATCCGGGTTATTAGTGAAAGCATTTGCTCGATACCCTTAACCTGTCCGGAAAAAGGTCAGATCAACTCCCTTTGGGATTGATCATCAAATGATTTTGATATTCAAGATATCCTCCTAGGATACTTGACCTGTCTGAGGTTGTTAGTCAAAGCATTTGCTTGATGACATTAACCTGTGCGGAAGAGGTCGGATCAAATCCCCCTGGGATTGATCATTCAGTGATTGAGATACAATATAGATTGTGTACTTCTCGAATCACAGAAAAAGAGTTTGAGAGAGAGAAAAATTAGCACGACAAAGTGAATATCATATTGCTTCGTAATATGAGATAGCAGTTCCATAGATAACTTAGGGATACAAGAAAAAAGTTCTTTTATAATCAACACATAAGGGATGTACGAAAAACTTTATAACATGACTACAGGAGAATATAAGACAAACATAACACATAGACAGATAGCAGTAATCAACTCCTACTGATAATATTTGCGAAGATTGCCCACGTTCCAAGTTCGGGGAAGCATTTTTCCACCAGCATCCTGCAGTTTGAAGGTTCCAGGCTTGACCATAGCCGCTACCAAATAAGGACCTTCCTAGAGGGGGGAGAGCTTGTTTCGCTGAGGGCCTTTTCCAGCGGCTTCATGCTTCGTAGTACTAAGTCCCCAATAGTGATAGGGCGAGGTTTCACCCTTCGATTGTAGTGACGGCAACTCTTTGGTGGTATGCAGCGGTTCTGAGTGAGGCTTCATCTCTTACTTCTGGGAGGAGATCCAAATTTGCTCTAAGCTTCTCCTCGTTACTTTTGAAGTCGAAAGTCTGAACTCTGTGGCTAGGAACACCGATATCAACCGGTATGACTGCTTCTGTACCAAAGCAAAGGTTATATGGGGTTTCTCCGTAGGAGTTCTAGCGGTGGTCCGATAAGCCTAGAGGACATTGGGGAGTTTTTCGGCCCATTGCCCCCCAGCCTTCCCTAGACGTGTCTTCAGCCCTTTCAGAATTGTTCGGTTTGTAACCTCTGTTTGCCCATTAGTTTGAGGATGGGCAACAACTGTGTGAATGAGCTGAATGTGAAAATCCCTACAAAAAGATGTAAAGATCTTCCCGGTGAATTGTGTCCCGTATCAGTGATGATTTTTGCGGGAATGCCAAAACGACATATTATGTTCTTCCATAAAAATTGCTTGGCATTTGCTTCAGTAATCTTCGCCAAAGGTTCTGCCTCCACCCATTTGGTGAAGTAATCTACAGCCAAAATAATGAATTTTCGCTGTCCAGTCGCTATAGGAAAAGGTCCCATTATATCAATCCCCCATTGGGCAAAAGGCCAGGGCTTTGAAGGGATGCAAGCTCCAGAGCGGGTGTATGAGTGAGGTTAGAATGCAGTTGACAGTTTTCACACTTTCGTGTGAATTCAAGTGCATCATGTTTCATTGTAGGCCAATAGAATCCATGTCTCATGATCTTGTAAGCTAACGCTCTTCCCTCCCAGATGTTCTCCACCTACTCCTGAATGAATTTCCCGAAGCGCATAATCAGCTTCTGATGGTGGGAGACACTTGAGGTACGGCCCAATGAAGGAGCGCTTATACAACTCGTTGCTGATAATGGTGAAATTTGCAGCTCGTCTCCGAAGTCGTATTGCAGCTATAGGATCTTCGGGTAGCACCCCATCTTTCAGAAAAGACAAGATGGGTTCGATCCAAGACATCTCTCTTGGCTCGTCAATTGACTGTATGACCCATGGACCCTGAATGCTTGGAAAGTGGATTTCCTCGATACATCTTCTCTTATAGATGTCCCCCGTTGTTGATGTAACAAGTTTAGAAAGAGCGTCTGCTCTTGCATTTTGTTCTCGGAGGATATGTATGATTTGATGCTCGCCTATACGGTTAAGAGTAGCTTTACAATGCTACAATATTGAGCCAATTGTGGGTTGTGAATATCAAAATCCCCCTCCACCTGAGAGGCGACTAATTGGGAATCAGTGTGGGCTATTAGGTTCTAGACTTCACAGTCAATTGCTAGTCTTAACCCAGCAACAAGGGCCTCGTATTCTGCTATGTTGTTGGTTGTGCGGGAACTTGAGTCGAAGCCCGTACTCAAGGGTAACCTTTTGTGGAGAGATTAATAAAATTCCAGCCCCAACCCCAGAACTCCCTGAAGCCCCATCGACGTACAACATCCAGCATGGAGAAGAAGGTGAAGCACTCGGTTGTACATCAGATACTGGAACGGTGCATTCAACTACGAAATCTGCTAGTGCTTGTGATTTAATATCAGGTCTAGGCAAGTAGTGGATATCAAATTCTCCGAGTTCTACAGACCACTTAACGAGCCTACCTGATGCTTCTGGCTTTTGCAGAATGCTTTTTAGCGGCAGATTCGTGTAAACTCCAATTGATTGGGCTTGAAAGTAAGGGCGTAGTTTTCTGGCAGAATAAACTAATGCCAATGCTGTCTTATCTGCCAAAGGATAACGTCCCTCTACTTCAGATAAAATCTTACTAACATAGTAGATAGGACGTTGTATAGCATTTTCTTCTCGGACCAGAACCGAACTAATGGCTTGGATAGATACAGCCATATACAAATACAATCTCTCTCCTGGTATTGATTTAGAAAGTAGTGGCGGGGATGCCAAATACTTTCGCAATTGTTCAAAGGCTTCTTGACATTCATCTGTCCATTGAAACCCGGAGG